>CM026203.1:2419847-2769847 GCA_014839995.1 Xenentodon cancila
GAGGAGGGGAGGGGAGGGGAGGGGAGGGGTGAGGTGGAGTGGGGGTGAGGTGAGGAGGGGAGGGGAGGGGTGAGGTGAAAAGGGGAGGGGAGGGGTGGGGTGGGGTGAGGAGGGGAGGGGAGGGGAGAGTTGAGGTGGAGTGGGGGTGAGGTGAGGAGGGGAGGGGAGGGGAGGGGTGAGGTGGGGTGGGGTGAGGTGAGGTGGGGTGGGGTGAGGTGAGGTGAAGAGGGGAGGGGTGAGGTGGGGTGGAGTGGGGGTGAGGTGAAAAGAGGAGGTGGGGTGGGGTGAGGTGAAGAAGGGAGGGGTGAGTTGAGGTGGGTTGAGGTGAAGAAGGGAGGGGTGAGGTGAGGTGGGGTGGGGTGAGGTGAGTGGAGGTGGGGTGAGGTGAGGTGAGGTGGGGTGAGGTGAAAAGGGGAGGTGGGGTGGGGTGGGGTGAGGTGAAGAAGGGAGGGGTGAGTTGAGGTGGTGTACGGGTTAGGGGTTACGTGAAAATATGTGCACCACCACGCAATTCAGTTAACAGTACCCAACTAGTGAACGTCGCTTTTATACACCAAACATATGTTGAAATGTACAAAATGATGGGCTGAAGTTGCGTGTATATTCTGCAACTGTGGACGCTTCAGCTACAGTAGGAAGACTTTGAAGGAGCGAGGTCTTCAGGGACCCACTGACCTGCTGGTGCAGGAGGACCAAGTGGATCATCAGCTGATTACATCTAAAAGCGATCCCTCTGGATCTCTGCTGAACTATCAGCACTGTCACAAGTCAGCAACAATGAAACAGACGAGTGAAAGTTACAATTGTTTGACAGTTCACGAAGGCGGTTCTCCTCAGTGCGCACATGGCGTTCATATGTGTACGCTAGGACGACGAATATAAATATAAATATAAACTTTATACACTTCCCTGAAAAAATATTGTTTTTCATATAATCTTAATACATTTTTTTGAAGTATATTTATTTTCAGGAAACTTTAAAAGCCACTCTGTGTTGCAATGTCACTTCTGACCACACGGGGAGGACAGAGTGTCAAGCCCCGGCACCTCTAGTGGGACAAAGTGGTATCACAGGTGGCCGGACCACGCTGCTCAGTAGTAGTAGTGTCAGGGGTTCTTTGGTCCACACAGCATGTGGTCAGAAGTTGCTCAAAGAGACTTGAAGACTCGTCCCATTTGTCTAATTTGATCCTCTTCATCTACTCTTCTGTTTCCTCAAGTCCTCAGCTTGTATCCCTGGTGGGAGGGGCTAAGACACAAGGGGAAGAGTAGAAGAGATGCATGCAAGAGTGATGATTTGGGCTTGAGAACAAGATTCTTTTTTTTTTTTTTTTTTTAAATGTTTTTACACATAAACAAAACCTATAGGATTAAAAGTGGTGGTGGTGTAATGTTTGCATGAGTGTAAATGAGTGTGACCATTACAAAATAGCTCAGAAAAATATAATGTATGTATTAAATATTAATCAACTGATTTAAACATCATAACAACATACATCACTTCATACATTTCAGGGTTTTCTTGTTTGAATTTAATACGTAATATTTAGTTACATGAGACTTTACTCCAAAAGCGTATTGAACAGAAATGGAGAGCATGATGACACGAATGTTGCTCTCAGGACCATTAACGGCTTCACTAATGTGTGAAATTAACAGCATTACTGTCTCCTCATCCTCATCTTCCTCGGGCGTCTCAGAACCCTCTTCAGGTCACATCTTTGATCATGTCACGTTGAGCCCGTCACCTTCAGATTCCTGCAGAGGCTGCAGTTTCATGGTCTTCTTACAATTAAAATGATGATTCTACTTATTATTCCTGTGGCGTAACCCTGAATGAAGCTTTAACAGAAACCTTCTCTTTCCTCAGGAGAAAAGAGGAAAAGTGCTTGCAGTGTTTTCTTTTGTTGTGTTGTTGATTCCCTGCAGACGTTAAGCTCATTTCACTAAACAGTGCTTCTATTAACATAATTAATTTAAACTGGTAAACCTGGTCCTGCTTTTCAATTTCAGCCACAGCTGATGACTCCAGCAAAAGGTGTCCTCTCATGTTTGTTGCGGGTTTGTAGTTATTCATCTGCTCAGACGTGTTTTCTCGTAAACCACACCTGCGATCAATCACTTTCCTTTTATCAGAGCCTGAAATGGACGCAGTTTCTGGGCTCATCAAAGTTCTGCTGCAGATATAATGCCACAGTGTTTCTGAGGGATGAGATAAAAGCAGGACCTCATTAACTAGCCATTTTCAGCGCCTGCAGAGGCAGGGATTTAATTTATTTTAGTGGTGACAGGTAAAGTGGTGTATAAAGGTGAACTTGAGCTCCTTCGTTCTGATTTACCAAACTAAGAACCTGCAACTGGAGGGGACTTAACTTTATGAACGGCAGTCACTTTATTTGTTCAAACAGAGCAATAACAAGTCATCTGCAACCTGAGCTCTCCTCTTTTAATCCAATGTTTGTCGTGAACGATTCCCATTATTTATCTAAGACAAATCAAGCCAAAAAATAAACCATATCCGCAGTCCTAAGTACCCCCTTCACTGCCTCCAAAGGATTTGAGAGGGCATGTGGCAGCCAGGCACAGTTGCTCTTAGTCCTTGATTAACTGATCATCGGGTGCGCCAATGTCACGATGACGTCACAGGACTAGTTAGCGGCTAAGCCATAGCAAACTAGATGGAAACACGAATAAGTGCCAACGGTTGGGGCCAGAATGAAGGAATAATGACTTAAAACTAGACTTTCATGGTCAGCAACCACTGGTTGTCAAGCAAAACAAACACGATGATGGTTAAATACAGTACAGTGGAAGAAATGGATGGAGGTGATCATCAAACATCTTTGCTGAGCAACACACACCTCAATCCAGGGAAGGTCATCGGGAATGTCGCCAGAATCCACGGTAAGGATGAGGTGGGCAACATGCTGCAACAAAGAGAGCTGGTTTGTTATCTGTTGGAGGGAAAACGATGTATTTCGTTGGTTATCATGGCTTCTTAATTTCAGTTGCAGGATTCCTCCCTGAAGTGAGCTTTAATTATCACATTACTTCACCTGCCATTAGACCACCGAGAATCAAATGAAGGCCGAGAAAAGTTAAAGAATCAAGACTTGTGAATAGTCTAGTCAAAGTTCAGACCTCAACCTGACTGGACTGTTGTGATGGGACCTTAAGAGAGCTCTGTATGCGAGGGTCCAAAATCCTCCATGAACTGAAGCAACGTTGTAAAGATGAATGAACTAAATAGTTTTGGTTTGTGAGGAACTTGTTCTACAGTTTCTTTTACGTTTCAATCGAACCTGCACCGTTGAGGTTGTCCTGCAGGGAGATGGTGAGGGTTCTGATTTAAATGCTGTTTATGACTTCACTGATGGGATTTCTTCTCTGTTCTCAGATATCAAGGACTCTCTGATGCAGGCGCTGGCCAGCTACGTCTGCTACCCACAATCCCTCAGGGCAGTCGAGAGGATCCCAGAGGAACAGTAAGTCTCACAGTTTGTCACACGTTACGAACTTCGGGGCTCGCCATTAGGCAACCTGCACAGTGCATTCTGGGTCAGCGATGTTATCTGATTAGGAGCAGTCTAGCTGGCATGGGCTGGTTATATATTAAATTCTCCAACGTTACAGCAGAAATAAATATACTTAGTCTGGTACAAAATACTGCCAGGTTTCATTCTTCTGCTCATTCTTGGATTAAGTGCCATTCAGCAGCAGCCTAAAATACTGTCCCCTATTGGCTGTTGGTGGTATAGCATTTGAAGCACTTCCTTTAGTGCTATACCGGATTCGGTTCCTTTGAAACCTCTAGAGTGCACTCACCTGAGCAGAACCAAGCTCAGGCATCCCTCACCTGCAGGTAGTGATCTATATTGATTTGTGCCGTCAGGCGGATGGCAATGATGAAGAACTTGCTGGCTCCATACGAGCAGAGACCCTGGGCTCAGACGAACTGGATCCTGGTCCGACTGTGGAGAGTGAGTGCACACGAACGTACACGTGAACACATTGATATATATATATATATATTGATATATACACTACATGGCCAAAAGTATCCACTCACCTGCCTTGGCTTGTCTTGAGGGTTCAATATGACGGCGGTCCACCTATTGCAGCTATAACGGCTTCAACTCTTGGAACTCTGGGAAGGCTGTCCACAAGGATCAGGAGTGTGTTTATGGGAATTTTTTACCATTCTTCCAGAAAGACATTTTTGAGTTCACACTGATTGTGGTTGGACTAGAAGGCCTGACTCTCAGTCTCTAATTCATCCCAAAGGTGTTCTGTCAAGTTGAGGTCAGGACTCTGTAGGCCAGTCAAGTTCATCCACACCAGACTGTCATCCAGGTCTTTGTGGACCAGCCTTGTGCACTGATGCACAGTCATGGGGAGTGGTGGCCTAGAGGTTACAGTGGTGGGTGTGGAGGACCCAGGTTCAAGCCCAGGGCTGCCCACAATGGTAAATCACTGGGGGCCCCTGAGCAAGGCCCTTAACTCCCAATTGCTCCCCGCTGCCCTGCTAGCAGCTCACTAGTGAAACTAGTTGATGGGTTAAAAGCAGAGACTAATTTCGGTGCATCGTACATACAGCGTGTGCATGATGTCCACACTGACAAGAATGATCAGGATGTTGGAAGAGGAAGGGTTCAGCTCCAAACTGTTCCCACAAAGAGCATAGAATTGTCCAAAATGTCTTGGTCTGCTGAACCATTCAGAGTTCCTTTCACTGGAACTAAGGGTCCAAGTCCAGCTCCTGATAAACAACCCCACACCATCATCCCCCCTCCACCAAACTTTACACTTGGAACAGTGCAGTCAGACAAGTACCGTTGTCCTGGCAACCGCCAAACCCAGACTCGTCCATCAGATTGTCAGATGGAGAAGCGCGAATCGTCACTCCAGAGAACGTGTCTCCACTGCTCCAGAGTCCAGTGGCGGCGTGTTTTACACCACTGCATCTGAGGCTTTGCATTGCACTTGGAGATGTTTGGTTTGGATGCAGCTGCTCGGCCATGGAAACCCATTCATGAAGCTCTCTGAACACTGTTCTTGTGCCAAAATATTATATTGACCTGGGTTGTTAAGAAGAAATAATATGCTGAAGAAGTCCCACCAAAATCCTGAGTGAGTTAGTTTGTTTGTGGACTTTTTGCAGACGTCCTACTAACGATCTTCCACTGTTGTTAGCTCACAGCTGTTTATCTTCTCCTTTCCCTCTTTCCTCCCTAACTGCTGTCTCCTTCCCATCTGTCAGGGCTGTGGTTTTGGCTACAGGTACACTCGTCTACCTCACCTGCTGAAGACTAAACCCGAGGATGCCAACCTGCCCAGCCTGCAGAGTATGTTTGATCTGCTGAGTTTCACACTGTATGTACACGTGCTGCTCTGATCATTGATGAAGATGGAGTTGCTCATTTTGGTTTTTCTCATTACTACCTCCATCTGCTTTGATCTCAAAGAAACACTCCTTTGTTTTAGAGCATCTTCAAGTTTCAGCTTCTGTTCTTCTTAGGTTTATATAAATACGCTGAGTCTGTAATGGATAGTCAACACAGTGTTTTTTTTTTACTGCAGCTCTGTTTGAATTGTTTGTTGTGAATGTGGCCATGAGAGGTGAATCTGAAGTAGTTAAGGATGGTTCTGCACTACGTAGAGACAGACGTGCTTATTTTTCAGGAATCAGAACAGCCCTAAGCTTAGTGTACCGACAAACACACTCTCTTGTGTTTTATGGTTGGGATTATTTCTGCAGCATCAGCCCAGATGTCACGTTTTTCACTTCTGGATCTCAGACTTCAAAAATGCAGCTGCAGTTAAAAAAGAAACGCTCCATAGTTCAGGGAGACAGTTGGTCTTCTTCAGGACCGCTGCTACTGGGCTTTGGTTTCCATTCTTTGTTCATTTCTTTTCATCGTTTTCTAGCTGCAAACAGATGTAACTGACAACCGGGGTCACATTGTTCTGGTTGGTCACCATGATCTCATTTCTTCATGAGTGGCTCTGAAGGCCGGTGCGTTGTTTCTTTAATAATTGCTTGAGGTCATGCTCTGGCTCCCTGTAAAGCACCTAGAGACGATTTGTATTGTAATAGATGCTATACAAGTTAAATTTAATTCAATTAAGAAACAACAAACTGCTTCAAAGTTAGAAATTGGCTCTGAACCAAAATCAATACCACTTTGGCAGAAAGGACAAAGACCGTCCAGTTTCATCTGTATTGTCTGTCTGCATCGATGTCCTCTTTGTTTTCTTCTTTTTTTTTTCCCCTGAACAAAAAGGGTGGCTTTGTGCTCTCTTGCATGCTAACTGACCTCCATCTTCTCATCTGCATGCCATTCAGGAGATCTGTCCATTGCTAGTTTCCAAAGTAAGTCTTTCCCTCTATTTCTCTCTCTTCTGTTTGGTTTTGGTCCATCTGTGCTATTTGTGATGTTTACTTCTCGGTGGCTTCAGTTCAGCTCAGCTAATCATTGATCAATAGTTCAGATCTTCAGCTGGCATTTCTGATATCCGTTCTTTCATTTGCTCTTCTCTTTCCTCTAAGCTTTTTTTCATCTTATCAGTTTCGTTTTATTTGGTTGAAAACATCCCAGAAAACCCTAGAACATCTGGACCCTGGGCAGGCAACGCCCCTGTGGATGAAACGTTTACAGATATGGCAAACATGGAAAGAATGTCGATGCTTGGCCCTTTTAAGAGCTTAATGGTCAATACTTTTTGATATAAGTTGGCATTTCCAGTAACTTAAGTCAACTGACCCTTTGACCTTCTTTCAGCGCTTCATCCATTGGACGTGTAACTGTGAGGTGATACAACTGCAACTCTGGATCAACAGCGATGATCACCGCTTGTGGCTATATTTAACGTTGTTTATTACAGCATAAGATTCATGCAGCATGGTTTGTAAAAAGTGTACATGTTGCTCTCAGACTGTGTTGCTATAATCTCAGTATCAGTTTTTTAAACTGTCGGGAAAATTTTCAAGATGGAACTTGACCGGGATGGGTGGGATTAGTTTGGGAGCCTGAAAAGACTCATCGGGGGAGTGAATTTTTGTTCTAGCCTGCACAGTTCTCGGTATAAACCGAAGAGAACATTGTTCTATTATAGCGCCACCTCAGAGGCATGCTTGTTGGCTCATCCTGTCTCAGTCTAGACAGGTGCTGGTGTTTTTGTTCGTGCTCAGACTGAGGATCACTCCTCTTCTATGGCCACACCTAGTCAGTCCAGTCTGGTTTTTCTGAATGTGCTTCCTCTCCTGCCCCATCCTTTGTCCTCTGATTTGTCCAGAGCCGTGTCCATCGTTGCTACTGCAGAGACACATGGCAGCACTGCTGAGTACGGACAAAGAGATGGCTGCGTCTTTTCTCAACAGCGTCCTGAACCAGCTCAACTGGGCCTTCTCCGAGTTCATCGGCATGATCCAGGAGGTAAGAACTCCAAAGGTTCCTGTTTTTCTTGTCCTTACATCCCTGCCTTTCCAGACTGGTGCACAAGAACGACTGCTTTTCTGAGACTATTGGTGATGTAGAAAAAGAGGAACCTGAAGACGGAGTCCTGAGGTACTCCACAGAGACCTGGAGTGAAATTTTCAAAGTAGATTCAGTATTCAACTGTATTCAGTTTAGAGGAAGTGAAATCTCCCTCAAGAGTATGACAAGTGGCCAGAAGGTTCTGATGTTGCAGGACAGTCTGGGATAATTAGAAAAGAAAAACCTTTGATGGAATCCTCATGGTTTTATTGGAGATTTAATCTAATTTTCAAAGCAGTAATGTGATAAGTAATATAACATTATCGGGGAGTGGACAGAGTGGTCTGAGTTCCAGAGACGTGGTGTTGGGGGAGAAGGCAGCTGCAACCTGCAGCTTCTGATCCGATCCTGCAGTGACATGCAGCGAATCCTCTCTTCTGTGATGTCTGAAGATGTTTTGAAGCTCATTGTGGGAGCTCTGGTAGACTCCATCATGGAGCCGCTGACTCTCTCCGAACCCTGGTTCGTCCAGCAGAGGGTTAATAGTCTGAATGAGCAGGCCTGGAAGCTGGCTGGAGGACACCAGCCTAAGCCAAGTTACCACAAGTTGGCTATTTTAGCTTGGCTGCCGTCAGTTGAAGATGATCTATGCATCCTCCAAGGAGGATAAGCTCCTTGTCACGAGGCAAAAGTGAGAACCAAGTGGAACAAAGCTGCTGATTTTGTTTTGAAATGGAACGCACTTTAACTAAACTAAATCTAAAATCCGAGAACAAATCAAAATCTCAGAGAGCGCAATCATCCTACTCTGTTACACTTTTTTTTGCCACCAGTTCTCAAACCATCTCTGTTTTCAAACAGTCTTTCTCAGTTGCACTTTTTCTTTTTGCGGGTGCGACTCTGAAACGAGGGTCAAATCAGCGCCGCTTCAATCTACAGTGGGGAGGCGGGACATAGCCGACATTGAGTAGCTCTTTGGCTACTAAATGACTCGGGGCTTTGCGTCCACATCAGAGCGCCAAAAACCTGCTCGTCATTATCGTCAACATCTTACCTCCGTCGACGTAAGTTGCTGAGTCGTCCGGTAGCCAATGAGCTACCAGGTGTCCTCCCTCCCTGCTGCACTGATTTGACACTCACAACTGAGAACACCAATTTTGGATTCTGACTCTTACAATTTTGGGGTTTTTGCCAGATTCTGGGCTTTGATTCGTGATACATTTGACGTTGAATTGACGCCATCCATCCTCACTTTAGATGTCATTTCAGTTGGCCTGAGGTGTCCAAGCTGTGACTATCCTGCCACTAACCTATCACCAACCTGACGTCACTATGGCTCTCTTTCCTCCCTGCTACAGCAGAGCTACTGGCGCAGGGTCTCCGCTCTCCAACATGGAGTCTGATCCATTTGGTGTCTCTGATTCTCTCCTCCTCAGATCCAGCAGGCTGCAGAGCGTCCAGAGAGGAACTTTGTGGACACCCGTCAGCTGAAGGTAACCTCGTACCACTGTCATTCGACCCAGAGCCAACGGTTTCATTCCTCCATTATGAACTCTTTGATTTCTGGTGTCCACAGGTGTGTGCAACCTGCTTTGACCTGTCCGTCAGCCTGCTGCGGGTTCTGGAGATGACAGTCACCTTGGTACCGGAGATCTTCCTGGACTGGGCCCGACCATCTGCGGAGTTGCTGCTGCGACGCCTTGCTCAGGTGAACCATACGCTCTACACCTGTCAGTCAATGGCCTGTAACATGAAAAGGAACAAGGTGAATATTGTCTGTGTTTCTGCAGCTGCTGAACCAGGTGTTGAACAGAGTCACAGCTGAGAAGAACCTGTTTGATCGAGTTGTCAACCTGAGGCTGCCAGGTATGCACTCTCAAGAACATTTACAACCATTTCAGAAGCTTTTATTGTGGAAAAACATCAGATTGAATCAAAGAGTTTCAAATAGCATTGGTCGTTGTTGACTTTTGACTGTGATTGGCTACAATACTTGGCGAACGCTGACCATGGTTACGATTGGCTGCAGCAGCGTAGGTCGGCGTGGGCTGTTGGCTACCACCGGCTATGACGATTGGGTACAGCTGGCCTTCGTAGCTACATTTCACATCAATGAAAAATGCTAGAGGTTGAACTTTTATGTACCTCATAAGGTAAAATGACATTACATCACAAATTTAAGCGAGTGAGTGCTACGTCTACTGCAGACTGGAGGCTTCTAGCCAGTGTAACTTGATAGCAGCTTGATCGGTGCAGCCAGCTGCTTGGGGTTGAAGGAAGCTTGGAGCCCAATGTCTGCGTTTGGCCATAGGAGGAGGTAGCCAGCTGGCAGCAGCCTGCCTGCTGCCTTTGCCTGTTGTTGCAGGCAAAGCCCCCTGGCTGGACTGAAACAGCTTCAGCTGTCAGCTAGAAACACATGGCGGCGTTGGCTCCGACAGTTCCTCTTTCAGATGTTGTTTCAGTTGCAACAAGGGCCGGACCTGAATACTCAGATATCCTGCTATTCATTTGCTCCGTGAACATCCTTGTTTCATTTTGTTTGTTTGTTTTTTAACATTGAATGTTGCAGCCGGCTGTAAGGTGATGCATACGCTCACTGTCCACTGTGAACATCACCGCAGTAAATGCTTCAGTTCATTTTAACTGTCTCCTCATAAAACTGTCACATCAGCCAGTAGAAGTCTCAAATTTACCCTCATCCTGGCTCATACAGGACGCTGCCTCTAAGTTGCCTCTCAGTCCCCTCTGCCCGCCTCAGCGCCATGAGCAGCAGAGCTTGCAGCCGCTCTGCTCCAAAACTCTGGAAGTCCTTACCACCTGACATCCGAAGTATTGACTCTCTTCCCATCTTCAAAGCCTCACTTAAGACTCACCTGTTTAAGATTGCCTACTTACTCCAAGTCCAACTACACTTTCCTTCTTTTTTTTTTTACTATATGCTGATTTTATCCGTTGCTGTTTTATCTGTTTGTTGTGAAGTTTCCTTGGGTTTCATGAAAGGCACCTATAAATAAAATATATTATTAATTAAGGCACACAAAATAAAGTGCATATGCCCAGCACCGGGTTTGGTAACCAAGAGTCGGATTACTGTAGGCTGAGTACCGGCTGAGGCCTGTATCTTCAGCTGCTACTTCTATCACACACACCCTCATTTAGTCCCCCTTGCTGTTGGGGGGGGCATCTGGACTCTGTAGGTAAAGGCTCGGGTGCCAAGAACTTGCATATGAACCCCTCCCCAGGCCTGGTAGCAGGTTAGGGCCTGGTAACCCACAACCAGCTAAAGGACACTTGAGTCTTTGGTTAATCGTGTTCTTTTGTGTACTGTTGAGTCGCTCTTTGTCAGGCCTGTATCCCTGTACCATTTCACCAGGGAGACGCTACCGAGGGCAATAACCCTGGACAACAATGCTCCTGGGATCATTGAGGTGCATAATCGGGGGCTTGTGTCTTGTCCTTTGCTATGGGCCCTTCTGTCTCAATAGAAATTGAGGTTTGGTCCTCATCGATGATAATCAGTCAGATTTTTTCCAGGTGAGAGTCGGGCTGCCCTCTGTCACTGATTCTTCTCAAATCCTTTTATAAACAGAATTTAACAGGGGAGGGGCTTAGGTTTGGTAGGTTTAGGATCCCATCACTGCTTTAGGAAGATGATCAGCTATAGTTCAGTATTTATTCAGCAGGATCATTACACACTATAGAAACACACACAAAAATGGTTATTGTATAACAACAGTTGACTGGATTTGTCCAGCTGGAGGAAGACTTTTAGAGAAGGAATATCAGTCATGCCTTGCGGGAAGAGCTTAAACCATTAGAAGGTTGCATATCAGTGAAGCGTATTCCTGTTAAAATCAGGTGACACTTGGAGAGATCTGACAGGAAATCAGCCGTGAGTTCCACCTACAGGATGATTGCTGCTCCAGATGTGCTCTGAGGGTTGCAGCATGTCAGGTTTCTGTCAGCAGCAGGAAAGCAGATGTGTTGAGATTATGGGCTCGTATACTGTAGATGTGGACTATTTCTACTCAATTTTGGTGTAAACTTGACAGAATGGCAGAAGATCAGAAAGATATACAGGGGAAAGCAGCAAGAAATAAAGTATAATTAAAATATTTACACATCAACCACAAGATCATTAACAAACTTATCAAAGACTGCAAACACTGAGGTCTTGAATTATTTATAAAGTGACAGAATATTTCCTTATGTTAAAAAGTTAGTACCCCTAGTACGACCTAGTTAATATTGTGTCTTAACACCAAGAGGAAAAGACATTAGAAATCGTATTACAAGAGTAATTGTTGCGGCACATTAATCTGTACAGGGTAATAAAACCGTGTTTAAATTATGGACATAGTTATTACTCTTCCCAGGAGAGTGTCCCAGCAAATTCTCCCCAAGGAGAAAGCTACAGCGACACCTTGCCAGTTAGCAGCTGCCTTCGGGCCGAGTCCAGGATACTTCAGGCACCTATAGCCCAGTTTCAGCCCTAGCAAATGTTAAATGTGTGAACCAGAGGTAATTCAAAGTTAATGATCTGGGCCCAAGCTGGTTTATGGCATATGCTGCATGTTTCTGATGTGGCTCAGTGGTGTAACTGGTTTTGGCCTGGTTTCTACCGTCGACTGTGTCAGAAGAACTGGGCAAACCCCCCTGTGATGTCACCTGTATGTTTTCTGAAGGGTGCTTCTGACATTTAGTTTTTTCCTGTACTGCATCCTTGTTGCAAATGGGCAGAAGGAACTATTCTGGAAGTTGCCTGGAATACGACCACTTTATTTCAGTCACAGTTAGTTATTTTAGCTTGGCTACATTATCCTCATAACATATCACTTTTAATAAAAGGTATTCATTTTTGATTGAAAAGAGGCCTGAGTTAAGACTGGCAGCATAATTAATTTGAATTCTCCCTTTTGTTGTTGTTGTCATTTCCAGGTCTGGAGAGCGTGGACCACTACCCCATCCTGGTGGCTGTTACAGGCATCCTGGTTCGAGTCCTGGTGGACGGAGACAGGCAGGGGTGAGACAGTTTCTGTTCTTCACAGCCGGTCTATCTTATTCCCAGTTGATGAGTCCTTGGTGGCCGGCAAGACTGAGGAAAAGGCTGGTCTCTTCTGCCGCTGTTGAGTGTGTTGCTGTTTTGTTTATGAACAAGAACTCTGAACCAGAGTTTTAAAGCCGAAAGGACAATGAGAAATGGAAGCTCTGCCATGGTCTGACAGCTGATTGGTTCAGATGGGGAGTGGATCCCCAGAGAGGCGCTTTCGAGTGATGGTTTATTCCAAACACTTGACATCAGCTCAAGAAAAATGCCTTGTAAAGTTGTAAAGATTAAGGTCAGCATAAGTCTTCGAATAGTGGCTTCCAAGGATCAGGATCATGTTGATTGTGGTCGTGCTTGAGTAAATGGTGATAAACCAAGAATTGTTTGTCATCTTTGTTGTTGTTATGGGTCCAACCAGCAAAACTGATGGAACAGGGAGAGATCAACTTTAAATCTGTCCATCCATGCTTCATATGAAGGGTGGATGGACAGATTTGGTGAGAATTAATGTAAGGAAATGTTGCGGTTACTGAGGTCAGGTCGGCATCTTACCATGAACTGCCAGGGGTGTTTGTGTCACCCAGTTTTGGATTAACTGGGCCTTGGGAGGAGCCAGCTTCTCCAAGACGTTGGGAACCACCTTTTAGATGTGTTTGGGTCTGTGAATGCAGTGTGAAGATGGGCTGCTCTGAGAAACAGCAAGGTCATGTGGATTATCTCTTAATTGACACTTAATTGAACTTTAATTAACACATTGGTTCCTCTGTTGATTTGGCTGCAGGGACGACTCTGGACACATGAACTCCCCATCAGTCTCAGGTCCAATTACACTGTGAAGGTGGATCAGCATCAGCTGAGAGGGAGAGGGAAATCTGAGAAATAATTAGGTCCAACTCCCACTCGAGTTCACGACGCTACAGAATATCAGTGACATGGACTCCAGAGGAAATATGACATGGAATAATAAATCCTCAGAAGGTGAAAGAGGACTAGGCAGGACCGTGTTTCAGCTGAGTTCTAACATGTCTGATCAGGAGGTGTCGTCCAGATGATGTACGTCCTGTCAGCTGAATAGTCCTTCACAGTCTTCTGACTGGATGAATAAAGTACTGATCTGTAGGTGCAGTTAAATGCACCTAATGTCAAACCCTGAACATTTTCTTACATTGCAAAAATGCATGAAGTAGTTTTCATGGCCATTTCAAAAAGATATATTTCCCAAATTAGGAATGGAAAGAACTTTTTTCACATCTCAAGGTTGCACAGGGTGTTTCTGGGTGTTTGTGTTTCTGTAGCAACTGGCTCCCATGGTCATGATGTAGTAGGGTAACTAGAGGAGTTACTACCTCACATAAGTCATCAAAGTCACCCTAAAATCTGAATCTACTGCCTCCCACAAATTCCTCAGACATGTACAACTCCATAAATAAGGGCCTTGTTTTTTTGCCAGTTCCTTGCAAATGTCTTTATTTTCATGTAAAATTCATTTTTTTTTATCTTGTTGGAATGTTGAACTAAGGCAGTTTTCAGCTCCTTGAGAGACTGATGAGGTACAGATGCAGCAAAGTATTACACAGCATCATCAGCATAAAGATGAGTAGTTTCATCCAAAAATATATGTCTTGTAACTTATAAAGAAAGGAAATAAAAAAGCCCGTGAATGGATCCTTGGGGGACTCCGACACACACAGATCTCCCTGGCGGGTAGCGTTAAAACTAACAGTATAGTGTAGAAGAAAAACTGGAAAAAGTATTTGTGTTTTATATTTGACCTTTTATAATTTTACCTGATGATGTATATAGATTTAGAATTCTCCCCCACATAATTGTTATTGATGTGCAATTTATCTATGGAGACTATAACTGTTATTTGTACCAGGCTGTAAATATAAACATTCTTCTGCTGTAGAGTTGGACATTTCAACGTGGAGATTGACTCACTTTTAGAGCCAACTGCTAGTGGTTGTTAGAGGATTGGAAATCTTACTTTCTTTCTTTTTTTTACTTCCACTCTGCCTGGAAGACTGCTACCCCTCACCATTTTGATAATCTGATATCTGAAATGTGATAATTTGATCAGTAACACATGATCTACAGTACAATATTAAAGAGGCTCTGGACATCAGACGTATTCTTTTAAAGAACTTATAGTACATCTGCTTGTCACATATCATGACTTAATGGAATGGTAAGTCATTCACAGTTGCGTTTCATCATAATTTAGAAATATCACATCTGTGAAATATGAGTTAAAAATACCCACAATTATGAGAGGGAAGTTGGGGTAACTATATTTTCTGAATTTTGTAGGACTTGGGTAATCCAGAACCCTACAGGATAAGCCATGACTATAACTGAAGGAATTTGTCTGTGTGTGTGTGTGTGTGTGTGTGTGTGTGTGTGTGTGTGTGTGTGTGTGTGTGTGTGTGTTTTATTTATTTTACACAATGAGGTACATCAAAATTTACTCTTGTAAAGTTGTCATGGATATGAGATGTTGCTGTGGAGACCAAAGCTGTTTGTTTTTTGTACCGGGCTGTAAATGTGTTCATTTCTGGTGTAAAGTTGAACATTTAAATCAATCTCCATTAATTTAAAGATTAATGGAGATTGACTCACTTTTCAAAGCAGTGGTCCTAGTGGTCATTCTAGGAACTGCGTGTTTTGGCAATTCTGCATTGTCTCGGTTTGAAAATTGGTTGTAGGACATAGTGTAGAGTATATTCCAGTATTCATGATTTAATAATATCTAAACTAGTTGAAAAGGACATCAATCAGCCTTAGATCATCAGGAAACACAACAAGGTAAAGCTGGGTGTCATCAGCGTGGAAACTGATGTGTACAGGTCACCTCTCCAGTTGTCGCAGTGTGTAGAGATTGGAGAGTGGAGTTCCTAAAACTGAGCCGTGCCACTTCTACTTCTTAGTTTTTTAGCTTGAAGGACAAGTGACCTGAGGAAAGAATATGGAGCAGGAGCAGCTCATACTGATTTGCAATTTAGACCCAAAGTCAGCAGACATTTGCATTCTCACATTCATCCCTTCCATAACATCTCTGAAACACAGAGGACATAAAAAATTAAACGATGTGCGTCTATAAAAGGAATATGCAGATAGCAATAAAATATTAACATAAATGGTAGAAGCAAAAGGTCAAAAGGATGCAAAAATACACCAGAGACAAAAATGAGCAGATAAGAACAAGTGGTGCTTAAACAACACCAGTGATTCAACCCTTTCCTAACGTGATCTATTTTTGAGATTCCTGCTCGAAAATGACATAGCTTATCTAAAATGAGTTCATCACAGTGAGTACAAGGTATATTTGAATAAAAATGGTATTAACCCAGACCCTATGCCTAGATTTATCTCAATTCATCTCATTTTATGAGGACATTATAGGACCCAGTTCTTTTTGGGATAAATGGGTCACCTTGTGCTTATTCTAAGGGGAATGTGAGGAGGAATGTTTGGACAGACTTTTCAAACATTTAGTCATACCTCAAGCAGTTTCTGTGACTGAGGCTTGCGACGTGAGGCCGATGCCTTTGGCTGCTACTTGAGCTGCTACTCCTCCTGGAGGTGGTGAGCACCACAAGAGGGCGGACTCATGTCTGTTATTTTGGGCTCAGCCTGACCTGGCCCCATGTGGGAAGACCTTTCTTACCTCAAATGAGACCCTCCTCCAGTCCCGGCCCATGTTGGGACCCGGTAACCCAAGACTGTGATAGTTACACTGTTGTCCTTGATTTTTCTTCATCATCATATGAGCCCGTTCTTTGTCTGACCCATCGTCCTCTGAACAACTTTCCATGGGAGGTCTTACCGGGCACCAAGCCTCCAGCCAACATGCCTCCTAAAGTCATTTGGGGACTCAAAGCACTTTGCCGTGATGAGGTGGTGATTCAGGGAGGAGGCTGTGGCC
This sequence comes from Xenentodon cancila, assembly GCA_014839995.1. Lineage (NCBI taxonomy): Eukaryota > Metazoa > Chordata > Actinopteri > Beloniformes > Belonidae > Xenentodon > Xenentodon cancila. Next base: position 2,436,298 of record CM026203.1, read on the forward strand.
GACCTTGACTATACCGGGGGGGATTTCATTTCTTTGGCTGGCTTGGGAACGCTTTGGTATTCCCCTCCTAAGTACTAGAGGAAGTAGCCAAGGAGGAGGTGGTCTGAGCTACTTGGCCTTTTTTTTAAATCCAATCGGAATCAACAGAATTTATCCACGAGATAGAAAAGACTTGGATTTATTACTAGGGATTACACGAATCTTAGTAAAATTGTTCTGTGGAATATGATTTATGATGGTTAAACACCCAAGTTGAAACTAAACTCGAGTTGGCCGTAGAAGAGGAAGTTCTATGCAGTTGTTCTTCGATGCTTGCTCAGCGAGTTCTCGTGTTGGTGGTCATCCTTACGCTGCTACATCTGTGGAGTGGCAGCATTAAACTGATGACAGACTAGTGTTTGTAGTGTGTAGTTCCTTGGTGTTGAAATGGTTTTGTTTGGGTGGAATTGGTTTCCATAGAACTGAAGCTGAGTTTTTTACCATTCATTAGGCGTGCTGCATGGGTATATCATACCATGTTTGTAAGATTAAAAATGATCTGAATGATCATTTGGATTATTTAAACTGTTTAGTCTCCCAGCAGTTTCACCCCGTCCTACTCTTAATAACATCTAAGTCTTCCTCTCCGTCTTATCTTGTCTGTGACATTCAGAGTAGATTTCATCTGTCCATCAGCCTTGGACGTCTCTGCCTCCCCCAGTGAGGGAAATCGATGGAGTTAATTACGGTCCATTAACAGCAGCGGAGACTAGAGGCAGCTTGCAGCCTCCACAGATCAGATTCAGGCCGGGATAATGAGCTCAGCCTCTCCGTTTCTTTGTGATCGCTGCTTTCACCATAAGCCGAGGAGATAGAGTTTCAGAACGTAGTCACGGCCCGCTGAGGGTGGGGGAGAATTGGATGCTTTCATGACGTTTCCCTTGGTGACTTTGAGATGAAACATGCTTGAGAAGTGAACATAACTCTGATATATTAACCTCGGCGAGCAACTTTCTTAGAGACGTTAATGGCAGCAGCAGGTTACAAATCAGAAAAGGGAGAGATTCAGAGTCTGGGACAGAGGTACATGGCGGTAATCTGATCATATCGAGTCTTAGAATCGGACAAATACAAACTTAAGAAGTCAGACAGGTTGCTTCTCAAGTCCCTCTGTTACACAAACCCCGGTTTTCCCCGCCAACACCGTGCCGGCAGTCGGTGAGAGGTGTTTCTACTGAGATGCTCCCTTTGGCCTGTTTCAGACATGGAGCTGAACATTAAGGTCAAACAGTTGCGTGTTTTAATGTTGGATAAATGAAGAACCGACTCTGTTTTATTTGAGCCTCTCACTCCCGTCATGCCACTGCGCTCGCTGAAATCGCTTTCCGCCCTGTTAACGAAGCAGAATTGAGATATTTCACTACTTTCTTCTATTGTTGGGTCTGACTGGAACCAAATGAAGCAAATCTGGAACAGTTTTCACCTTTAACACTTAATAATCTAGACTAGTTTTAGCTCTGTTCTGACAAAACAGACGTCAGGTTGTAGATCCAGGTTACTTTCAACTGTGCTAGTTTTGGTAGACTTGGCTTGGTCCAGCCCAGTCTGGGTTGGTTTGATTTGGTCTGGTATGGTCTGGTATGGTCTGCTTCGGCTTGCCTTGGTTTCCTTATGGTTTATTTTTCTTTCTGTCTGGGGTGAGGTGGTCCAGCCCGGTCTGGTATGGTCTGGTCCAATCCGAACCAGTCTAATTGGTCCGACCTGGTCCGACCTGGTCCGATCTGGTCCGCTCTGGTCCGGTCTAGTCGATTCCACTCGGGTCTCTTCTGTTCGGTTCGGTTTGTTCGGTCAGTTGTTTTCTGCCTGTGACATCGTTAGTTCTTCACTTTCTTTCTTGTCAGCCACCATGAAGCAGCCAGAATATTCAGAACCAGAACCGTTGCTCTCCATGAGTTCAGCGCCGGCCCATACCGACATGCCTCACTGCGTTTAACACTGCTGTCGCCATGACAACACAGGAATGTCTCTGAGCTGATTTGCATCATGGATGTGAGTTTCTGCATTTCACTTGCAAATGGCAGAAATTCTTCAGAAACACTCGAACACTCAAACTTTCATTCATGTTTTATTCGATGGTCTTTGTACAACTTGTTTACGAATCAGAACCCATCAGAACTCAATGAAACCATCTGGACAATTTAGTTCAGTTCTATTTAGCTCAACTCACGTCAGTTAAATTCAATTCAGTAAACTCAAATAAATAATTTCTTCATCAAAGTAAATGTTTTGTTGGGACTTCATAGACAACAATATCCCATCATGCACTACAGAAGAATTAATTATTCTGTGATGAACTAATGAAAATATAAATGATGAGTTAAATGGAGTGGGATGTAGAAGCAATTAAACAAGCAGACGGTGAATGTTGTGCAGGTTTCCAGTGGACTGCTTGAGGTTGGATACCTCGTGATCTAGTGTGCATATCTTCAGCGGTCCATGCGCGAGTGACCAGTTCCTGTCTGAGGTCATGTCAGAAATAATGGTTAACACGATACATGACAAAATAATTACTGTAACTTTAATAATTGCTTGGAGCCCTGTGAGCTGTTAGTTATATTGATAGACCGTCAGTGACCAGGTCAGAAGGTTTCCGGCTGATGTCGCTCAGCTGGAGCGGCCGCCAGCTCTGGACGGCCGTTACCTCAACGGCTACTCGCACCCGCTGCTCCGGCGAAACCGCCTGAGCGTTGCAGGCTTGCAGGTGACGCCGTGGATGGACAGATGCAGATAGGTCCTCCGAACATAAGGAGCCAGCTGGATCAGCTTCAATTATAATGAACGTAAAGTACAATTGATGAGCCACGCTTAAAATAAAAAAACTACCTTTTGGGAACTGAGCTAAGGTGAACTCAGTTACCATAAGGTGGTCCAAGCGGCTTCCAGGGTTCTTCGTTCTGCCAGTCGTCCCATTTTTGGAACAACTGGTGTTTACTGGTGTTAGTTTCTTCTGGACACCCCCATAGCTCCACCTCCTTAACAACCTGTGGGTGATATCTCCCAAAGGTTTGGACAGCGTCACCCTCCTCTTCAGGCTCTCTGCTGGCATGGAAGCCAGGACAAGCAGCAGCCGGTCAGTTCTGAGGACGGCGAGGAAGAGGAAAGGGAGGGATGAGGGCAGAGGCGTGGAGGGTAGGCCGAGGGAAAACAAATGGTTAAAGATGGAGGAAGTCGGAAGGATGGGAGGTGTAGGGGGGGAGTAAGGAGGAGAAGTTTGACGGATAGATCTGAGTTGGAGGAGGAGATACATGGGGGGTGGAGGTCAGGAGGGAAGAAGAGAAGATCACACGGACTCTTGTTAAAGCTGCTGATTCATTAGTTCTTGCAGCTGACATTGATTTGATTATCGATTCCTTCTATGCCTCGCCTTTTTCTGCTGTTTCCTTCCACTTCTATCATCATTCACCTGCTGTGAGCTTCGATTAGTGATCATTTCCTGCAGTTCTCACTGATGTGTTCATCACCATCCATCTAAAACGCCGACAGTTTTCTGAGAAGACTAAAACAATCCAGGGAAACTCTGGATAGATGACTGGATCGTCAGCTGATCAGTTCTGATAATACTTAGGATCATAATGATCATTTCAGGTGCTAGAGGTTGTCGAGGATACTCCACAAGTCCTTTATAACACCACATACTGTATGAGAATGGCGACTTTCTGAGGGCCCGAGGTGCATTTTACACTCGGACCAAAAAACATTTGGAGCTTCTCATTTTTGAAACGTCAGAAAAATTCTTTGAAACCACTGAGTAATCAGAAAGACATCTGACTGAGAAACTTCCTTATCCCTTCAGAGTCACAACGACTCTTCATGATTCTTCCTTGAAGCTATGCAGCCATTTTTCCACTGTAAAATCGCTGCGGACACCATGTATGGCAAACCGTTCAGCCTATAAGTTGCTACTTTACAGTAATCCTGTGTTCTGTAATAAAATTGGTTGTAAAAAAAAAAACATAATTTAGAATGCCAAAATGACTCAAACTTGGCTTTTCACAAACAGTGAAAACACAAACAATTATTTTTAAATGGCACTTTTTATGTCACTTTTGGTATTTCCAGCAGTTTTTTTTCCTGGTATGTCTATAAAGTTCAGTGTAAGGTCGTAAAATGACAGAAGAAACATTGTTTGAAATGAAAGATGTTTTTCATGAGGTGAAAGGCAGCAGTGCTTTTCAAAAGCCACAATTTTCTTAACTTCTGAAATCTATATCCAAAAGTTTTTGCTTGTTATTTTTTATAATTAACAATAATTTACTTATACAATAGCATTTTCTTTGAGCATACTGACGTCTGCTTTTTAGTTTTCCCAGCTATTAAAACAGAGTTCCCATCAATCAAGCACTATTAGTTTACTGCTCATGAAAAACTATTTTACCATGTGAATAAATCCAGGCCTTTCAACTGGAAACGGGCACTATATATTTAGCTCTTTGAAACATCACCAGATCTTTAAAGTCGTTCTACCAGATTCTTTTTGTGACATGAGATACTGCAGGAAAATGATCCTGTGGTGTCATCTGAGAGTTTTTATCCTGTGATCGTTATAATTTGTATACAAACTTTTCAATCAACAGCTGTTCACACAACGTTGGAAGTCACAAACATGAACTTCCAAGTGTGATATCATTCATTCTGATTTCAGGAAATTGTATGACTAGTTTATTTGAAAGGAAAGCACAAAAAAATATACAAATGCAGCTTATGAACTTATATCTATGAACTGAAAAAAAAATATATATCTTAGAGGTATTTGTGTTGAGTCTTGGAGGCCAGAGCAGGAAGTTATGAAAACCAGTTTGTTTGTTTGTTTTTCAATATCTGTGGACATTGAATGTGTTTCTTTACAGCGTTAAGTGACCACAGAGAGGTCTGTTTTCTTTTTTTTCTTCTTTTTTTCAACTGCTTTTAATTTTGTTGTTGTTGTTGTTGTAATGCAGCTTTTGGCAGTCTAAAATGCCTTTTTTATTATTTAATGTGTTATTAATTTTGCATTATATGACCCTGGTGGCTTGCCATAGTTTCTGCTGTAATAAATCTGTTATCTCATTGCCAGCCTGTTTTTTATTTTTTATTCTGCTGTAAATGTGGGATTTTTGGATGGAGGCGTCGGTGTTTGTTGGTTGTTAGTCTCAGTAGATGCTGTAGCGTTAACTAAGGTCTCAAGATGAAAGCTTACAAATGATGACACAGGTTTTTGGTGTATCTTAAAGGGTTTTTTGTGGGTTTTTTCAGTGAGTGGGCTGAGGCTGAGCCAGCTTCCGACTGGGAGCTGCAACAGCTGATGGAAACATCCTGAAACCTAAAGCCATTTAAGATTTAACATGAACTCAGTCCTTTTCCTGTTTTCTCTACTGTTTTGCATCTTTTAGAGTGAAAGGTTGCTGAGCAGAAATGGCCTTTTCCTCTATGTGACTTTTATTTACTTTGCTTTCATGAATGTTTGATGTTTTCGTTCTGGCAGCAGGAGCAGCAGGAACGTTGGATTTGACTAATGGAGGAGTTTCCTCAGGCTCAGTGGTGGGCTGCTGAAACTCTTGCATGCTCAGATATTCTGATAAAGATGCCCAGGAAACTTTCAAACCCTTCTTAGGACATTTCAATTGAAGTTGAGTTGTGTTTTCATGTAGAGATGAAGGAGTTTGACTTTAGATGTGCAAGTTGTAACTGTTGTCGTGCAGTTCTGTTTTCCAGGCCTCACAATCCGTCGTGGTCTTGTTTGTTCTTTCCTGTCTGGGGACACTGAGCTGACTCGGCCAACAATAACTGTTTACAGTTCTCGAACCTCTTTTCTGTCCAAGCTGCTCTTCAGAGCTCATTTGTGTCCGTTTGGGCGCAGCTGCTCACTGCTGAGGCGGTTTATCTGAAGCAGGCCCGTCTGGAGAGGCTCACTTTAAACATTTACACGAACCTCTCAGAATCTCATGATCACAAAGCTTCGGTTCACCGTGACCCTGGATGTCTGAACATCTTTTTTGATGGGACAGACTGACACCCGACTGGAGATGCGACTAAGCTGACCTGCAGATGATTTGTTACATGGTAACTTGAGGAAAGTGCAGCCAGTTTTTGAAAATTTCCTTCTTACCGCCACAGACAACGTGATGACTTCACAAAGGTTAATTTAGTGTAATGAGTTTAGAGTGATGGTTTAGAGCTACTTTCAGAAAAGGCACTCAAACATTTGATGTTTGCTGTTCATAAGAAGAATTTGATCATGGAAAGATGCTCGCTCTGGTGTGGTTGATCTGGCATCAGACTGGAAAGGGATTCAAAGCCATCTGAGTGTTATGGCATCCATCTGTCACAGTTAGACAAACTATCTAGAAATGGAGACAGTTTAGTACCGGGGCTACAGTCCAAGAGGACTCAGAACCCCCAGTTACGTGAAGAAGAACCTACTAGTAGCAGCTTTGGGCTTAATAAGGCAGGATGTCCTTAGAAGGACAACACAGAGGAAGGAAAGTTCAAAAGAGCAGCTTTGTCATCCCCAATGCCAACGGGAAAATGTTTTACGGCGTGATGAAACAAAGTGGTATTGTTCAGATAGAAAATTCAGCACTCTGTATGGTTTCCAAGAGAGCCGCTCACCACAGACATCCTACAAATTAAGCAGTTCTGGAAAGAGGAATGGTTCAGAGTTCCTCCTGAATGTTGAGCAGTTCTGGTCCATTGTTACTGAAAGACAATGTGGCTTTGTATGAGGACCTCTGCTCCCTTAACTGCGCACTCTCCTACCAGGCGTCATCTTGGGGTAATTATTGAAAATGTCAGTTAATATACAGATGACACTCTTGATTTATGTTCCTAAAGAGTATTCCAGATATTACAGAGCCACATTCACAAAGTCCACTTAAAACTGTGTAAAAAAGAAGCCCTAGGTTAACCTTGTCCAGAGATGGCATCTCTTGGGTCAGAATCGTCTGCGATGGACCATCACAAAGCTCGTTGAGGTCACTGATGCCAAAGGAGATTCAACCAGCCGTTAACTCCAATGGCCCTCCAGTTGTCCAGTTGTCCAGTTGTCCAGTTGTCTGACCTCCGTCATGCAGAGAACGTTCCCGAGTCGTTATTTCTGCTTGTTTGACTACTGAGCATGAACTTTCTCTGCGCTGGTTCAAAACTTTGGCTCTGAGATGTAGATAATGAAATGCAAAAAACCCTATAAATTCACTGGGAAGACATTTGTGGACCTTGACTCTTTGTGGGTTGTTTTGTCGCTTCTCTTCGGACGTAACTTCAGTTCATTAATACAACGTCAAACAGAAAAGCTTTTCAATCAGAATTGCAGGATTTAGAGCAACACTCTAAAAACTTTAAATTAAAAACAAAAAAGAAGGGAAATGAACAGATTTTTTTTCTGCATCTTAAGTTTTAAGTTTGAGTCAAAATTCACAATTGAGAATTATAAAACTGATGAAAGAGGATTTCCAATTAACATACAAAATATTTCAATTTGCAATAAAAGTATTAGGATTCCTGAAACTTGGGGGTGGGTTAGGGTTCCGATGAGTTGTGATCACATGATTTGTGTTCAGAGGGCTGAAAATAATGAAAACATTCCAACCCCCTGCCAGGTAGATTCTGTTGGGGAACCTGAGTACGTCTCCTACCACAGGAACGTTATTGGGCCAATAAAGGTTCCTGAAGTCCACTTTTGCAGGGCCGTTCCTGGTACTTAGACGGGTCAACGATCTAGCCCTGGGAAGAACTACCCATAATCCCCACTAATGGACACGCATCTTTTGGATTTTGAAAAATTAGAAAAATTAGGATTCACTAATGAGAGGTTTAAGTTAACATAGACAACTGTTTAGATCAACCCAAAAAACTTTATTATATTTCTATTTGAATGAATCGATCAATTTAATTTTTAAATACTTCATTGCTTTTTTTCCAATTCATCAACCAAACATTTGTGTTAATGTGGAAAACTGCTGCACCAGAATTAAACATTTTGGGATTTGCAAGAAAAATGTGGGATTCCTGACAAAAGTTTTGGCTTGGTCGTTAATGTGGTTGCCCCTAAACCTGAATAGGAAGATGGATGGGTGGACATAAGGAAATTATTTATTTTACTTGCAATCAAACATTTACTAGCATTTGTACCATTCTGCTCTGAACACTGTAAAAGGCTTTTCTGTTTTAATGGATGTTAAAGAAACTAAAACTACGTTTTTCCTGTCGCTGTGTGAGCTGAACTACATGTGACTGCAGAAGGATGCTGGTGTTGATAACTGCAGGAAATCCCTCTGATCTGGATCTTTCCTGAACAATCTTCTCGTATTTTTCTTCATTACCATCAGAAACACTCCACAGGCTCAGTGTGATGGTTCTTTTCATGCCCTGTCGCGTTCCTGGAAACTCTCCAGGTTTTTCCCTGATGGTCTGAAACGTTTCTGCTGTGAAGTACGTGAGAAGTTCGGCAGTCCAGCCTACCCTTAAAAATACTTAATATATGTTAAACACACATTTAACAAGAAATAAGTGTGCCATTACAAAATTCCTGCAAAAGGAAGAAAGAAATATTGCATTGCAACATAAGTCTTCTGGAAGATTCCCTGGGGAGGATGTGAGATGTTTGCAATGAATACATTTTGCATTAAAACTTCTTCTAAATCAATACAATAAATGTGACATTAAAAAAATAGCTGAAAAATAATGCACTATTACAAAATAAAAGTCCCCGTAAATGAATATGCAACTGCAACATAAAAGTCCTCCAAAAAAAAAAAAAAAAATCATTACAAAATAAAGGTCCTGCAAAAATAAAGGAAGAAAGAAAAATAGTGGCATTGCAAATTAAAAAATCCTCTGAAAAGAATAAGTGTCTTACAAAATTAAACACTTTTAAAATAGATGAAAGTGGTATTTTATCATTTGTACGATGCAGTAAAAGTGCCATTACAATAGAATTCTTTTGAGAAAACAATTGTTAATCAAAAATAAAAATGTGTCAATACAAAATAGAAGACCTCTAAAATAAATGTGGCAATATAAAATATAATTACTCTGAAATAATTATCTGTGGCGAGTCCTAGGAAATTATTAAATGAAGTATTACAAAATAAAGGTCCTCTGACATGAATATGTGTGACATTACAAAGTAAAAGCCTAAAATAAATATTTTGTTTATTTAAACTTACTTTTTTATTCCATACTTCTGGATTCATTTGTAGCTTTAGTCATTTATTTTTAAGTGTACAGAATTGTGATTCAGCCTTCGGAAGCATCTTGATCTTGTTCCTACTGAAATCATCTCTTTCATTGCTTCTTTCATTCCTGTTTTCATTTTTTTTTCAGTGCTTGTAGCACATTAAGCTCCTGAACCAGAATCTGAATCATGCCACAACTCATCTGAAATCTGTTTCATTACATTTAAAAAAATAGAATACTCTTAAAACTGGTGAGCTACCGTCAGGAAGCTTGAAGTACCCAAAACAAAGGAGAGTAGTTTCCATGGCAACAAACTGCCACACTAAGGACAGGATCTGTGGACAAACTAAAACATTTGACTTCAGATCAGCGGTGGCTTTCTGTCGGCTTCTCTGAAACCAGACGTGCTTGTGAGTCAAACGTGCAGCCGGTCTGTGGCTCGTTCACCTGGTTGAGGGTAGACATGCAAACGTTGTGGCTGTGCACGTACATGCACGCGCTTTCCCTGTCCTTCCCTTTTGTTGTGCATCAATGTGCTTCTTCCTCAGAGACAGAAACCAGGCAGACGTGGATGTGGCGGTGCAGATATGGAGCTTTATTAACACAGATAACAGACGGATGACAAACAGGAGGGGTGGGGAGGGGCTTGGGTCAGTGCAGTGTGGACAATAAAACACAAACAGCCCTGATTGGACACTCAGTCTTATTGTCATTTCCTCACACAAAGCAGACCGTTTTCTGTGCTACACTTTGATAAAGCTAATGAAAGTCTTCCTGCCGACCACTCCAAACAATTCTTCTCAGACATAAACAACTTAGTCTCACATTTGGCGTTTTATTGATTTATTTACGTCCCTTTTTCTTAGACTTCTGCTCAGAGGATGACAGGAATTCACTTCCAGGGGAGAAAGAGAGATAGGATGACCCTTTTAAAATGCTTTCTAATTTTAGTAGATAAAAGCTCTTTGTCTACTCAAAAACGTCTCAGATGTGACAGAGCTACACTCACTGAGTTGTTTGACTCTAATCAACTGGCAGACTGGAAACGAAAATAGAAGTCTAAAAAGCTCTACAACAGCAATGTTTCAGCCTGCATCTCTGGAGGAGACGTGAAGGCATTGGTAGTAAATGTTCAGACGGGTTTCTGTAAGTGGGGATCCAGGGGCAGGGTCTGTACGTAGGAGGGGAACCTTCTCCTGATCAGTCCTTTGAGAGGTTACCTACATTTCTCCGTTAGACCACGGAGGATTTACAAGCCTAGGGACCAAGGGTAGGACTTACTCGTTTCATTCGACTCAGATATTGGAACTGGGAAAGATGACCTGAGCGAGCTGACTGTGTTCTAGTTTCGAAGTTTGAATAGATATGGACGTCAGCAAACGTTAACTGACTTTAACCAGCTCAAGTTCACTGAAGTCAGTTCACCTTAAGCCAGTTTGTCCGTCATTACATCGTTGCAGGTAGGCTAAAACTGCTTTCTGCCTACCTCCACAACTGAAAGCTGGAATATGAAATGATATTGCATCGTAGTTGACTGTTGACTTCAAACGTCATTAAAAATAGACCCGTGTACGACTTTTCAAATGTCAGACTGGCCATTGCCACCGTTAACCATAGTTGGGAATACTAATCGCTGACTTTAACCAGCAATTATGTTGTACAATACTGCATATATTTAGCATGCACAAACAGCAGCTCCTCCACTGGTGAAACGGCAACAATACTAACTGCATGTCGGAGGTTATTGATGCAAATGGCAGCCATGTGGGATTCTGACCTCTGTGGGGCCTTCTAGTTGAAACTTTCTACGACGAATGGAGACACGCCAGTAGTCTGGGCCCCGTAAGTCTATCCCCTGGACCCCTGCTAGTGGAAACCTGCCTTTTGTTAAAGGTACAAGCCGTGCTTAAAGGGTGCATGCTCATGGAGATCTCCACCATTAACCTCGTCTTGTTCAGACATTTCTTATCTTTGGTCTAAACTTGGATGGTCGTCAAGCCGGTGGGAGGGGGTGCTGACCCGTCACAGTGGTTCCTGACTGAATTGTTGGACTGGGGTGAACACGTGATCAAAAAATTGCACTTGTTTGGGTGGAAAAGCCTCGGAGTCTGGTAAAGGTGTTTGTGGGGGTCGTGAGGGAGGAGGGGCAGTGAGGTGGTGATAGTGCAGGAGAGTAAAGTCCGGTTATGGCAGCATGATGGGTGTGTCCGAGAAGACGGACACATAGGAGTCCACCTCCCCTGCCTTCTGCTGCGGCTGCTGCTCCGCCCCCAGAAGTAAACCTGGCCCCACGTGTCCCGACCCTGCCCTTAGCCTGCCATTCTGCTTCTCTCTGATTGGCTCCAGAAAAACCACATGCTTGTTGGTACTGACCTTGCGGCCGGGGCCCTCGGTGGTTGTTGGTGGTGTCGGGGTGAGAATGGAGGAGTGGACGCTCTCTGCCCCAGCCTCATGTACATGACTAGGGGTGGCTGTTCCTGGGGAGTGGCCCTTCAGACAGGGGGGGCAGTGGCAGGGTGTCAGGTAGAGGTACATGAGGACCAGTACGAGGCTGACCACACAGCCCAGCAGGGTGGTGAAGCCTGTGTTGAAGTGCTCGTGGGCATCACCGTCATGGTGCAGCACCACAGTAACGTTGACCTCTCGGGTCTCGTTCCGCTGCTGGTCTTGAGCCATGCACAGGTAGACCCCAGAGTCCTGCTCCTGTGCCTCCATGATCTCCAGGCTGCCATTGGCAAACATCTTCAAGGACATATTATTCCCTGGTGGCGCCACATATTCCGCGTTAGGTGCTACCCAGAAGAAGGTGGTTCCCTGACCGCTCAGGGATGTGATGCAGTGGAGCAGCAGAGCTGCCCCGGCCCTTACCGAGACGCTGCTTTCCTGCTCCAAGGGCGCGTTATCCACCGCCGTTAAGTTGCATTTGTCAAAGTAACGCCTGTGCAGGAAGAAGCGAATGCTGCCTCTCTGGATCCCGTAGACCAGACAGACATGCTCACGTCTGAAGAGTCTGATGGAGGCGAATCCTCGCTGCTCCCATTTCCTGAACAGTATGTACATGGAGCACTCACACACTAGTGAGTTGTTGTGCAGAAACAGCCCTTCCTGGATGGACAGGGGGAGGCTCGAGACGTCCTCCAGGGGCAGTTTGGGCAGGCGGTTGGAGGACAGGTCCAGCATGGTCAGGTGGGGGTGACTGTGCTTCTGGATGCTGAAGAAGGGGAAGTCGGTCAGTCGGTTGTGGCTGAGGTAGGCCTTCTGGAGGTTTCCTAGTCCAGCCAGGGCTTGGCTTTCCACATGGGCGATCTCGTTGTTGAAGAGCAACAGCTCCTCCAGTCCGCGAAGCTCCTGGAAGTAGTGCTGCTCCAGAACCCGGAGCTGGTTGGACGATAGGTCCAGGTGTCGCAGCAGACTTCCCGAAGAGTTCCTGAATGCTCCCAGCAGGATCACGTTCAGCCGATTGTGTGCTAAACGTAACATCTCCAGCTGAGTAAGTCCCTCAAAGTCGCCCGGCTGTAGCTGCTCGATGCGGTTGTGGCTCAGGTCTAGCATGACAGTGTAGGCTGGCAGTTGTCTGGGAACCTGGTCCAGATCCAGCGCTGTGCAGCTCAGAATGTCTGAGGCACAGAGGCAGTCGCCAGTATTGGCCTGGACTGGTCTGAGAAAAAACACCAGCACCATGACAGACCACCATGATGACAGGAAACCAGCGAGACCACCAACATCCACCATGACGCTGCTTCTGATCTCCAACGTACGTATTACTTTGGAAGATCCAGCTCTTTTCATTGCTCCTCACGTCATCACGGCTCACTCATGCATCTCATTTCGACGTATTTAACTCATAAACTCCTGATAAACTCCCTCAAACGGCGGATTTTCATCTCCAAGTCTTTAATTTGCTCGTCTCCTTCAATGCTCCTAACTCCAAGAGCTCATTTCATGAGTTGTGTTCGGGACCCGTTCACAAACAAACCATCAGCGCCGCACCGGTGGGACCTCAGCGTCCATCACCGAGCCGCCCGAGGACAAAAACAAGATGTTAGGAATAAAATTGTGATTGTTCAGGGTCGGGGTTGGGATTGGAGAGACACTCCTGGAATTTTCAGAGGTGGAAAAGAGAAATGAGCAGAGAACTGTTGGAGATCCTCTCAGCTGTTGTTTTTCTGTCAATCCCAGAGCTGCCTTATCCTTTCTGTCTGTCAGATCCTGAATTTGGGAACTTTATTGCCTTTTTTTGTGATGGAGCCATCCATGGCTCCCCGCCCTGAGTTAAGGATGGGCATCCTGTCGGTGAAGGGGCAGCAGTTGCTCAGAGCTCCCGCTCTTGTTTCTGTCTTTGCTTCTTTCTCTGTGTTTGGTAGTGGAGGGTTTCCACCCATTAAACATCCACTCTGCTGTGTGCACGGCAGTCTTTCTGTTCATCCGTCCTCCGAGCCCGGTGAATCTGCAGAGCGCAATTACAGTTTGTCCGGAGCAGACGGACCCTTGATTCTGCCTCCGTCTGTTTCCAGCTCTTCTCTGAGCTCTGTCTGCCGCTTCTGGTGCTTTCCCAGCTCCACCTCTCGTCTTCCTTCTCTTCCTCCTCCTCTTCAGCTTCACCCTCCTCCCCTAGACCTCCTCCTCCTCGCCTGTTTTCCCTGCTCCACTCACACTTCGTCCTCACCCTCTCAGACGGCGTATGTTTCCACAGAAGGAGCTCAGCAAGGCTAATATCACAGGGATGTGATTGGCTGCAGACGTGCAGAGCGTCGTTCTCCATCTCGGTTCTGACGTCCAGCACAGTCGGTGTAAAATAAACAAGTTGATGTTGAACTGTTTTCGTCAGTGCAGTCTTGTAGCACGACGACAAAACTTGAAGCAGCATATAAATAATCTTTTATATCGCTAAAACATATGATGGAGCTGCTCTACTCACCTTACGCTGATTGTGCAGTGCTGCAGTGGAGGAAAACCCTTGTGAGCCCGCGATCGTCTTCTAGTCACAATAACAGACGAACACAATGTTCTTCAGTTCAGAATACCACATTATTTTCATTTCTGTCTTCATTGAAGATGCCCATAAGTGATCACAGGGCTGTAAAAGGGATTAGAAAAAGGGAACGGAAGAAGGGAGGGAATCCTGTGATTATTCAGAAAATGCAGAAAATCCATTAAAGGAACATTTCAAACATAAACAAACCCTAGGTCTATTGTTGGAAGGTGAGAAGTCTAAACTTTCACACAGGGGCAAATGGAGCGATTTCAAAAATAATAGCTGTTTTAAGCACCCGACGAGACTCAAAAATGTCATTCCACTTACGTGATAGTCTGGATAGGGTCCTTACAGATGAACTACAAACAAAGGTTGTGGGCCTGTAATCTCGAGAGATGTGCGTTGTCTGTCTTTTTTTTTATTGCATCCACTTTCGTATCAAAGCACCTCTTTACCTCTTGGTTGCTTTGCGGGGCAGAAGACGAGGTGTTGGCTGCGTCAGTCACCTCTTCTCAGGCCCATCGAACATCACTAACAGAGCAAAATAAAACCTTTTATTTTTTCTTAGCTTGAAATGACTCTATCCGGTAGAGATTTAGGTTGAGGATATTCCTTCTACACCTTTGCACTTTCTTGCATGGCGGTCCCTGGGCGGGGTTTCAAGCACCGATCTCTGAGTGATTCTCACATTCATGAACGTGCACACGCTCCTATGACCAAATCCAACTTTTACATGGCGTTAATGAATCTGGAGTAGGTTTTTAGTAAAGAGGTGATTCCCGTCTACCAACAGATTTACAAAGGCCTGGTGTGTTTGTCTGTTGTTTAACATGGATAAAGCTCATATCCCGGAACAATGCAGAAAATCAGTTCCTTCTTAGAAGTTGACATGCTTTCTCTTGGCATCAGCTGGCAGCTGATGGAAAGTTGGAATCATGTGACTGTTAGGTTTAGTGGCTGGAATCTTCCGGATCCAGCAGCTGACGATAGCGGTTCCGGGTCGGAGGATTCAGTCTGATCCCGGGGAGAATACCTGCTGCCCCACATGTTGTTTTTCTTCTTCTTTTTCATCTCCTGATTCACTACCTTCTTCAGCAACTTCTTCAGAAGCTGCTCTCTGTCCTTACTTTTCAGGAGCTTGTTTTTCGTCTTCAGCAGCTTCTTCTTAATCTTCCATAGCGAAACAAGAATTATTGAAATTTTATTGGCTTCGTATTAATCGAACTAATTTGGAAAAAGTTGAACTGTACTGTTGAGGGGCCTTAAGATGACATTTATTGTGATTTAGTGCTATATAAATAAAGCTGAAGTGATCCGAATTGAAGGGAATTCTTCTTCAGCAGCAGCATCCGTGACATCCTCTGAATAATTTCTACTTGTCATCTTCCTATTTCCAGGTTCCACATTTTCATAATTATTCTCTCAGCCTTTCTGTGACCTTTAAATAATTTAAGACAAGCTTGTGTGTTTTCATGTTTATAAAGGTACTTCTGGTCTTTTCCCACATTTCCATTCAATTATGTGACTCATGTGGGCATTTTTAGCTGAATTACTGTGGTAATGAGTGGGGATGGTCCGGCATGTGTTGTAATACCTCTTTGTCCCACAAGAGGTGCACTTGTCTTAAGCCAGAGGCTGTTGCATTAACGTTGGGGTGATATGCTGCCCTCACACTGATGTTTGGGTTTTTTATTGCAGCATCATCATCTTTTTACAGTTGTTTACTGAGCTGCTGTTCTTGGGTTTGTGTTTTGTTCAGGTGGAAATGTTCTTTTGTAGGATGAAAGCTGAGGTCTTACACTTGTTTGCTGCAGGCAGATGTGCGTTTGTGATTTTTGTGATTCAAAATAGCCTAAATGATCTCTGCACATTTTAAGTTTGTCTTAGCTCATTTTATTTTATCTTAGATTTTCCTACCTGAGCCCATCTTGGCTTAGTTTATCCTAATGAATGTTTGTTTATCTTATCTGCGCTTGTCTTATCTTTTTTACTGTATGTCATTTTACTTTGGTTTATCTCAGCTTTTCGTATTTCTACTTAGTTTAGCGTTTCTTTTCACAGCTTAATTTGCCTTATGTTTTGTTTGTTTTTTTTAAGCTTGGCTTTCTTAGTTTTTTTTTTATTTTTTATTTATTTTTTTCAGCAAAGCTTAGTTCAATGCATCTTAATTTACCATTCCTTATCTGTTCCTGTTCTATCTAGGCTTACCAAAGATTACATGAGTTGTCCTTTCGCAGCTTGCGTTCACTTCCCACGTATCGGGTCAGTAATCGAAGCTCGTCTAAAGATGTGAGGGTCAGTGTGAGACGTCGGCTCGCTGGAGTCGCGTCGAAGTGATGCTGAGTGGGTCAGATACGTCGTCCTCATGAGCAGCGCTAGACAAGATTGTGTGTGTGTGTTTCATGCTGATCTGATGTCACAGAGGATTAGGATCAAAGGCACGCATACACACACTCCTGTGGGCGAAGCTGCAGGGCTCCTCGGTAAAGAGGACCAGACGAAGACACAGAAGCTCTGAGTTTGAGGTCTTCCAGCACAAAACCAACAACATCCTCTTATTTTCAGGTGCTTGTGAGGACATGGAGGTGAACATCTGCTCCGCTGCAGACTGTCTACTACTTCCTAGTATTTTGTGGTAACAAATTGACCTAAACTCTTAAATTGCATCTTACATGTTCAGTAAACAGCACTATCTTGAAAAGAGATTATCTTTCCTCTGTGGTCCCTCTGAGCTGATAATATCCACTTGAGGCTTCCAGCTTTTCTGTTTGAGATCTTTTCATTTCAAGGACTACTTAGGTTCATTAGACTCCAGAGGGAACACAAATCTATGGTGAATTTCCTGTAGGACGACCTGCTAATTTTGTTTTTAGGAGTTGTAATCAGTCACTCACAGAAATATAATCGCCAGTAAAGATAACAGAGGCTGCAGGGTTTGTTCGAGGGCCTTCAGTGTTGGAGTAAATACTGGTGGAGGTGATGTTTTAAGACGTTATTTTTTTTATTTTGTTTTCTCACGTTGTGTCATTATTTCAGTTTAGTTTTAGTTAAACAAACACATCAGGAATTTTATTTTCTTTTTTGTTTTTGAGGTATTTGGTTACAGATGCTTGCAACACACCTAGGACAAAACCGTCCTACTAACAATGCCATTCAGTACAGGGATCCTTTGCTCTTTCCATCAAGTAATTAGAATTTTAAAAATATAATTAAAAACTAGAAAAATGAAGTGACGTGAAAATAAAAGCCAAGAAAATTTTACCTGCTACATGCGAGACGTTTTCACCGTGTCTCCTGGATGCCAGAACATGATGTGAGACTGTAACCATGGTGATGGTAAAGCTTAAAAGATGACTCTGTACTTAAATATTTCCTTATTTTTAAATCAGTTTAAGACGGAGGGAAATGAAGAAGCGTTTAGATCCATCACTTCCTGTCAGACTCGTCCTAATTTGACAGTCGCAGAAGGTTTTCAGACATACTCAAAGCCAAGAGCGGAGGATCTGCTGGGGGTCCTGTGGTGCAGATAAATATTAATAGGACGTGTGTTTACTGATTAACTCTCAGAGGGAGGCAGCAGCGCCTCTATAATCCCTGATAATAGCAGTAAATCAGGCAGCAGAGGGAAGCGTGAATGCTCAGACAAAAGGTAGCAGAGTGGTTGGAGACCACTGGTAGGGTGGGAGTCGGCGGTGGTGGAGACCCCCCCCCGTTAAAGATCAATGCAGAAAGGCTGGGGCTTGCAGCATACCAATCACATGAAGAGTGTGTCATAGAAAAGAAAAAATGTAATGCGTTACAAGACTCCACAGACTGCTGAAGTTTTTGCTCCTAAATTCTGATAAAACAGAGGTTGTTGTTTTTGGTCCCAGACACCTCAGGAAGGGATTAGACGGCGTTGCGATGGCCTCCAGTAAAACTGTCAGAAACCTTGGTGTTATTTTCTATCAGGATTTGTCTTTTAAACAGAATATTAATCAGGTTTTTAAGACTTCGTTGTTCCATCTTCGTAATATCGCAAAGATTAGGAGCATCCTCTCCCAGAGTGATGCTGAAAAACTAATTTCACGCGTTCGTATCTTCTAGACTAGATTACTGTAATGTTATATTAGCAGGATGTCCAAGTAATTCTCTGAACAGCCTCCAGCTGACATGCAGCAGCGCGAGTGCTGACAGGAATCAACAAGAGAGACCACGTCTCTCCAGTTTTAGCTTCCCTCCATTGGCTCCCCGGAAAACTCAGAATCCAGTTCAGCATTTTATTACTTGCATATAAAGTCCAAGATGGTCTAGCACCACGATATTTGCCAGACCTGATAGTACCGTACGTTCCTAATAGAGCTCTCCGTTCTCAGAGTGCAGGTTTACTCGTAGTTCCTAGAAGATCCAGATGTAGATTTGGAGGACGGGTCTTCTGCTATCAGGAACCATCACTATGGAACCAACTTCCAGTTTGGGTGAAGGAGGCTGACACCACCTCCACCTTTAAAACCAAACTTCAAACATTTCTGTTTAATAAAGCATATAGTTGGTGTAAACTTTAGTGTGTCAGGACCAGTAGTCACAGCTGCAGCTGCAGGACCAGACTAGAGCAGCTGGTCTTCAACACAGCTTCATCCTGGATCTGCTGCTGTAGACCTGCTGCAGGGGGGCACCAACATGATCCACTGACTGGTGCCCCTCACCTCCTCTGTTTCTCCTTCCCTTCTTCAGCTCAATCCTCAGTTATTTATTAGAAGTATCTCATCAGTATAATTGTGCTCCAAGGTTTTTCTTCCACTAGGGGAGTTTTTACCTGCCGCTGTTTATGTAATAATTGCTTGGGGGTCATTTTCTGGGTCTCTGGAAAGAGACAACTTGTGTTGGCTGAATAAATAAAATTAAAATTGTAACAATATAACAATGAAGAAGGTAACGGCAACAGTTGCAATTTCTTAAAAGTCCACTAGGTGCTGACTCCAAAAGTTAGTCAATCTCTGTTGACCACAATGTTGATGCTGCAGATATAAACATATAAAGAATGAAAAACATTGATGATAACAGCAAACTTTCATCACTTTCGCTTCTTAGCACTTAGTAGTTTTGGTGAACCTGAATTCTGTGTTGTAAATAAATACCAAACATTTGCAGTCATTCTTATTTTAAGTTTAATCTGACTTATTTTGCTGTCACTGTACTTTGGTACTCTGGTTGGACTGGAAGGTTCAGGGTAGGAGGCCGCTGACCGGTTGACCATTGGCTGAGGCGGCCGAGCCAGCGGCCGGCAGCTGACATCTGGCAGCTGCCGCGCAGCCTTCCAGTGCCAGGTCCAGTGCCAGGTCCAGTGCCAGGTCCAGTGCCAGCTCGGCCGATTGGCATCCTTTGTCTGCAGCCTTCGGCCAGCTGCTCTGGGCTGCCTCTGTCTCTGGGCAGCAGCTGATCTGTGATCTGGGTGTCTAGTAGCAACCGTGATCTGCAGCTGAGCTGTGATTTAAACCTGATCAATACGAGCTCAGATTGAGCTCTTTGATGAATCATCATACAGCTGCCGCTGAGTCATACCTGCCATGAAGAACACAAAGGTTTCAGGTCTGGTTAGGGGTCTGAGGTGGAGGGGGCCCATCAGGAACGCGATTTGGATCAATAACCAGAATTTATCAGTATGCAGAGTCCATGTTGCCGTGAATTGGCAGCTAAATTACATAGATAAATGTGTTCAGACCTAAAGACGGTTAAAGTATAAAAACCATAGCAACAACTTCAGGGGCCTGTGCAAGATTATTTTCTATGAATTTGGACATTAGAAAGTCTTTCTGGACAAAAAAAAACTTTGGGCTTTAGTAATTTACAAATTTGTCAGAAAACATTCGTGTCTTTTCACTTTCTTGATTTTTGTAAATGTATAAAGAGACAGTTGGTGACTTTATAAACTCGCAAATGTTTAAGGTAAAACTTTGAATTCCTGGGTTTATAATTTTTGCTAATGTTTAAGAAAAAAAACAGAATTTCCAACTTTATACACAAATACATTTCCTAGTAAATCCTTTTCTGTCAACCCAGACGGTGCCGATCTGAGTCATTATTGAAGTTCTTCACTGTGAGTAAATGCAACTTCTCCCCGAAGTGGCTGCAGGGCTTTAATGTGTCGGCGCAGTCTGGATATAAACAAAGACGGCTCAAACTGATCAACTGTTATGTTCAAATCTCTGGTTCCTGTTCTCCTCACAGCGGTTAAACACGGTTGCAGTGATGTTTTTGTTCCATTATGAAACATTCCTCCTTTCTTTCCAGGTTGTCCAGGGCCGCCTCAGTCCTCCTCTCTGATCCGTGCTTCCAGCTGCACTCCATCCAGCACCTCCTAGGCGAGGCAGGAGACTCCTCCAGCTCAGCCGCTGCCGCCGCCGCCGCTGCCCGTCCAGCGGTGGGGTCCTTGGCATCCTCTGTGGCCCCCGCAGCCGCTGGGGGTTCAGGACCCTCGGAGCGCAGACACTTCTCTCTGCATGCATGTGAGTTTAACCTGTTCATGGACAGTTGGAGAAAGTTCTGTCTGAGTTACAAAGTTGAATCTTCAAACTCATCAGACGGCTGAAGGTGCTTTGTGGTTAATGTGGGAATTAGACCAAACAAGTCAGACAAAACTGTCATAAACATTAAAATAAGCTGAGTGTTTATTGTAATGATGCTAGTGGAAATATGCTGCTCCCCGATTAGGTTTTTCTGATCTCTGTACTTTGGACGTTGGAATTCTGACTTTAGGTGACATTCCAGTTGAAACTTCCGACACCCTTGTAGCACAACAGGTGGGTTGATGAGGTTGGACTTGGATCAGACACACACACACACACACACACACACACACACACACACACACACACACACACACACACACACACACACAGCTTCGGTTCAGTCTGTACTCTCTGAGGGAGACTGTGTTCTCTGGAGATGGGCCCGGTATGTTCTTTATCTGATTTCTGCAGCACAGGGATCTGTCACGTGCACACGGTGAGCAGTTGCTTGTGGGAGGAGTTCAATGGTGTTTCCGTGTTTGATGTGTGGAGTGTTGTGGATGTGACATCACACCAAGAAGAACTTTAGAACCATGAACGAACATAGTAGACAACATGTTGTTGGATGTTTCTGCAACTTTACTGACTGGAAGCAGAGCCAAGGACGTGGCTGAGAGGCCACGATCTGTGTACAAATAAGAAATGCTAAAATTCCTCCATAAATAATTGTGTATTAAATGCTAATATGCAAGTGTAAAACAGTAACGTCCCAGGTATTAAGCTCATTAAATATTAATATGTTAATTCACTAAATGCTAGTGGATTAAATTTGTCAACGACAGCAATGAATGCTAAAATGCCAGTAGTCACATTTCTGTTGCACATTTGCACAAAAGAAAACTAAATATCTGCATTTGCGATAAAGGTAGCTCCGCAGGGGGTCGGTGTTTCCGATGAACGATGTTTTTTGAATTGGTATAATTTTGGTGATAGATACACAAGACTTATGTTCAAAACAACAAAAAAGATCATCTCAACATTGTGGAAGATAAACTAAACCATCTTTAGTCTTTGACAAATGATTGCGATTGCTGTTACCGCTGTTGAGACAAGTCAGATGTGGAAGGCAGCGATGGTTATTCAGAAGCAAAACCTTTCTGTAATGTATATTGAATAAGTAGTGTTAAAGCACATCTACGACATATTAATGAGGGCAAAAACAGCCGGAAACTCGATGACTTTAGATTCACCACCTCACATCCAGCACTGCCAGACGTGGAAATGCGCAAAAAGTGTTTCCTTTGCACTTTTGCGATAAAGTGGATGATTGAATCGCCTGAAAAACCACCTCCCTGAAGTATAAAAAGGTTTTTTTGACATAGCTGGAAGCTTCTTCGAATTGGAGCCGTTAACCATTACAGCATTTAGGTTTTACGCAAATCTAAGGGTAATGGAAATGCGACGTGTGTGTTTAATGTGGAAATTTGTGCATGTTAAATGTAAAAAAAAAAAAAAAAAAAATACAACCCAAACATCAAGTTAAAAAATTCTAGCACACAAAATTTTTAGTTTTGCTAAAAGTCACAAAACATGAAAGTCAAAAAAGTCAACAAAATCATAAATTGCTCAATATTGTGACAAATAGTTAAAATGGTTAAAATCTCCAGAGCTCAACACAAATGCAAGTTGAAGTGTTTAATTAAGTTTATTTATTTACACAAATGTCATCTCAAGAGACTTTAAGTGTTTACATACAGCATTGATTGGTGAGTGAACTCTCAGTAAACATCATGAAAGTGAACTTAAATACTTTCATCCTATATCCAATCCGGGGTGCAGAGGCGCTTCTTCACAGTCACATATCCAAGATTACACCATCTGTTGTTACACACTGGAAGCATATCAGTCTGTTTGAAGTCAGTTGTCCAGCTTTGTCATCTAAAATCCAAAATCTAGAACGTGTTCCTGTCACTACACCTTGAAAAACATATGATAACCCTCCCATCTCCTATCAGCACTACAAGCTCATCCATCCCTTCTCCCAGGGATCTCGCACTCATGATAATTGGGATAAAAAATGGCCAATCTTGCTTTTTGCTCTTCATGTTTCTTGTGGTCGACATCCTTGGTCTCTCCTTTTCAGTTCATCTGCAAGTTTGAGGTCTGAGCTGTTATGCTGAAATGCTGTCTTGTTAAGTGCAAAAATGCCAGCATTGAGTTCTGTAATGCTAATGCATTAAATGCTTAGTAAGCTCATAGCAGTTTCTAAAATACTACTGTGCTAAATGTCAAAATGCTGTCCTTGAATGCAAAAAATGCAAGTGTGTTGAATGGTAAAAGGTTAAATAACCAGGTCATTCACTGCTGAAAACACATGCAGGAAGAAGTATTTTATTTTTGTTTAACTGACAGCATTTGGATGAAGATAAAAATTCAAAAGCTTTTAATTTTTCAAGTCATTTGCCCAACCATTAGTGAAATGAAACTACTTTTGAATCATTTTAATTGTCCAGCTGTGTAAATGCTGACATACAGAGTACACTATATGTCCAAAAGTATCGTCTCACCTGCCTCGACTCGCATATGAATTTAAGTTACATCCCATTCCTGATCCAGAGGGTTCAATAAGACGTCAGTCCATCCTTTGCAGCTATAACAGATTCAACTCTTCTGCGAAGGCTGTCTACAAGGTTTAGGAGTGTGTTTTTGGGAATTTTTGACCATTCTTCCAGAAGCACATTTGTGAGGTCACACTGATGTTGGACCAGAAGGTCTGGTTCTCAGTCTCCGCTCTAATTCATCCCAAAGGTGTTCTGTCAGGTTGAGGTCTGGACTCTGTGCAGGCCAGTCAAGTTCATCCACACCAGACTCTGTCATCCAGGTCTTTATGGACCTGCTTCGTGCACTGGTGCACAGTCATGTTGGAAGAGGAAGGGTCCAGCTCCAAACTGTTCCCACAAAGTTGGGAGCTGAAATTGTCCAGAATGTCTTGGTATGCTGAAGCATTCAGAGTTCCTGTCACTGGAACTAAGGGGCCAAGCCCAGCTCCTGAAGAACAACCCCACACCATAATCCCTCCTCCACCAAACTTTACACTTGGAACAATGCAGTCAGACAAGTACTGTTGCCCTGGCAACTGCCAAACCCAGACTCATCCATCAGATTACCAGATGGAGAAGCCAGATTCGTCACTCCAGAGAACGCGTCTCCACTGCTCTAGAGTCCAGTGGTGACGTGTTTTACACCACTGCATCTGACACTTTACATTGCACTTGGAGATGTTTGGTTTGGATGCAGCTGCTCGACCATGGAAACCCATCCATGAAGCTCTCTGCACACTGTTCTTGAGCTGAAGATCTGATCTGAAGACCACATGAAGTTTGGAGGTCTGTAGCGACTGACTCTGCAGAAACCTGGTGACCTCTTTGCACTGACCCTCCATCAGTTTACGTGGTCTACCACTTCATAGCTGAGTTGCTGTTGTTCCCAACCACTTCCATGTTTTTATAATACAGCTGACAGTTGATCATGGAACATCAGGTGAGTCAAGGCTCCGAAGTGGAGGATCCATTCTTATTTTTTGTGATTTTCTGATGATTATGGCTTCCAATAATGTTAATGTTTGCAGTTTCGCATCTGTGCTCAGAAAAGACCAGCCAGATAATCTAGTTTGAGTATTTTAAACAACCAAATACTTGAGCTGTCACTCATTGAGACGATTGATAGTCGTACTGTAGAAACGTTTAATTTTTTTTTCATTTGAGGATGGAATCAGGACAGTTTGTCTTAGAAACAGAAACGAAAGGTCAAACAAGGAAGACTACATGTTTGACTCGCATGACTGAGTGTTCGGGTGGAGTTTGAGTGATAAATTCAGTCTCACTGCTTGATTATCACCAACCTGTTTTCAGTGAGTTCATCATGACTACATGTCGTTCCTGTCTGCAGCTCAACTCTGATTAAAAATAACCTCCTTCCCACTTGTCCAGCCTCCCACTGACTCCCTGTCTTAGGTGATGCCTTCTCACTTCCAAGTCATGTGACTTACAGCATTGTTGTTGTTGCTTTGTGGCTCTGTGGATTTAACTGAATTTGAGCTGTCACTATGGAGGGGGGACTTCCCAGCTGGTGTGGCAACTTGCTCGTTGCCATGAGAACACAAGCAGTTTCCATGACCACCCGGCATGGCATCATGTGGAGGATTAGTTTCTGTCTTGCAGCAGTGTTACTGGCAGGGGTGCACATAGTCAGTCCTCGAGGGCCAGTGTCCTGCACGTTTTAGATGTTTCTCTGCTTCAACACACCCTGATACACCTTGATAGTGTCATTAACTGACTTTTCCAGACCGTGATGACATGCTGATGGTGACCCTTAATTAGAATCAGGTGTGTTGAAACAGTGACACATCTAAAACCTGCAGGACACCGGCCCTCGAGGACCGACTGTGTGAACAACTGGTTATAGGTCTGAGAGATGCAGAAACACTGCATCTGCTGTACTTTTGAAAGCTGCACTTTAATGTTATGAGCCCAAACTGGAGCCGTTTGGCCACATGGATGCAGATTTTGTTTGGTGAGGGAAGGCAGAGGCCTTTAACCCACTAAAGTTCCAGTTCCAACAGAAACGAGACATGTTGGTGGGAGCGTCAGGATGTATCGACATTTGCTGCTTCAAACACCTGGAAAGTTGTTCAGGTCCATTGGATCGTGAAAAAAGAGGATTATGTTTACATTCTGAGGAATAATTTCTGATGAGTAGAGCTGCTACGATGCGTCAACGTAATCGATTACGTAAATACGCCGACTTGCATTGCGCCGTGCCTGAGCATCTTAAAAGAAAACATCCTGCGGTTCTCCAACCTCAAAGTGACGGCACTACAACAATCTAAGGATTTACCTAATTATTAAGTGAAATTAAACACATTTGCCACTTTAGATTTTAGTTTATTTTATAGTTTTTACATGTAAGTCGTGGCTTGATCATTTATTAGTGAAAAAGAAAATGACAGTGCTAACGGCTTACCTGCTTTAATGTGTTCCAGCCTATTTGGGTGTTTTTTTGGGCTTTTTTTAAAATAATTGTTATATTTTCAATTCATCAAAATAATAATCAATAGATTAATCAACACAAAAATAATGGTTGGTGGCAGCCCTCCTGATGGATGGCTCTTCCAACAGCATGCATCTAGAATCGTCCTCAACCTTTTGAAGGGAAACCCGAATCAGGGTCCTAGCGTGGCTGTCTGAACCGGAGTCCCTTCGAGAATCTGGGGAGGAGGCTCCAGGTTGATGTCCATGTCCAGAAAGCAGGTGAAACTATTCCCAAGGAAAAATGAACCACGATCCCTCTAGAGACGGGCGACAGGTAGGAGCTGGAATAGGAGACTCTTGTCAGATGTAAATTAGTGATTGCCAGAGGGTGCGTGAAATTGGTCGAAATTAAACACATTAGTGTTTAATATCTTAATTTAGCTTAATGGAGATTTGTTTTTGTTCTATTGGGACTAACGTCACTATATTTCAATGGAAGTTTGGTTTAATTCCATTAAAAAGAGTAATAATTTTAACATTCACAGTATTTTCACCTGGCTGAAGTACAAATTAAACAAACTTCTTTTAGCTGCATGAACATGCCCAGATAATGTGTTCAGTAGTCGGTCTACTCTGCCCCACAGTACCACCCAACCCGTCAAACAATATTCCCCGGTTTAAAAGACAATCCTAGAGGAAATCTTGTCACAGACTGGTTTATTGTCTTGAGACCAGCTGATGGAAAGCTCTTATGAACTGAAGCACCTTAAAGAGCTCACTCTCCTCCATATTTTGCTGGGTTGTTGGATAACCCACACTGAGTGCGCTCCAAAGCCCTCCGTTATCGCTGCAACCCACTCGAGAGCAGCTCATTAACGCCCCGCTGCTGTTCTGCACTAATAACACTTTCATGTTTTCAATTTCACTTTTAGGAGCTGAATGTAATGAGGATGATTCTTGAGTGTCTGTCTGAGTGCTCACAGGGTAAAATGAGTTGTTTCAGTGCTTCAGTAAACTGAAACCTCATTTTCTGTTGGAGGTAGAGTCACGCCTCAGTCGGGAGTTTAATCTGAAAGGTTGTGGCCTTGGTAATAAAACATCCAGGACTTGTCCAAAGCAGTACTTACGCCTCTCGCATGTTCAGACGTTACATGTGTCGTTTTACAGGTTTTTAGATCCACTGACACTCAATCAAAAAGCAGACACGAAGGCCTGACAACCATGTCGATTTACTTGAAGAATATTGTCTCTGGTGAAATGCATCTGGTACCCGTTCCAAACACTGCCTTTGTCATGGTACAGAATGTACCAAACCAATCACAAACCCACCGGGGTCAGGGCCAGGCTTATTTGATGATTCAGACAGTGTCCAAGAACCACTGTTACAACCCAGATGGACATTGTTCATATCTTTCACATGTTTTTGATTGCGATGCTGTTCATCACTCTCTGACCAGAGATTTAACTTCCCTCATTAGATCTTTCCACAAACTGTGCATTTTTATCCGGGATGGTTTGCTGCAACCAAAGAAGCTACTTCCAGTTTGCAAGTGTGACTCAGTCTAGGAAGGGATAAGAAAATTACAGGGCGTCAGTTTCCTAGTCAGTCCAACTGTTACATCCAACTTCACAGCAGACATAACCATATTTACAGTACAGTTCAAACAAAACCGACCTTGTGCAGGAGGGTCCCCCCTTCTGAGCCAGGTCCTACTCACGGTTTCTTCCCTCTTAAAGGAGGTTTTCCTTGCCACTGATTGGCTTGAAGGTTTTTCTCATGCTCGGGGAGCTTTTACCTGCCATTGTTTATTTAATATTTGCTCAGGGCTCATGCTCTGAGTCTCTGAACGGAAGCAATGTTGAATTTAATTGAACTGAAAACAGTTGATTAACATCTGCCTATGTTTTTGGCTGCCATCACTTTAGCTGCTTAGCACCGTCTTGACTTCTGGGCTTTGTATGAAGACCTGTCAGAGCATGTCATTGTTATTTTACAAACTATATGATTCGCTGTGCTGTTAGTTGTCCTAATAGGGCTTTTCGACCAAAGCAGTTCGAGTGCCAGTTCGGTGCTAGTGCCAGACTTGGCACTAGTAAGTTTAGTTTAGTAACACTAAACTAATTTGGTGCCAAAACCGGTGCTATGCTGGACCCAAAACCTTGCTGGGCCAGATGCAAGAACTGCTATAATGATTGCAACCAACCAAATCTATGCAACTGCCATATTTAAAAAAAAAAAACCTCTGAGAGTTTAAAACTTGTCATCCCAGAAAATTCTGGAGGCATTCTTACTGAATTAAGCATGCATTCAAAAATATGTGTACTGTACAGCAAACACATGCCTATAAGAAGACTTACTTTTGTCCTGAAACGTAAACGCCGTTGATATTAATAACGTACACCTGCATGAAGTCAGTTCTGGACTCCAAACAAGATATTCAGGTCCAGGATCGGCATCCATTAGTCATGTTTTCATTGCACCTTTTTGCAAAAGAAAAGTGAAGAAAAGTGTAACTCAAATAGTTCTCGCTTTGTATCTCCCTAACTCTCAGTATCTCATCCTGTGAGACTTCTCTTCAAAACAACAAAAAAGAAGATGTCGACTTTGAAGAAGATTGACAAAAACATCTTTAGTTTTTGACAAACTATTGACATTGCCGCTACTGCTGTTACGAAATAGGTAACAGATAATAAAGGCAGTGGATGATCATGCAAATTATTATTCAGAAGCAAAACCCTTCTGTAATGCATGATGCATAATGATTAAGTACACAATTGAGTACTTGATAATTGAGTAATACATAATTAAGTACAACTACATTGTAAATATGAGGCCGAAAACAGATAGAAACTAGATTTTGATGACTTTAGATTGACTTGCTACGCCACATCCAGCACTGGCCGGGATGTGCATATGCAAAAAAAAGTGTTTCCATTACACTTTTGAGCTAAAGTGGATTATCAGCTTGCCTGTAAAACCATCTCATGTAAGCGTAAAATGTTTTTTGTGATATTTGGGATTTTATAGATGTTTCCATTTCAGGTTATTCTTTGAGAGATCTGGGTTCACGCTGTTTTACGGATTTCCTGCTTACGCATCGGTGACATAACAAATGACAGTCCTGGCTCTTTGGTGCTCTCTGGCCCGTGGAAAAGCAGGCCAGTTCTTTGTAGAACCTGTATGGAACTGGCCCTAGCACCGGCCTAGCACCGGCCTAGCACCCGCCTAGCACCAGCACTAGGACCAGCACTGATTTTGAGTTGGTAAAAATGCCCTGTACAGGACTGCTCATACTGGTCCTGGGTTGGCTGGAAAGGCCTGGGGACAAAGTTCAGCTAAGCATGCTAGCTAGGGCTAAGCGCAGGACATTAGTGGACAACCGGTAAGCTCGGTCCAACCACAGGCCGCTATGACCAGTCTGTGTCCAAGTCTGGTGGGCCGAACAACCGCTGTTCGTCCCGCTGTGAGTCCCGGTCGTCCTCGTTTCAATTCTTACCTTACTTCTTTTTGATGTCATTCAGTAGTATCCTCTAACATGAGGGTTTTTGGACAGATTCGATCAAATCAATGTGAGGTAACTTTAGTTGAAGTAAACCAGCTAATCTAAAACAGCTCATTTGTGGTGACTAAACTCAGCTGACTGTGTTCCAGCTGGCTTTTACGCCTGCTCATTTTACCTCTTTAACCACATTTGGATTAATTGGGGTTGGGAAGGTGTAGTTCTTACCAGCATAGTTGTGGGGCTTATCAAAATATCAAATAAATAAGAAGCCCCAGGATGGATTTCTTATGAAGATATCGATGCACATTGAGAGGTCTTTCAATTATTCTCCTACAAAGGATTCAAAAATCTTAACTAGAATATACAGTTTGGACTTGTAGTTATTTAAGACTGTGGAGTTACGACCTTTGAACAATGAAAAAATAAAGACGGACTACCATCTGAATTGAATTCAGTGAAAGATTTTTAAAAAATGTATGTGTTGGAGCAATGAAATCACCAACCAACTCAAAAACATGGCTCTAGGATATCTGAACCTGCTGGCAGGTTGTGGGGGTGGTAGGCTCGGCAGAGAGGATCAGACCTCCCTCTCCCAGGCAACTCCATCAGCTCTTCTGGGGTAATACCAATGTGTCCTATGTTTGCCAAAGGGCCTCCTCCTGGTTTGTTATGCTCAAAAGACCTCTCCAAGGAAGCGAGCAGGAGGCATACTAACCAGATACCCGAGTCACTTCCACTGAGCCCAAATGATCCCAAGAGCTATATCAAAAACATGGCTCCTAGCTGAAACCAGTTTCCTGAGATAAGCATGGATAAATTGATCCATTTCCCAATGCATATTGGTACTGGGGGACGGGCTGGACAATGGACAATTTAGCTGATTCATATGGAGAGCGTCAATCAAAGAGCTTGATGTCCTTCAGTTGTCCCACCCTGGACCCAGGCCTGGGAGAGGAGCTCATAGGCAAGTACCTCGGTCCTTTACCCATTGGTCCGACCCTCATGAGCTCACCTTCCTGTGGGCTTATCACCTGCACGAGGGACCACAAGAGTTGGGTGTTGCGAGCATTTGCATGCTCCCCCTCAGCTTCTGAACCATTCTCTTTGGTTGTATTTACCTCTATTAGAACTTTGTAAGGACCACGTGTTTATTATTTTGCTGTGCTACATTGCTGTCCTTAATGTTTCACTTGCCTGTATCAAAGAAACAGCAGAAATGCTGAGGGTTAACCACTGTTGGTTTCTGGTAAACTTTCTCTGTCCATAATTGTCTCCTTTTATTTATCACGTTTCCCGCCGCCGATGCTTTCAGTGTAGCCCTGCTAATAGTCTGCTTTTATCCATCTGCACTGCCCCTTCCTTCACCCAAGTAGAGATCTTAATGTCTTACTCCTCACCACTGTGGCATCAGTCCAACGAGTCCATATTACAGATCCAGCTTGGCCGTAACGCTCCTCCCAATGGAAGCAGGATCAGACATATTGGTTCAGGGAGGAGAAGCGGGAGGGTTACTGGGGATGTAAAAGGAAGACGAATCGAAAACCATTCACAGGGAGAGGAAATGTTTGGAGAAGGGTGAGTAATGGAGCAAAGGGGGGAGAGATAGTCGGTGTGTTTCCACTGCTGTTGAAACTGCAAACTGGAGTTGGGAATGAAAAATAAGCCCACATCAGGTGAGTTTATAAGTGATTCCAAACAGGAAAACTTCACAAAACTGCAAAGGAAAGGCCTTTTTCACATCTCCTCTCACATGACATACCAACCCAGCCAGCATGTCCCCGTGGGCCACATCTTGATAAAAGGTGGGGTACTTGGGTACAGAATGGACTTGGACTTGAAATGGCTAAATGGCATGGGTCCCATCTGGTTTAGGTATTATGGGGCCCTAATGGAAAGCCTATGTGTCTAAATAAATGGGGCCCAAGGGGGATACAAATGGAGAAAATGTGCCTGATTTAATAAAGGCGAAAACTGTGTTACTCTATGACTAGTTGCCCTCATCTAAAAACCAGGTAGATTCCACACAGGCTCCTGATGGGCAAAAACAGGTACAGGCACCATGGAACCTGCAGACAAACCCACATGGGACCCATTTTGCAGCCTGAAAGGTTCAAGTTACTCAATAGACTTGATAAGAATCTGATCGCGTGTCAATGGAGCAAAATACGGTTACATTAGTCTAAAAATTATTTATGTAACCATTTAATCAAGACTAATAACGTATCAATCAGAGGTCCCAGAACAATCCTCAGTGAAGGTAAATAATACCTTCTACCTCCACACACTGAGATCTGCTTAACAGGTCATTTTGAGACTAATGGACAATCTTCTTAGCAAAACCTTATTGATTAGTCTTTGAAAAGTATGAATAATTATTATTATGAAAACTGAAATAGTGGTTTTAATAGAAATTAACCTGTGGTTAATTCTGGATCATCACCACCATTACATTAGGAGGGACATGCCACAAGAGGAAAAAATGCGAGTTTGTCACATAACATGACTTACGAGAAATCCAATAATTTCACAGTGGAACTTTCTCATAATTTCAGAATTTTGTTTAATTTTTATGCCTAAACCATAATGGAAACATTTAAACTGATGTCCAGTTCTTTTCAGCTGTTATGTCTTTGTTCAGCGTTGATCTAAGGGCCAACCTCCGTTTTTCCTTTTTGAAGCAAAACTAGGAGTACACACAGTTCCTCTAATGACCACTAGGGGTGGCTCCAAAAGAGAGTCTGCTGAACTTCATGATAAAATGTCCAAATTCATAGTAGAAATAAAGGGGCAACCTGATACAAAAAAAAAAAAAAGAAATGGTTTTGGTGTCCATAGCATTTCACATGAAAACTTTATAGTGGTGAACGTTTATGTACAATACCTCACCTGGTTACTCAGCACTTCTGATGAACGTGACTGCTGAGCAGCGAAATTAAGAGACGAAATAACATCAACTTTGTCCTGAAAGAAAGTTGTTTTGGGCTTAAAAGTGCTAAAAAAAACCTTCAGTTATACTCAAGACAGGCAAGAAAATGCTAACAGACCTCCATGACCAGCTCTGTACTGTTTTGGAGAGGTCCAGGCACAAATATGTCTTGTCTAGAGACACTGGCTTGAAGCCAGCAGTCCTTGTTTCCATCCACCAGAAACAACGGTTCGGCCAGTTCTGCTTATGCAGTTAATGAATTGACGTCATCATTTACAAATATATGAACCCTGCAGAGCAGCTTATTCAACATTTAACGTGTTTTGTTTAAAATTTCATATCAGCGTTCTTTACACTATTATTCTCGGCTCACCTTTACTTATAAATGAAGTCCATGCGCCGCTCCTTTTGAATAAAAACATCGGTAATTGTTTGTAAAAGTCTCCTTATCCTTAACTAATGCTGCCGTTAATTCTGTTGTTTGGCAGCCGAGAAGTTGCCAGAAGGATCCCTGGGATCAATATCGCCCCCTGCAGTGAGGCAGGAGAACTGCAGCCTCCCATTGCAGCTCTGCACAGCAGTTTTATGACCGCTCAGCTCAAGAATACGTTAAACACATACAATTTAATAATTAAAAAGCACTGTGCATCATATACACCAGCTGAACTAATTAAATTTAATTCATATAGTAAAAGTGTTGGAACATTTTAATAGCGACATGCAGAGGGACAGCAACACGGTCTCACTGCAGAGCAGCACAGCAGAGTGATTGTGAAATCCGCCGTGGATTTCAGTCAGGACTTTTTCAGTCTCGTCTTTTCTTTGTATTTGAACGATACATGTGAAAATTAAGCGATTTTGTAAAACAATTCCACAAATTGTGAAGTTAAATGAAAAATAACTTTAACACTGAATAAAAATATAACCATTTAATTTATTTTTAATTTTATATTTCACTGAGGACTCCCCTACCTCCCCTGACTGCACGTCACTGAGTTAATGGGTAGTACGCCGGTAGGATCCAGTCGCTTTTGATAGTCATGTAATATTTTTTATCTTTACCGGTAAGCAGTATGCAAGAAAACTAGAGAACAAGATTAGCATAAAAGAAGCTGAGGTATTTGTTGTGTTAATGTTGTTCTCAATGAAGTACCTACCCAAATGAATGGACATAGCTTGGTTCTTGGTAATCGACAAGTAACAATAATAAAGGTCTAATAAAGATAACCCACTAATAGAAACTTGCCTACTGTGCAATATATATCTAGTGTATAAATATACAAAAGTCTTTCAAATGTCAGTGCAGTTAATGGGTTATTGGTATGCTCCTGAAAGAAGTCCCTAAGCAGCAACATAAATCAACCAAACCCGATTTCTTCCATCTGTCAGGCCCTGTTTGGAGGAACAGCCACACCAGTGTGTTTTCAGCTGAACTCCACAGACGGACATTTCAACTATAACACCATGGAAACTGTCACTGTGCTGCTGGTGGCACTAACGATAAATTCAAAACCACTGATCTGTGATCATTTCTGGCAGTACGGACAGACTCATTACAGAGGTGTTAGGACTGAAAATGAAATACAAATCTTTGCTGTGTAAAGAGGCCGACAGGCAAGATTAATCAAGTGTTTGAGAGTCGAGCGCTCCACTGGGCTGAACTCCAGAGTCACTAAACTGTGGGAAATGACAGGGTAAATATCATTAGAAGGGTCGTGGTTGATTTAACACGCGTTTCTGTTTGGGTGGTGAAATGGCAATCTGACCTTTGCCCCACGCGGGTCTGTTGGTAAGAGGCAAAGAATATAACAAAGTTTGATATTGGTGTGGTTTATTCCTAAAGGTGATCCATTCATTCATTCATTTTTCTAAAGCTCAGTATTATTTTGTTAAAATAAATATCAGTTAGATATGAACTGCGAGACCTTGGTATACTTAGTATACCATCAAGGTCAGTTTATTTTTTCATCTTCATAGACAATTATTAGTACAAGAACATAGTAAATGCTCCCCGAATACCTCCATGAAGTAACGGTGATCAAAGCTGTTAGAAAGAATATGAGGGTTGTTTAGGCTCTAGTCTGTACTTTCTTTTCTTTGACGGAGCTTTCTAACTACAACTGTGACCTCACTGACACTCAGATTTTCCCACTTTGTCCATTGTGTCCATAAACTGTCCTTTAAATGTCCTTGTCCTTGCTTGGGGTCAATGCTGCACTCAGCCTGGACATCTGTAAGGTTCTGTAGATCTCCAGTCTGAGGGATGAGCGGAAAAAATGGTTTGACTAGCGTTAGAATAAATATCACGTCTTTATAGACAATAAATGACTTCCTAGCAAATTAGATAAAATATGTTGGCGTATCTTCTAACCTAAAGAAAAGCTCAAGTAAACTTGTAATGGTAATTGTTCAGTTTCTTTAAGTCACTGTCTCTGATGCTGCTCCCCAACAGATGACTGCAGATGTGATTGAAGTCTCCACAGACTCATAGAAGATATTCAACATCTTGCTGCAAACGCTGAAAGACTTAAGCTTCCTCAAGTAACTTCTGCTCTGACCCTTCTCTTAAACAGCATCAATTGTTGTATCTCCAGTCCAGTCTGTTGTCCAGGTGAACACTGAGGTGTTTGCATTCCACCACCACCACCACCTCCACTACTTCTCCCACAATGGAAAAACTATTCGACTTAATCCTGGCTCTCCGAAAATCCAATCAACTCCTTTGTCTTGTTCAGATTTGAGATGAGATGATTGTTCCTACACCATGTCACAAAACAGTCCACCAGTCCTCTGTACTCAGTCTCCTGTCCATCACTGATTCACCCCACAACTGCAGAGTAATCTGAGTATTTCTGCAGGCGACAGGACTCCAACTTGTATTGGAAGTTTTAGGTGTACAGCATGAAGAGGAATGGGGAGAGTACGGTACCCTGTGGTGCTCCAGTGCTGTTGACCACCTGGTCAGACACAGAACCGTTCAGTCTCACAAATGCTGGTCTGTTTGTTAGGTAGTCAGTAATCCAGGTGATTGTCGTCCACCTGTGTCTTCTGCCGTTTCTAACGTGGCAATGTAGACTGGATGATGTGCAATGCTCTGGAAATGCTCTGCCCCACACTGCCCCACAGCACTGCCCCACAGCACTGCCCCACAGCACTGCCCCACAGCACTGCCCCACAGCACTGCCCCACAGCACTGCCCCACACTGCCCCACACTGCCCCACACTGCCCCACACTGCCCCACAGCACTGCCCCACACTGCCCCACACTGCCCCACACTGCCCCACAGCACTGCCCCACAGCACTGCCCCACAGCACTGCCCCACAGAACTGCCCCACACTGCCCCACACTGCCCCACACTGCCCCACACTGCCCCACAGCACTGCCCCACACTGCCCCACACTGCCCCACAGCACTGCCCCACACTGCCCCACACTGCCCCACACTGCCCCACAGCACTGCCCCACAGCACTGCCCCACAGAACTGCCCCACACTGCCCCACAGCACTGCCCCACACTGCCCCACACTGCCCCACACTGCCCCACACTGCCCCACACTGCCCCACACTGCCCCACAGCACTGCCCCACACTGCCCCACACTGCCCCACAGAACTGCCCCACACTGCCCCACAGCACTGCCTGCTTTGTCCAGATGACTGAGGGTTTGTTGAAGTAGGTTCATGATGGCATCTTCCACTCGAAGCCCACGACGATAATGCTGCTCATATTAAAGTTGGCTAACTCCAGTAAGTGGGTAGCCTTCACCTGCACAGTTAATCAGATTAAACCTCGTTAACTAGTTCCAGTAAATGTGTAATGTTGAGCTAATTAAAGCTAGGCAAATTTAGTTTGCTTGAGTAAACTTGTAATATTAATCAAGCCAAAATTAGACTAACTTAGCTCCAGAAAATCTGTAACGATAAACAATTTAGGGTTAGTCAAAGTTAGCTATCAAGTTAACGTTAGGTGGCTCCAGTTAACTTGTAATGTAATACAGGTTCAAATAAATCTGACACTGGAGCCTTCAGAGTGGACGGTCGATAACAAATGTCCTCTGAACATCCTTCTACACGCTGATATGAGAGCAACATGAGGTGGTTTCCACACTCGGCCGTGTGCATGAAAGGAATAGCACTTCGGTTTGTTTAGTGGTTGAAAAAAGTCGATGGCAAAGATGAACATTTCAGCTAATTTCCGTCTCTGTGGTTTATATTTAGAGCTTTCTCTGTAAAAGCATCTGGGAGTCACAACACAAGTTTCCCTGAATCTGACCCAGTCTGTCTTTAAAGCGGTGAACATGCATGTTGATGCTGATTTGAACTGATGATGCCTTCAGAACGGCAGGTAAAACATCTTCAAGAACAAAGAAAAAGTCTTCTGAGAGATGTCCAGTTGACATTCCTGTCTCGTTGATCTTGACTGAAATTGGACCAAATTTGGGAACTGGGACCTGGTCTTGCAAACATTTGAAGACTTAAATAAGAATAGCATATTTCAGATTTTTAACTCCATTGCTTCATGATTGATGGAAGGATACAGCAAATTATTTATCCCTTGGGGGAGGGGGGGGGGGGGGTTAAAAAAAATTGTTTTAATTTTTTTATTGTATATATATATATATATATATATATATATATATATATATATATATATATATAAGAATGTGGTTAAGAACGAGTGGGTCCAGAGTTATGGCACGTGGCAGGAAAGGTGTCCTGCATCTGTCCTTGTGGAAGCAGAGCTGGATCAGTCTGTTAGATGAGCAGCTCACCTGCAGGTCCAGGAAGTGTCAGAGAGGACGTGAAGGGTTTGTTTACAGTCCTCCTCTCCACCACTGCTTCAGAAGAGTTTGGTTGGCATCAAATCATATAGCCAGCCTTATTGATCTTAACCAGTTTGCTTATCCGACTGTAGTGCATGGCTCCAATGCCACAATCCCAGCACACCGCAGCATTGAACAGTACACACGATGGAAAATATCCAACATCTTGCTGCGCACATTTAATGATCTGAGCTTCCTTTGGAAGTAGATTCTGCTCATGCTGTTCTTGTACACAGCATCAGCGTCGTGGTCTTGTTCCTCCTGAAGTTAATTACAGTCGTTTTGGTCTTGGTCACATTGATAATCAGATGATTTTTATTGGTCTATTTCATATAATCCTGGACCACAGGACATAATTCCTCCTCCTGTCCATCCCTTATACACCCAACCTTTGCAGAGTCATTAAAGAACTTCTGCAGGTGGACCCACAGTCATGCTGGAAATCAGAGGTGTGTGAGGTGAACAGAAAAGTGAAAGCACAGTCGGCTGCAGCGCTGCTTTACTACTGGTCACCACGTGAGACAGAACATTGCCCAGGCAGATGAACTGTGGTCAGGCGGTCAGTTAATCAACAATCCAAGGAGATGGTGAACATGTCTACACTCATCACAAGCACTTTTCCCCCAAAACACTTGGATGGTGTTAAACACACCGGGGAAAAAACATAGGTGACTGCATCATCCTCACCCAAGCTTGGCTGGTATGCAAACTGCAGAGGGTCATGTGATATTCTCTGCTGTGTCTGAGGAGGGCCAAGAGCAGCCTCTTTGGCAGCTTCATCACAAGGGATGTGAAGCCAACAAGTCAACTCGCTGAGGCGGGACAGAGTCAATTTCTTTAGAATGAAAATCAGGCAGGAACTCTTTAGCAGCTTCCATAGATTCAAAGCGTTGTGTGCTTTCAAAGAATGTTGGAATAATTTGCCAGTAATAAGTTTTAAGTTTGAACGTAACATGAGACAGGCCAAAAAGTTACTGGGTCCATGCGCACAGATGTGACTGGCTCCTAACTTTGAAACGGATTGTCCAATCAAAAGTCTTGTTTGTGTTACAGTAACCTGTAGATGATAAGGTTTCATGAATATCAGACGAACAGCCTAAATTTGTTTGTTTTCCTGCCCTTTTCATGAAATTGTAACTGTAAGAAACATTGCCGTGAAGCCTCTTGATCTCAACAATTTTTACTTCTAACTTACATGGTTCTCAAGATATGAGGTGACATGTAAATATTCTTTTTACAGCCCCTCCTAGTGGCCACTAGATGTCAAATTTGGTACATTTTTCTTACATTTCATTGGCAGGTTCAAAGGAATTGGAAGGAAAACAAATGATAATGTTCTCATGATAGAAGTCAAAAACATAAAACACATTGCAGCGTCATCTAGATGTGTATTCAGATACTTTCAGTTTCAGCGGTTATGTTGTTGATTGGAACCTGTATTCCAAGTTGGCTGGGTGCACGATGAAGGATTTTTCCTGCCCATGGACTTTTGCTGAAACTATGAGAATCTTTAACAAAAACAGCCAACTAACAAAGAAATATTTGTGCTAACGGGACTGTGTTTTTTTCTGCCCACAGATACAGACTACATCAGTGAGGAGGAGAAGCAGAAGGTGGAGCAGATGTTGGCATTCCTCACGGAGGAGTCCAAACAAGCTGCAGCCTCCACTGTGGTGAGTTCATCTGCAGCGGCTCTGCTTCCTTGAACTGATGTGGATTTGTGAGATACCCATTAATTTTACAGGCTGTGAAGATTTAATTGACAGGTCAGCAACTCTTCCACATGAGGAAGTACAACCAGTTCACGTACCGAGGAGGTCTGCTGATACAAAAAAAAAAAAAACCCCACCGCAGGTCTAATTTAAAGGAATTAAATATGACATTTCACATATTACAGCATGGCTGTAACACCTGCTGCTGCCACCAGGGGGCACCAACTGGTCCAAGCCCAAGGGACACTGCATGAGTCCAAATAAACACAAATATGTCATGTGAAAGTGTTAAAACATATATGGATTGGTCATTGTGGGGATTTAATGTGGTAAGCTAGCGATGGCTACTCGGAGACTCCCATATCAGAACCAATCGTGTTCATGGTACCGGGACCCAACTAAGGTGGTTCTTACTCAGACAGTGAAGAAAACCTCGGTCGCACTAGAGGCAGACTCCAGGAGTGAGTCAGTCTCTATCAACCCCCATCTTAAAACGTCCAATGTCCAACCTAACTTGTGGTAAATGAGTTAAGGAAGGTGTGCGGGGGGGCCGCCTGTTCCACCCGTTTGTCCATTTCTGGATTAACTTTGGTTAGGCAGCGTCGGTTCCTACCAACAGGGTGCTGTGCACTAGGATTCAAAAAAGGCTTCAAATTACTCTCCAGAAACCTCTAGGTGACATCACAGGGGGTTTGTCCAGTTCTCCGAATACAGTCCGTGGTAAAGAGGCAGTTTAAGCATCAAAGGTGGCTACCCACCTGAACTGTCTTGAAACACAGATCCAGGAGTCCAATGGTCCCATGTCAGACGGCCGATGTTGCTACTGAAACACAACTTTAGCTGTTATCATGGGTACAGAGTTGAGGTGGGGGTGCTTCAACCAACTGCAGCGCTTTGTTTTGTCCTTTTTCCCGTTTTAAGCTTGTTCATGATTGACTTGACACTTTGCCCACAGACAAGAAAAAAACAGATTTGACTGAAAAACAGAGCAAACATTGTGAATCTGAATTATAACTGGACTGTGATGGAATAAAAGCTGCCTTCGAGTGTGGTCAGGAGAAACCATTTCCTGTGTGCTGACCGTTCTGCTCTTCCTCTCAGCGAGGAAACCCGATCCTTCCCCCTCCGCTGCTGCCACTACGGAGCTGAGCGACTCCATGTATTATTGATGAGGAGGCGAGAGGTGCACTGTGTAAATCACTTTTCTGCAGAGTCATGCTTCCTGAACCAGTAAATCAAAAAAGCACAACAACGTTCTCACCAACATATTCTAGGTTCTGAAACGGATCTGTGGCTGTGTTCATTGGACTGTAAATGTGACAGATGACGGTCCAAGTAAAAGAGCAACAATGTTCAGGAAACAGAAACACAGATGAAGGAGGACATGAGTTGTTTGATTGATTCCTCCAGCAGGAAGTTTAAACTTCACCGTTGCTACTGAAATAGTGATGATTCGACTCTCGTACTTTGACTTTGTTGTCCTTAAGTTTTTTTCTAGCTAATTTGGATGTTTATTTGGGGTTTTGGCCGTGTAGGAGACCCATCCATGCCCAGCTAAGACTTGCTGTATGACATGACAACACTTGAAATGTTGCTTCAGTATATCCACGCAATGTTCTTTTCTCACAATGTGATGCATTTCTCACCGTTTGTGAAGGAGCTTGAGTCCCTCCAGCAGCAAACCATATCATGATGCTGCCACCCCCATGCTTCACTGTTTGGATGGTGTTCTGAGGTCTGCAAGATTACCCCTTTTTCTTACAAATATAATAATTCTGAACAAGCAGTTCTTCAGACTCTAGAGCTCCAGACCCCACATGAACTGTTTTGTTTACAGCGCCATTTTTGTAGGACTAAAAAACCGCGCGTGCAAGTCAAAAGTCAGTGCTTAACCATAAACTTGATCATCCGAGCTGTCCCAAGATCCGGGTTTTCCGCGCATATAAACCCAAAAGATAAGGAAAACTGCTGCTAAACTCAAAAGACTCAATATAACTGACTCTACGATGCTGCCAGACCTCCAGTATCCCGACATCTACAACCACCTGATCCACTTTCCTTCGACCAGCTCCGGGAATTCTCTTGAAATGACAAAAGCCTGGTGGTGTATAAATGGACGTGATGCCCTGGATTTGTGGATAACATTCAGCTTTGGAATCTTTCAGCAAAGGATTATTTTATCATTACTGGAAGGGTAAGTGGCACTTCATTTGTTTAATTAAAAAGGCGCTAACAAAGGCACAACTACAACACAGTCAGTGTAAACTAATGTAATCAGCACGTTAATTAGAATCAAATATTATCGTGGCTTTTCACCATATAAATTAATCTGTTTATTGTGTGAATGGAAATTGTAAGGCACCACCTCATGCATTAATATCATACATCTATGATAAATAGTTATCATGCTGGTTGCCTTTTTATTTATATTTTGTAGTCGAATCATTGACAAAGACTAAATGACCCTCCTATGAAGGTGTGGTCAGAAAGGATGGTGTTGTGCTTGATGTCCACAGCAGCTGCACAGCTGGATTCGGTGAGAGCTGCTCTCGTGTGTCAGCTCTCTTTGTCGCTCGATCCATGGCATGAATCTGTTTATCTCGCCTCTCTGGATCCTTACGATTTTAATAAAAGGCTTTATCTGTACCCCTTTTTCTAATATTCTGGCATCCCAGTGCACAACAGCTGTCGGGCATCGTTTCTACAGCTTGCTGGCGCAGAAACGTCGTTCTCACCCGCTTCAGCTTTACTGCCAAAATGGCGTTGTTTACTTTCTACATTCCAGAGTGTTGCACGCTGGGAATTCTGACGTAACGGTCCGGAGCTTTATAGAACACATTGACTGTGCTTTATCTTTGGATGTGGTAATTGTGTCGGCCCTGTTTGAGGTCCTTACTAGGCCAGGGTGGTTGAGGAACAGACTCCTTCAACAGATAAGAGTTCCTAAAGGGTTGATGGAGTCGAAATTCAGCTCTTGATAACAGTGCTAACTGTGCCCACACTGATGACTAGTAGCTCA
Organism: Xenentodon cancila; assembly: GCA_014839995.1. NCBI lineage: Eukaryota > Metazoa > Chordata > Actinopteri > Beloniformes > Belonidae > Xenentodon > Xenentodon cancila. Next base: position 2,477,965 of record CM026203.1, read on the forward strand.
AATTATTTTCTCATGCATTGCTTGATAAAGCATAAATAGCAAATACTTTACACTATGAAATGACAATTTGAAGTCTTGATGTCAAGCAAGTCTTCAACTCAGTGAACCAATTCAAAGGTTTTGGAGTTTGTTCCCAAGTTTTGCGGGTGAGAGCAGTTTGCAACACATTACAGCACTTAGCAGAAATTCCATAATATGTTATTGGTGAGCAAACTGCTTTAACTAATCTTTTCAAGGAATGTGAACATTAGTTCTTACGTACGGGTCAGAGCCCTGGACAATTGCTTCTTTAACGTAGGCATTCCTGGTTGGGTTTCAGATTAACATAAATCACGTTTCCAGTGCCAGTAGGATTGTGCAAAACCTAACTCTTGCAAAAAGAGTCTGTAGTCTGTAGTCAATCCAAAGCCATCAAAATCCAGTCACCAGCTAGTTTTGACCTCATTTATATGATGTAGTTATAAAACTATTTAAAACTACTCAATCATTATGCATTACTGCATCACATAAAGCCTTTGCCTTTGAATAATCATTTCAATGACCATCTGCTGCCTTCATCTTCTGTTGACTATTTACCACTCAGCCCTAGGTCAGTCCAGCCCTAGTTCAGTCCAGCCCTAGTACAGTCCAGCCCTAGTTCAGTCCAGCCCTAGTACAGTCCAGCCCTAGTACAGTCCAGCCCTAGTTCAGTCCAGCCCTAGTACAGTCCAGCCCTAGTACAGTCCAGCCCTAGTACAGTCCAGCCCTAGTTCAGTCCAGCCCTAGTTCAGTCCAGCCCTAGTACAGTCCAGCCCTAGTACAGTCCAGCCCTAGTTCAGTCCAGCCCTAGTTCAGTCCAGCCCTAGTACAGTCCAGCCCTAGTTCAGTCCAGCCCTAGTACAGTCCAGCCCTAGTTCAGTCCAGCCCTTGTTCAGTCCAGCCCTAGTACAGTCCAGCCCTAGTACAGTCCAGCCCTAGTTCAGTCCAGCCCTAGTTCAGTCCAGCCCTAGTTCAGTCCAGCCCTAGTTCAGTCCAGCCCTAGTTCTGTCCAGGCCTGGGTCAGTTCAGCCTTAGGTCAGTCCAGCCCTAGTTCAGTCCAGCCCTAGTTCAGTCCAGCCCTAGTACAGTCCAGCCCTAGTTCAGTCCAGCCCTAGTTCTGTCCAGGCCTAGTTCAGTCCAGCCCTGGGTCAGTGCAGCCTTAGGTCAGTCCAGCCCTAGGTCAGTCCAGCCCTAGTTCAGTCCAGCCCTAGTTCAGTCCAGCCCTAGTTCAGTCCAGGCCTGGGGCAGTCCAGCCTTAGGTCAGTCCAGGCCTGGGTCAGTCCAGCCTTAGGTCAGTCCAGGGCTAGTTCAGTCCAGCCCTAGTACAGTCCAGCCCTAGTTCAGTCCAGCCCTAGTTCTGTCCAGGCCTAGTTCAGTCCAGCCCTGGGTCAGTGCAGCCCTAGTTCAGTCCAGCCCTAGTTCAGTCCAGCCCTAGTTCAGTCCAGGCCTAGGTCAGTCCAGGCCTGGGTCAGTCCAGCCTTAGGTCAGTCCAGGCCTAGTTCAGTCCAGCCCTGGGTCAGTGCAGCCTTAGGTCAGTCCAGCCCTAGTTCAGTCCAGCCCTAATTCAGTCCAGGCCTAGTTCAGTCCAGCCCTAGTACAGTCCAACCCACTCTGGTTCCAGCCCTGCTCATCCTGCCCCCTGTTCGGCATAAACCGTGGTTGGGTATCGGCAGCTCCTTCTCCATCCAGCAGTCCCACAAAAGGTTTTTAAACGGAGCCTTCAGTAACTTAGGTGGGATGTCACAGGGTTTTGTCCAGTTCTCCTTGTACAGTCTATGGATGTGGAGCGAGTAGGTGAACTTGTTAATCCAGTAAAGGAGCATGTCAAGGGGTTTTAGACACGTAACCTTTTGCAATTTTAAACCATTTGAACCGAAGTTCATTAATAGTTAATCTGCAGTCCATTAGTGGATCCTATATGTAAATTTCAACCGCTAATAAGCCTTCAGAAACTGCCTGACTGGTCATAAACAACAGTGCTGTTGCTGATTCAGCAGTTACTCTCTTACAAAAGCAGCAAAGGTATGTTTATTTTACTCTCCGTCTCCCACTTCAATGTCGGAAGAACCAGATCAGTGCTGAACTGGGACAAAAAGGTGGGCGGTGGCGACCCGACAGCTGATCCTGCACCAGATCCACTTTAGTGACATTAAATCATCACTGTTTACAAAGCTGTCGGCATGCTGCTGTCTGATCACTGTTTCCTCCCAGTGTTTCCATAGTCTGCAACCGCCGTTTGTGTTTGCTTCCGATCTCCATGGTGATGGGCGGCGATGTCAAGGCAACCGGCTTTGTGTGTTGTATACAGTTGAAGCCCAAATTGGATGGTTAATTGTCAGAACCAGCCAATCTGTTAACCAGCTGATTCTGATCAGTCGGCATGTCTCAAACTATGACGTTTCTCTTCTAACAACTTCAAGCGTGTAATTAGACTTTGGCTCAGAAATACTGGCTCTCTACTCTGATCAAGCTTACAGTCTTTGACAAATTCCAATTTAGGTTTTATGCATCAGCAGGATTCTTTTCCTGTAATCTTCAGACAGATTGTGGTCATGTCACCCACCTGCCACCTGAAATTCTCAAACTGAACTAACCAGAACATTTCTGTCATCTGATTCTGTTGAACCACAATTCAAAAACAACGTCTGATGTCATTAGTCAGTGTTTAGTAAATTATTTCTTTTGTCATTTTCACATCACACAGAATTTCACAATCACTTTAATGGAAAGGAACCAACAAATGTGTCCATGTGTAAATGTCAAAAGTGTTTTTTATCTTTTTTTGCGCTTAGCTGGTCTAAACCCAGAACAACAGTTCCAGCTCACACTCGTTCTGTCTTTGACACCTGCAAAACTGAATCCATCATTGCTGACAGACTCCGCCACAAATTTAGCAACTGCACAGCAGCAGTCTAAAAATGATCCCCTCTGATGCTCAGATATGACAGATGTTACATAATGCAGCATCTGCTTCAGAATAAATCTGCACACAAGTGAGGTTTTAAGCCTCAGAGCCGAGTTCAGCAAAGTTCAGCGGTTCATGAACTCCCGTTTCAGTTGGACTGGTGCGTCTCTAGAAATGATAATGATGAACCACTTCCACTCCTCCATATCGTGGCAAGCTCCAGTTATCTTCATGTGTTCATGTTAGACTTCCTCTTTCACCCGTTCCCTCAGCACTTTATTTTTGGCTGCTTCACCAGAGCTCAGACCCATTTTCCTGTCCACTCTGAAGTTTCAGGATTTCAATGATCGGCAGCTCCCTGAGCGCCTCCACCACCGGCATCCCCCAGCCTGCTCTGGACCCTTTAACTCTCCAACCATCTGCCGTCACAACTCCAAGATGCCGCCTCCGGGCCTTTCGCAGCAACACTGACCTCTATCAGTGCTCTGACAGTTTCTCCTCTTATTTATCTCATTCCTTTACTAGGAAGACTTGGATCTTTCCTGTCTAACTTTCTGTTGGTAAATTCACTTCAGAAAATGTTTTCACCTCCTTTGACAAAACGCTCTTTGCTTTCGGCCATGGAGCTGTTTTGAGGTCATACAGCTTCATCTTTATCGAGTCTGCTTCTTCTACGAGTAAACAGGTTGACTTATGCTGCAAACCAAATAGTTCACTTTGATTGACAGCTGGGAGGAGGCGGGTCGCTTTTTGGAGTTACGTAGTCCTATAGCGGGAGATGGCGCTCACGTGCCTTTCGTCCCGTTGTGAGTCTGTTCTTGCTGATGGCGGGATGTAAACGCTGCTGAGCTCTAAAGAGGACGGACGCAGCTACCAGTTGAATATCTGGGCTGCAGAAACAATCTTTCAGCGTGGCATGTCCTGGATTACACCATCTGTTGATGAGCACCGCGGCTCCAGCGCCCTAGCTTTTTCCACTCCTCTTCATGTCTCTGCCGACCGAATCGTTTGAAAGCTGGCAAAGAGATGCTGAAGTCGGGGATATGCTCCTGCAGCCACATCCCGGTGAAGCACACACTAGTACGTTACCAAACTCCAGATTTGCCCTGGTCAGTGCTTTAACCCTGTGCATCTTATTTGTGGAAGACCGATGCAACCGATGACCACGTTTGGAATCGCTGGCCTAAACATCCTCTTTCTCCGCTTTGCTCCGGCTCTACATGTCCGATGTCTCAACTTCAACTCGTGTCACCATGAGCACCATTATTGTAGAACAATTAATGACTAATTGATGACTTGATTTGTGATTGTAATATTGATTTATTTTGTTTTACATAAACCCGACTCTATGACTAGTCGTCTTGTCAAGAGCTGACTCTCATTGACAGGACATGAACAATTCCAGTTAATCCAAAACTGGGCACACTGGTAGAACGAAGGAGCGTGGCAGCTGGTTAGAAAATACCAACCTTATTTCAGTTTTTTTAGCAATGTTGGTGCTCGTCCTGGAAATTGGCTGAAGCCATGATTCTAACATAAGTTTATAAGCCTGTCAGTCCATCTTGGTGGTGGTTTTGGTAGCAAGATCTGAAACGAGATCTGAAGCGAGTACTACCAGAGCTCCTTGGGTGCGACTACAGCCATCTGCAAGAAGACCAAGACCAGCTGAGGTCCGGCCAGTGGCTCAGCTGCGGTAGCCCGGAGCAGCAGGGGTTGGACTGCAGCTGTGGCCCGGCTTGGGTCCAAAGGCTGCCCACCAGCCAGAGCAGGCCCTTGCTGCTGGCTCAGCCCAGTCCAAGGATTAGACCCTGACTCATCCAGACTGAGGAAGAGCTGGTTTAAATTGGTCCGTTAGTACAATTAGCAGCTCTAGAAGCTGCTTTATCTTTAATATAAGAATGATTATGCTCCCTTGGTTCTTGTCACAGCTTATATGTGAGGTTTACCGCAAATGCCAAGTTGTAAAGACAGCTAGGCAATGACACGATAGACTCTAAATATGTTTATTTTTGTTGTGATGTTGGACATTTTAACACTTAGTTTTTAGTGTTTCACCCTCTGGTAGTCAGATAGTTGTTCATTTCATCCCCCAGCTCTTCTTCACCGTGACGTTGATCATTCTCAGACCACATGTCCATTACCTTACAACTGCTCCTCACACACTGTTCTATCCCTTCAGAGGAAATTCTGTTGACTTTTGAGCCCACACAAGTGTTCTTTTACATAATGAGGACAAGTCCCTTCAGTGCAACTCTGTGCACAGATTTATGGCCTCACATCATGACCACACACACAAACACACAAACATGCTTGTTTTGGAATCAGAAAATCCCCCCGGCTCTCCGACTCACCGAAAGGTCACTTATCACGAGCTGACAGGGCTCCCACAGCGACTGAGCGCACACACAAACTCTCCTACCATACCAACAGAGAACTCTGACGTTGTATTGGACAGGTGTGGAGTGGTATGTCCCAGAGTAAAAATAATACATTTATATTCAAGGTGCTTTGCTTCACATATTTTTTCACTTCATATAATAAGTACCTACACTAGTTTTGATTTTTATTTAACATTTCATTTTAAAAAAAGTCACAAAAAGGACAGGTGCAGGTTTATTAAGATGTCAGAGTACTGTTCCAGTTAGGTCTTTTTTCTAGTCGAGTCTGGTGAAAATCCTCAGATGTGTTCTTGGTTCCTCCTTTTATCATGGATGCATCCGCTCGAGTAGACGGAAGCGGACACGTCCAGTTTTCCTCTTTAGTGCCAATATTGCGTGTGCAACAATGTGCGATTCCACGACTGACCAATAAGGGGCTGGCTCCAAAAGTGAGTCAATTTCGATTGACCTCCACATTAAAATTTCCAACTTAACAGCAGAAACAAAAACCAACATATATAAAAAGCATTTTTATGTTGTTAATCATCAGATAAAATTTTATTAAACCATGTTTTGTTTTTTTATGTACACTGTTGCACTCTTTTAGAATCTAAAAAATAATCCTACTATCGACAGTTGTAGTATTGACAGGGCTGAAGAACAACTCAATACTGAAAACAGTTTCAGACCAGTAATGAACCTCCAAAGTGCCCCTGTTGGCTCAGTCCTCTAATGTTAGTGAACAAGGCTGTCGTCCTCTGCTGGACGGATAAACCAGAACACACACAGGTGTGACGTGATGCTGTCCACGTTTGATGTGTCTTCTGAAGACGCCTCCATCAGAAAATCTTTTTAAAGGTTTTTGAGATCCTTGAATCTTCAGGCAGAAACACACTGAAGCCTTTTGCCTCGGGCAAAAAAAAAAAAAAAAAAAGAAGCGGGTTTGAATTGAATCAACACTTTGATGGACGATGGCTGGACAGGCGGATTAGACAGAAACAACACGGCCACACTTTGATGTACAAACATGATTGACGGTCGTGTTTGCAGCCAGAATTTCTCAGCGTATTTTCTGGGTTTCCTTTGAGTCTCTGGTCTTTTCTAACGTCTTTGTTGTTGTTTGAGAGAAGTATCCATCCTTCTGCTGCATTTCCTCTTTTTAGTGTTAATTTGGACCATCAGTGAATGTTTCCCACAGCCGATGACAGAAAACCTTCTTTTCTTCCCTTCTGTTCTTCTGATTTCTGATCAAGTAATTGAATCGAGACATCACTTACATCTATCATTGTTTTGTTTCGTTTTTTTTTATAAATGATTAAGCTGACTAATGGCTGCAGCCTTGTCCGCAATTTTAGTTGGTACGATTATTGAAACATCTGTCACAATCTCCTTTTATGGTCATTTTTTCTGACATTTAGACACATGCGGAGCTGCCGTGTGACAGTGAGAGTTATTTCAAAGTGAGCAGATCTCTGAAATAAAAGCTGGGGATGTTTCCATTTCTGTGGTCTTCAATCATCTGATGTTATCACCCGAGGACTGGAAATGATGAATGAGGAAACTTGAACTGCATTAACAGAGCATATCTCCGTTTTCCTCCTCTTCATCCTCTGCTTCCTCTTCATTTTATCTAGTTTGAAAAGCCCTTTGAGAATCATCTCATTACTGTGACGGTCAGACCTTCAACTCGGTGTGATGTGGCTCGCCTGAGCAGTCAGACTCGGGGGCCAAAACCTGTTAACGAACATCAGCTTTCTTGTCATTCCGTTTGTAGACATGGCGACAAGTGAAACGTTGAGCCGAGCTCATGAGCTGCTCTTCTTCTCCTGTTGTTTCTGTTTCAGCCACCCAGTGAGGAGGACCTCTGCCCCATCTGTTACGCTCACTCTATCTCCGCTATCTTCAAGCCCTGCTCACACAAGTCCTGCAAGTGAGTCCATCCCACCACATCACACCACACACACGCGCATGTTCTACACTGATGGCTGCGTTCTGTCTGCAGAGCCTGCATCAACCAGCATCTGATGAACAACAAAGACTGTTTCTTCTGCAAAGCCACCATCACCGGAGTTGAAGACTACAGCAAGCCCGCCTCCTCCTAACAGACACGGCACCACAACCGACGCACTCAGCTTAGATGGAGCAAACGTGCAGCTGTCCACGTCAGTGAACCCAAAGATCCTCTCAGCTGAATCACGTGTTTTATCTTGAAATCTATGAATCTCCTGTCACTAAAAGACACAGATGTTTTTTTTGTTTGCATCATTCAGGTGGATTTAAGGAAGCGTGTGTGTGTGTGTGTGTGTGTGTGCGTGTGTATGTGCGTGCATGTGTGTGTGTTTACAGGTTTGTTGTTTTCAGTTTGTATGACGCATATTCATGATGTAACCTCATTAAATTATTTATCCGCAACCAATCAGGAGGCTCCGTTTGCTCGTTTACGTTTCAGTTTGTATGTAAACTTCGCAAAGGAAGTGTAAATTATCGTGTCCTTTGGAAATATTTGAACATTTCAAATGTTGACCAGAATATAAGACAGCATTATTTTACCTGTGGTTACCTCCGTTGATATTTACATCGACAACAGCTGGTGGTGCAGAGCTACAACCTATACGAGTGGGTTAAAGTTGGAGCTATAAACATGACTTTGTACCACCTTCAGGGTTCTTGAGAGCTGGAGAAAGACCCAGAAGTATAAAGGAGGGAAAAACTAAATGAGAAGAATGGTAGAAGTTGCAAAATAATGTTGCACAGTGTAACGCGGCCAAAAAGATTCAAAATACAAGTTACAGCCTTGGAAATCTCCACGGTTGAACCTGTCCTATGATTCCCATGTGTGGCTCAATGCAGTACAATTTAAAATGAAATTGACATGTTCATGTTCTTATTTTTAATTAATATGATTTGATTTCAAATGTTTCTTTTTGTTGAATTGTAAATCCTAGATGATAAAAAATTGTTTAAAGAAACTTCCATCCATTTGCTGCACCCACCGAATCCGACGCGGGGTCACAGAGGTCTGCTGGAGCCGATCCCGGCCCTCTACAGGCGAAAGGCAGGACTGCGTCCTTGACAGGTCGCGGACCGTCAGCAAGCGGCAATAAAAAGTTTCATAAATAAAAATGTATTTTCATTTGACTTTTTCTAAATTATTTAACCTTTTTTACATGTTCTTTTATGATAATACAGTTTATTACAAAATTAAGTTTTATTTATCAGATGTATTTATTATTTATCAAATCAAATAGTTTAAATTGTAATTGCTTTGAAACAAACATTTAAAATAAATGAATGAAATAAAAGTTTTATGTAATCAAAATGTCATTACATTTTAGAAGTAAATAAATTGTTTTAAAATTAAATGAATACATTTGAAAAATCTTCAAATATATTTTAAATTTTCCTGAGTTTAAGTTTTACATACAATTTTATTTCCTATATTAATGATCAAATCAATACATACATTTTGACTTTGTTCAGTTAACAGACGGACCAGGACACGTTTAGATGATCCTCTTTGCCGGCGCTGTGCCTCCACAGGGGAGAATAAAGATTTAATTGTATTTGTTCTGGCTGCCTAAACACGTAGCTTTTAATGCTGACGCGCGACTAAATTAAACCTTCATAAAACCCAAACTCTTATTACTTTCTGATTGACTCAACACATATCTTTACATGGAGGATGAATCTTTATGGATCCCATCAGGCAGAATTATATTAAACCCAAATAGAGTTATAGTTAATTATGTTAAGCTTTGCTGCATAGAAAGCTATGGCATTAACATCTGGCTCTCACTTTAGCTTTTTGTTGAACATTTGGCTTTTTTTTTTTTTTTTTGTCATTTGAGCTGTCAATAAGGAGCTAAGAAAGCAAAGTAATACGGGTGGTTGTGTGGCCAACAGAGCACCACAACCAGCTCCGGTTGTCCGGGAAGGGTTTGGTCGAGAAGACGACTGAGTGGCTCCGGCCTCTGGCCCAGAGCCCAGCGGTGGTCAGATTCGTCTTCTGTTGGGGCCACGTTGTTTCATGATTCACTGAAGTGTAAAGCGTTCTTAGGACATCTGGTTGTTGCTCTGTTGGCCACACAACCACCCTTAATTGGTTAAGCTTTTCAAGCCGTGTTTATGAATGTTTACCGGGTCCAAAACACAATGCAAACTTTTTCAGTAACTTCAATGACCTGCTGTCTGTAATATGCGTTGGTTATGATTGTTTAATCATTGCAGGAGACTTTGACATCCACAAACCCCCAACTATTATGTTTTCTTTAAAAGCATCATTTCCATTCACTCAAGTAGCCAAATAGAAGCTATGAAAAGAAGCTTTTCTTTAAAGGACAACTCTACTCTTTTACTTCCACTTTGTGTTGTTACTCAGTAAATTAACTTCTAGATAAGTTAAGATTTTCAGATATCCTTGATTCCATTGATCCCACCAAGGCGAAGGTTGTGTCCGATAAGACGAAAGTGGAATAAGAAGTGAAAAAAGTGAATATCGAAAAGCCAAACAGAAAGACTGGACTCCAGATATCTAGAGAGACTTCACAGATGTAGTTAACGACAGGAATGCAAGGGAATCATTCTTTTCTGAAATAACAAAGACTATATCCGCCATGCCTTGTTTGCCACTGTGGACAGTCAAACCCTCCTGCGTCAGCAGCATCTGAACTCCACTCTGCAATGAATTTGCCTACTTTTTTTACTGAGAAAATACAGAACAGTGTTTGTCCAATGAAAACCAGTTTGGACAACTGACACAATTTTACCTAATCAGCTATAGAAACTGGAGGATATCATGGTTCAGGTAAACTCGCCCTTTTGTTGTCTTGATATATCTAACCCACAGCTCTTCAAGAAAGTTAAACCCGTCATGGCATCTGATCTGAACTCATCCCTAATGTCAGGTGTTTCCTCCAGGAGGTTGAAGACAGCGGTCATCAAACCACCGCTGAAAAAGACCAATCTGGACAAGTTGCTAATGCAAAACTACAGATCCGTCTCAAATCTTCTGTTCATCAGTAAAGTTATTGAAAACGCTGTGTTTCAACAGTTAAACACCTTCTTAACTCTGACCAATGGTTTTGACTTCTTCCAGTCTGGTTTTGTGCTCACCACAGCACTGAGACCGCCCTTGTCAAGGTGTTCACTGACATCCACACAAATACAGACTACTATTGGACCACAGCATTTGACACCGTGACTGGAGAACTGGGTCAGTCTTTCTGGCACAGTACTTGACTTGTTTAAATCTTAAAAGACAGGAACTACTTTATCTCTAAAGTTATCTCTGTATCGGATCTGACAAAATTACAAGTGTAGTTCCCCAAGGTTCCATCCAGGGGTTCCTCCTATTTAATACCTACACACTTCCACTACGCAGACGACACACAACTTTACATGACAGCGTCACCAGGTGAGAGTGAGTCATTACAAGTGTTGCGCAGATGCACGGAACAAATCAGTGAGTGGATGTTCCATCATTTTCTTAACCTGAACAGAAACAAAACTGAAGTAGTGTTTTTGGGACAAAAATAGCATTTAACAGTCGGTACACAGCTTCAGTTATTACAGGAAACCACTGATAAGGCTCAAAATCTTGATGTAGTCATGGACTCAGACCTGAACCCTGGAGACGCATCAAGACAATTCAAACCATTCTGAATTTGAATTTAAACCATTTTCATGTTTGTACTACACTGTAACTCTAGCTTAATTCTGACCTGTCTTTATTATGCCACTGCACTGCACTGTAAATCTTTTTTCTCTTTATTTTTTATGTTTTCATAATGAAAAGCACCTTGAAAAGCTGAAATGCGCTATACAAATAAACCTGCCTTGCCTAAACTTGATGTGATGTGATGAAGTAGATGCCATTTCCTGCATTCTAGTGCATTTAAGCGGGTTGTCAGACACCAACTTTTACCTCCAAGTAAACATTAAGTTCAAACAAAATTTCAATAACAGATTCAACTAGTCCATATATGGATCTGCCTGCTTTTAAACCCACTGCTATGGGTAAGTTACTGCAACTAATTTGACACCATTTTATTTTAATACAGTAAAAGTTCAATTTAAGTAGTCTTTACATTATGCCTTTATGACAGAAATGGCTTTCATGAAGTCTATAAACGTAAATATGAGTGTATACATTTTGGATTTACAGTTTGAAAGTGAGTCAAGTCCAGAATGAAGCTGCGTAAAAGTCAAAGACAGTCCGCATCACATTTTCAGTCATAACTCCCAAAACTCATGTCAGGAACCGATTTCTCTCGCTACTGTCCCTTCATGCTGACCCTCCTCTTACTCACCGTCACCACCAACCTCCTTCAAGAGATGCAAATTGATTAATCATTGCTTTTCTATTGACAACTGTATTAAGTAGGCTTTAAAAAGTCAAGAAATTAGCATGTGATGGTTTTCACCTTGAACCCAGTGAAACTTATCATCTGAAAATACTGAATTACCAATAAACTTTTTGTATGACTTTATTTGATTCTTGCTGATAAAAAAGAATACTAGCAGGTGGTGTTACAAAAGTACAAAAAAATGACAAAAGTATTGAAATTACTTGGTCTTTAAATGCATTTTCAAATCTCAACAGGCATCATTAAATATAAGGAGAGCGGTCTGGCCTCATTCTGTCAAAAACAAATCCATCCATACTTATATTAGTTTTTGCTTTTCCAGGGTTGAGTTGTGAGCGCAGCAGCCTAACCGGAGAGGTTCAGGCCTCGCCTTCCCTGGACACCCCCTCCAGCTCTTCCAGGGGAATACTGAGGTGTTACCCAGACAAGCTGAGAGATATAATCTCTCCAGCGTGTCCAGGTTTTACCTGGGGCCTCCTCCTAGTTGGACATACCAAAACACCTCCCATCGAGGAAGGTTTTTCAGTGGGTCGTCACTAGATGCTTGAACAACCTCATCTGGATCCTCTCGATGTGGAGGAGCAGTCACTCTATTCCAAGTCTCTCCCAGATGACTACGCTTCTCACCCTGTCGTGAAGCCAGTGCCCAGCCACCCTAAGGAGGAAGCTCATTTCAACCACTTGTGTCACTAGTAACCACCAGTATCCTTTGGTCACAACCACAGCTCATGACCATAGGTGAGGGTAGGAATGTGGACTGACAAACAAAAAACCTTGGCTTTTGGTGCAAGGAAACTACCCTCTCATCCACGGGGGAAATCCCCAACTTACAACCCCCCAGTTGGAGGTTATAAATTGGGGATTTTTTTTATACCCACCCCAATGGGAGGTTATAAGTAAGTCCAGCCTTAATTCTAACCATGTGTATATATATATATATATATATATATATATATATATATATATATATATATATATATATATATATATATATATATATATAAATATATATATATATATATATATATATATAAATAAATGTATCCTTCATGTTACTTTATTTTATTTATTTTGTCATTGAACAGGTGAAACATTACATCATTTTCTCAAATAAAATAAAACACACGTGTTGTCTGTTTTAAAAAAACATCACCATCAGAAACGTGTCAGATATTAATTATGCAGTGCAGGAAAATAATTGTTTTTTAATTTTGTGAAAATGTAATTTAATATAAACTTTTTAATTTTTATTCTGTTAATCAATTAAATAATTTTGATTCAAAGATGAGAAATTACGAGGCAACTTAGATGTTCTGCTGCAGTGAAAAAACGCCATCAACTTGTACGTGTAACGGTTATGGTAATGTTAATTATTAACATTAATTATTAATTCTAACCGTCAGACTCCGCCCCTTCAATGTTAATAACAAGCTTTAAACATTTTAAAAACAATCAAACCAACTTCAGTGTACAATCAGAATTTAAACCTGTATACTTACATTAATTGCTCATTTTTATTTACTGCTAATTATTATTATTATTTTTTTTTGTATTAAAGCTAATCATAATAAAACCTGTGATGTCACAGAGGGCTTGTCCGGTCTGCTCAGCAAGTGTCGGCTACATTTACGTGAACTAGTTAGGTTTATCTCGATAGCTCAACGTGTTTGATCCTGAGACTGACATAGCCCCAACCCCCAACCCTGACTGTAGGCATCGCTGCTGTAACCTTCGGTAGTGTCATGATAATTATTGCAGAATATAATAAATATAATCATCCGTAGTGTGACCCTTCCTCCCGTAGCCACGCGCTACATAATAAATGGAAGTCAGTGCAGTGTCCTAATGAGGAAAGCTGTGTAAACTTCTGTGTCTTTCATCAGTTAGTTCAGTCCAACAACCTGACACCAGGCCAGTTGATCAGAGTTTATAGACTGAGACAGAAATAGCTGCCCTGGAGAGACCTGCAGATGAAGATGAGGAGGAGGAGGAGGCCTGCCAAGGACACTGATGCCATCGAGTGTATTTATAATAGAACAGGAGCCTTCGTTTCTGCCTTGATCGATGGAGAAACAGCACATGACCTGTTCAAAAACAGAAAAGTGTTGGAGATCCAATAAGTGGGTCAATGAGACAGACTGAACATGTTTGAGTTTTTCAAAGCAGCTAAAGGCTGCAGCGCCTAAGAAAAACCCAAATAAAACGAGGTTTGATAAGGAAAATTCAAACACATTTTTACAATGCTATTTTTTATATGATGTTTTTTTACTTTTACGTATTTGCATACAGGATACTTTTTTCTTTTTTCTAGTCAGCTTCAACTCTTTTGTTAATATACATTTGTTTTTACAATTCAGACCTCCAGCATTTACCCAAAAAAGCCGGGAAAGTAAATATTTTAGCATCTACTGATGCCTTTCCTTCTTACAAGATTTAAGCTGTTCGTCATTGAGGATACCGAGTGATGAGAAGATTCAGGCATTGTTCTGATACGTCTGACCACAGTACGCATCTCCACCTTGTGATGGTTTGTCCAGGTGCTTCAGAGTCCAGAGATGTTGACTCTAATTGAAGGTATCATTGTCTCATTTTTTGGGTTTAAGATGATCGAACATCTTCTAGTGGGGACAGTTCGGGGCTTTCAGTGGTGGTTCTGTCTAAAACCTGACTGGAAGGCATCATAGCAGTTTTTTTGTGTTAAAAAGTAACTGAGGTTGGGAGATTAGACATCGGCCTGTAGTTCATTTGTGTCTTGTCAAGAGTGTCCTTTTTCAGCAGAGGTTTAATTACAGCTGCTTTCAGTGGTTCTGGAAACAAACCTGACATTAAACACAAGTTCACAACCTGTAACAGGTCTGACTGCAAAATACCTTTTTGAACAAACCTGTTTGCAGGACGTCTGAACATCAAGTGGAGGACTTCAGTTGATGTGTGATGTCCTCCAGGTCTCTGCTGTAACTGGGGTGAAACTGTTTCACGGTGTTTAAACTGGTACATATGCTGAACCCGCTGTCGACATACCAACTGCTTGTCTAATATTTTGGATTCTGTGACTCAGTGACTGAACCCTGGACAGGGCAGGAGTTACAGAGAAGACCTGGTCAAAGATCTTCACCACTGTTTTCAGTTAGACACTGTTTTGTGATCACTGCTGTTGACACATTTGTGTGACTGAAATCGTCCTGTCAAAGAAAACACAGGAATGATCAGACGGGCCCACATGAGACACAGTGACCTTTGAGATGCTCAGACCCTTAGAGATCAGAAGGTCCAGAGTGTGTCCTCTATTGTATGTGGTCTCTGTTACATGTTGAGTCAGCCCAAAGTTGTCCAGAGTGTTACTCAGGTCTTTAGTCCCTTTGTCCTGAGGGTTGTATAGGGTTAATAACACGCTCAAAATCAACAGATTATAGACACGAGTTCACTGAGATCATCAAAAAAGTCTGCACAGTATTTGGGAGCCTGTAAACATTAAGAAACACGACTCTGGATGAGGCCTTAAGCTGTAAAACCACGTATTCAAAAGAGTGAAACCTTCCAGGAGATAACAGCTTATACTGCAATGATTCATTTAATAAGACTGTGACCGCTCCTCCTCTCCTGCTCACTCTGACCTCACTGGTAAAACAGCAACTAGGAGGGGTTATTAGGGCTAATATAGAACTAAAGAAGCAGAGGTCCTAGTACAGAGCCCTCTGGTGCTCCTCACTGGCGGTGACAGTACAATCCATGTGATGTTCCATTCCAGATACTTCTTTATCCAGCGATATCTCCACTAAACACATTTAATATAAGGTTTCTTTTTTCCACAGTAAATTTTGGATTGTCATTTGTAGGTCCCACAAGAAGTGGAAGAAGATGGGCTCAAATAAAATGAGCTTCTCCACTTCTAAACAAAGTCACTCTTCATACATTACTCAAATCTCCTCTAAAACTCTCTGAGTTGTTTATCCACAGGTTGATTTATTGTCTATGCATGATTTGGAGATCACTCAATGTGTTTTATTTTGAAAATTCACCAGCTTCTCCATCACATTCTCATGTATGACCATCTACCAGCTCGATCTGCTGTGAGGAAATTAATGGGGATTAGCCGCGGTCCAGCGCCAAAATAGACTCAATGCATATTTTTAGCAGAGCAGACAGGATGGTTGCGTCTGGGATGTTTCCAAACGCACCACAGCGCCTTTTGGAGGCATCAGTCTCATTGACCAGGATGAATCACAGTCAGGTCCAGAAGTAGCTGGAGAACACCCGAGTTTTTCTGGGTTTTTTTCTTGACACGTCACTGCAGCGAGTCTGAAATAAAACAATCAAGATGTGTTCAAAGTTTAGACTTTTAGGTTTAATATAAGAGGTTTTTAAAAGATTACAGCCATTTTAAAACCTCCATTTTCAGGGGCTCGATGGAATTTGGACTAAGTGTCATAATCGTAATTATGACCATCATTTTTACTACTTAGATGAAAGTCTTTCACAGTCACCGAGTGCCTGACGTCTGGAATCCATGAACATCCCCAACCTCCTGACGTCCTTCCTGGTGATGCTTTGTCGGATCCTCACTACAACCACCTTTAGTTGCTGCTTGTTTGTGGACCTTCTGTCTTCATGTTTGTCATCAGTAACTGAAACTATTGGTTTGAGATCAGGTGACTGAATTATCCTTTGAAGAATATTTCATTTCTTTGCAATGAAAAAGCCTTGAGCTGTTTTTCTCAGCATGTCTTTTCTCAAACAAGGAACGGATTCTGTGATCTTCCATTTGTTATGTATTCCAGGTGTTTTAATGCTGAGTTCATTACAACTTTTGTTTTTTTTAAAGAATGTGCCAAACCGTTGATATGACCACATCTAAGGTTTGAACTCTGTCTCTTACAGATGTATGTTATTTTATCAGCCTGGTGATTAGCTGGTCGTCCAGGTGAAAGCGGGTATAACGTTTAGTGGCCAGGATGTGAGACGATTATTGAACGCTTAAGAGAAGTCAGCATGCAAAAGTCTGGCTGAAGAGTTGGCTGCTTCAGATGTTTGTGCATTTCTGTGTGAGATGAATGCTTTTGCATCATCAACACTTCTGCCTGCACGATCTGCAAATGGAAGTGAAGCCATCTGGGAGTCTGCTGGGTTGATGATGTGTTTTATGACTCTGCCTGGCATTATATATATATATTAGGAGGTGAGAGCCATGGGTCAGTGGTCCCTCAGAGCTTTGGTCTTTGTTTTCTTGGGTTGGAGATAACTGCGTAGGGTTTCCACAGTTGTGGAAATGAGCCACTGTCTAAGGAGCTCTGGAATAAGACCGGAAACTCGCCCTGTAGCTGCTGGGCACAGTGCCTGAGGACATGGCTGCTGATGTCTGGACCAGCTGAGTATCAGAACATTGTAGTTTTTCTTTTATTCTGTTTTTGGCAGTTAAGTTTCATGTATCCTGACTTGTTGTTCAGTTAGTTTTAGGCATCTCTAAATGTTTGTTGGGTAAAGTCCTCACAGTAGTGCCAGATGTAGAAATAGTGCAATCAAGAGTTCAAAAGCCTGCATCTCTGATGGTATGGGGTTGGCCTATGGCACATGACATCCATAGGCGTCCACATGCCTACGGATGTGATGTGCCATAGGCAATAGGAGAGCACGATGGAAACACAAAACATGATTTGTGTTGTTTACTGTCCAATAAAGAATAATACATGTTTTATGGGATTTACAAATCCTTTTATTCTATACATTGCAAACAACATCACAACTTTTTGGAGTTGGGCTTGTACATGTATATATGTCTAATCAGTATTTCATTTTTTTAAATACACCTTTTATTTTCTGAGATACACTCATTTTAAATTAACAATTTTAAAGCAGGAATTTTAAATATGGGCCTCGCTAGGAAGGATTAATCAACCAAGCTGGTAGAGACAACAAGATTATAGTGTAATTTTGTGGTAAAACGCTGCCCCCTAGTGGTAAACCTTTAATAATTTTACATGGTGCTGTTTTTAGCTGTACTCATTAACCCATATAGGCTAAGATATCTCAGACAACCATCCTGCACAGGCAGCAGAAATATGCTCATAAAACCTAAATATATGTTTTTCTGTGTTCAGTGTTCCAGATTGATCTGAGAGTCTTCCCATTTCAAGAAAGATGAATTCAGGACATGGCATGAACATCAGAGTGAAAAGAAAACATCACCAGATAAGGCAGAAACAGCCCAAGGAAAATGAGTTGTTTTGAACTGAGTTTTATGCAGCAGAAAGAAAAGATTGTTGCCAACAGCCTCACATTAATACCTGTCAAATAACAGATATTAATGTAAATATTTTTAAGTCTCATCATATGACTTGGTCATAGAGCACGAAAAGGGAGAGGTGGGACTGCAGGTCAGCATGCAGCTCCTGAGGTTCTGGTCTGCAGAACGTGTACAGAAGAGAAGACACTAAAGTTTATACTAACTATATGCTTTATATAACAGAAATGTTTGAAGTTTAGTTTTAAAGGTGGAGGTGGTGTCAGCCTCCTTAACCCAAACTGGAAGTTGGTTCCAGAGTGATGGTGCCTGATAGCAGAAAGCCGTCCTCCAAATCTACATCTGGATCTTCTAGGAACTACGAGTAAACCTGCACCCTGAGAACGGAGAGCTCTATTAGGAACGTACGGTACTATCAGGTCTTGCAAATATCGCGGCGCTAGGCCATTTTGGACTTTATACGCAAGTAATACAATTTTTAATTGGATTCTGAGTTTTCCGGGGAGCCAAGGGAGGGAAGTGAACACTGGAGAGATGCTTTCTCCAGTTGATTCCTGTCAGCATTCACACTGCTGCATTTTGGATCAGCTGGAGGATCTTCAGAGAATTACTTGGACATCCAGCCAACGAACGTGTGAATTAGTTTTTCAGCATCACTCTGGGAGAGGATGCGCCTAATCTTTGCTATATTATGAAGGTAGAAAAACGCATTCTTACAAACCTGATTAATATTCTGTTTAAATGACAAATCCTGATCAAAAATAACACCAAGGTTTTACAGTTTTACTGGAGGCCATCACAAGACCATCTAATCCCTTCCTAAGCTGTTTGGGACCACAAACAACAACCTCTGTTTTATCAGAATTTAGGAGCAAAAAAATTATTGGACATCCAGTCCTTGATGTCTTTATGACACATCTGAAGTTTGTCTAATGGTTCTGTTTCATCTTCATAGACAGATACAGCTGCGTATCATCAGCATAGCAATGAAAATTAATGCCGTGGTTCCGGATAAAACTTCCCAAGGGCTGCATGTATAAACTGAACAGGATTGGCCCTAGCACTGTAGCGACCCTTGTTTGCACTATAGAAACCTCATGAACATGAACAAACTGGAATCTATTAGATAGTTATGATTTAAACCAACCTAGAGTTGTCCCTTTAATCCCAATAACATTTTCTAACCTGACAGTAAAATGCTGTGATCTGTAGTATCAAATTTTCGAACTTGGTGGTGGACATGCCAGGTGAGGCAGGCTCTCAACTTGGTTAGCCTGTGGGACTCTGGAGGTAACTGACAGGAATCTGCACGCCAAGTGGGCCACAGCCTTGGCTGTTGCTAAAACAAAAACAGTTGGGATGAACTCCAGGGAGTTTGGAGAGGTCACAGAGAATGACTTTCTATTGGCTCCAAGAAGATTCGGGCAAACCGTCCCGCGGCTCAGGCGAGTACAGCAGTGCTTCATCAAGACTGTGTATAGTGGGGGTGGGGTGCTGTTGATTTGGGATGTCATTGCACAGTGGAAAGAATACTTCAAGGATCTCCCAATCCCACCAACACATCCTCCCTAGAGGAGCTATCCTCACTCATTACTGGAGCTGAGGTCACCCTGGTAATTAAAAAGCTCCATGGTGGCAGAGCCTAGGGTGGATGAGATCCACCCTGAGTTCCTTAAGGCTCTGGATGTTGTAGGGCTGTCTTGGCTGTCATGTCTCTGTAACATTGGGTGGAGCAGTCCCTCTGGACTGACAGGCTGGAGTGGTGGACTAGAGGTTGGGTTCCAATTATAGGGGAATCACACATCTCAGCCAGTAAGGTTTGTGCAGAGGTACTGAAGAGGAGAGACCAATCGATTGTTGGACCTCAGATTTAGGAGGAACAATGTGGGTCCTGCCCTGGTTGTAAAACACTGAACCAGCTCCACACCCTCACTAGGGTCCTGGAAGGCTTTGGGAGGTTGCCCAACCTGTTCACATGTGTTTTGCAGAAAGGAGATTCCACTGTGTCTCTCTGTACGTTTTTGTTTTTTTTATTTGAGAGTACAGGGAACTGGGACTGTTGGTATGGACTATGCAGTTCCTATACAAACAGCAAGAGAGTCTGGTTTGCGTTGCAGGTCGTAAGTTCATAACCATTTTGGGCAGAATTTATTGGCACACTCGGGGGATGGAAGGGGTCTGATTTGGTTTAGGATTCAGTCTCTGCTTTTTTCAGATGATGTGTTCCTTTAGGCTTAATCAAACCACGATATTTAGCGGCGAGTGTGACATGGCGGGATGAGAATCAGCACCTCTGACTTAGAACCATGGTCTCAGATGGAAAAGTGTGGAATGCACTCTCCGGGTAGGAAATGAGGTCTTGCCTCAGGTGGAGAAGTTTCTGTTACCTGCTCAGTCTAAGTTCCTGCCCTCACCTATGGCCATGAGCTGTGCGTAGTGACCAAAAGAATAAGACTGCGAATACAAGCAGCCAAAATGAGTTTTTCTCCGTAGAATAAGATCAGTCATCTAGGAAGGACTTGGTATAGAGTTCCTGCTCCTCCACATTGAGAAGCCAGTTGAGGTGGTTTGGGCATCTGGTAGTGATGCCCCTGGATGCCTCCCTCTGGCAGTGATTTTGACCATGTCCAACCATGTAAGACCCAGGACATGCTGGAGAGATGATACCTCTTGGCTGGCCTAGGAATGCCTCAGTATTGCCTAGAGGAGCTGGAGGAGATAGCTGGGGAAAGACAGGCTTGAGAATCTCTGGTTAGGCTGCTGTCCCTACCTGACCTTGGATAAGCAGAGGTTATTGGATGGTTGGGATGGAGTTGGAAATTTTGATAGAGATTGACTTGATTTTGGAGATCTGCAGGTTCCGACATGTAGCTCTGGGGATTTTGATAATGTTAACTTTGATTAACATATATACATTACTAACTGAAATGCAGTTAGTGACCAACTGCCAAAATGTCAGCTTTAAACAGGTAAATACTTAAAACTTAAATTCTTAAAACCTACTGAATCAGTATGGGGTGCTTAGGGTTTCCCACACTATTATTATTATTATTATTACATTCCTCTTTAGTATAATATGTGTTCAGTTAATATTGACATAGTAGAATATGTTTATCTGAAGTTGTATTTCTATTGATTCTATTGTTTGATCATTATTGACATAATAATGATTTGTTGAATTTTAATATAACGTGTTGGAAAGCCTAATTCAGAACTGTTTTGTCCATTTTGTACCCAGACATATCTGAAAAGTGATATTATAGATCAATTAAAGTCTGCAGGTCTGTTGTTAAAACCAGTTTTTGTGCTGCAGTTCTTCAGTTGTGCCAGCAGATGGCGTCGAGCCTCACTGATAAAAGGAAGTCAAGTTTCTGTTTCAAATATTGCTCTTTGCTCTATGGACACTTTCTAATATGAAATATAATATCTATGGGGCAGCTTTTCTTTTAATTTTTCGTTATTCTCTCTTTTCCAATTAATTTATTTCAAATTGTGAGTTCTAATGAAATGTGTGTAATTTTGTTTAATTTCAGCATATTTATGAAATAGTTTAAATGATAAATGTTGTTTATGAATAGATAAATAAAAGACCGCAATATTCCCACCAGCAGGAGGGAGTGTTGAGCTTGACTGAAGAGAAACTACAATTATTCTGAATGGTTCTTCTGTGTGTGTGGTGTGCATGTGCATGTGCATGTGCATGTGTGTGTGTGTGCGTGTGTGTGTGTGTGTGTGTGTGTGTGTGTGTGTTGGTATCTCTTGGCTTTATGTATTTTCATTCCTCTGATGCTTCCTCTGCAGAGCATCTTAGAATGACAGATTGACAGCTCATTTCATTCTTTGAACACAACATAACACAACACACATGCACGCATACCCTGCACACACACACACACACACACACACACACACACACACACACACACACACACACACACACACACACACACACACACACACACACACACACACACACACACACACACACACACACACACACAGTGATTGGATAGTTTGTGGGAGTCCTGAATTGTGATTCTGATCATGAAGGTTTCGCCGGTAATCATGTACACAGAGAAACATGCACACCTCTGTTTCTGGAAGATTACTGATCAACAGATGATGAAGATTGCTCAGTTCAAACATGGACCACATTTGCCCCTGTCGTCATCCAGCAGATTTGGACCAAATAAAACCCCAATCTGGGTTAATTATGCCAGGCAAAAATTTCCAAAAGATTTCTTTTCAGTAACAAATGTAGATGCCTGTCACGTGACGATAGCTGGGATGGGCTCCAGCAGACCCCTAAGAGCCTGAATTGGAATAAGCAGATATAGGTGGTGACTGGATGACTGGAAAAACTGCTGTTTTTGAATGTTACCAGTCTGCAACATGCGCTGACGCCATAGACTGTATAAGACGAGCTGGACAAACCTCCTGTGACATCATCAGCAGGTTTATATCATACTAATCTATGATACTAACTAGTTCAATACGATCAAATCTGTCCAAACATCCGTATTTCTTTCGCTGATAAGGGCACAACATCCTGTATGAGTACTGAAGCTGTAATGGAGCAACCCTGGGACCCTCGTAGAGTCAATTCGTCGCACCCTGGGATCCCTGGGGTCCCTGGGGTCCCTGGGGTCCCTGGGATCCCTGGGGTCCGTGGGATCCCCGGGGCTTTATTAGAGACGGTTTCCTGTCTACAGTCTGGGCAAAGTAAGTCCGAAAGGGTGCTGCCATTACTTACTACTTTGTCACCATATTTAGCGAGATTTCCGACCCCTCTATCAACTTTTTTTTAACTTTTCTTCCAAAAAGCAACTTGGACCAAAGTTGGACACTTCTTTTTTCATTTTTTATTGCAGACTTTGGAAGTCTTCAGTCTACCCATGCTGAAACTCAGGCAGCTACTCAGCAGCAGCCACAACAGGAGATCTTCAATCTTTGCATCCAGACTGCAAATGAATCGCACACCAGCTACTCCACCAATCCTGTCTGATCCTGTACTGGACCACAAGTTATTAATTATAAATATATTATTCAAGCAATTTCAAGGGAGTACTGAGACAGCTGGCAAGACTGTTACCAGGTGAACATATTAGTCCATCTAGTGCTGCTTGGCCAAAGAATCCGTTCTAGGTAACGTCAGATTCATTACCATCAAACAATGTCCAGCTAAAACTGTTTGCTTTTGTTACATCTTGTCAAATTTAGCCCCGTGTATGTTAAATTGATGTTTTATTAAAGTAAACATGAAAAATTAGTTGGAAGCTTTGCTTGTTTGCATTACAATAATAATGATTCGAAGTTTGTTTTGTTTTATTTTTACTTTATTTGCCAGGTTTGTGGAAACAAATGAGGACTTTGATTTGGTTGTTTCATTCAGATTCAGTAATGAGATAAAACGATCACTGATTGGTTTTTGACAACCAGTCTGTTTTGTAGGGCCAAGAACTCCATCAAAGTAGGCATCTTAAAATCTGTTAACATGCACCAGAATGCAGGAAATGGCATCTAACTAATTAAAAATGAGAAATAAAAACATTAACAAGCATTTTTTTAAGCTATCTAACCCTGATTTTTTTTTTAAGTATCTAAATCTGCTGGCTGGGGAGAGGGAGGTCTGGGCCTCTGCTTAACCCCCCAATCCAATTTCAGATAAGCGGAGGTTAATGAGTGGAAGGATGGGTGGATAAAGTCTGATATGGAAACTGGTTTGTGCCCTTGACAGTCAGTAATTCAGTGTAATTGTGAGGAGTGAACATCCAGTCCAAACCACTCCAGCTGCGTCCTGAACATTTAACTGATTGATTAATTGATGGAGCTCTTCAGAGGGAGTCGGTTACCTCGTCTGCTTGTTCACAGCTTTATTAACGACTCAGTGATCACTGAGGTGCTCCTCAGCAGCCATTCAGCCACTTTACCACGTTATCTGTCCATCTGAGGCTGACAGACTGCCACTCAGTACACAGACAGCCAAGACTGTTAGGAGGAAAAAAAGCAGGAAAAGAACACAGAGGTCCACAAAACTCCATCTGAACTAAGGGGCATAACATGGCAACATGATCACTGGAGACTGACTTCAAAAGTGACTTAATTTCCATTGAAGACCTCTATGTTAAAATGTACATCATTACAGCAGAAATAAACATCGTCAGCCTGTTAAGCTTCACATCCCCAACAAATACATGCAAAATTAGGGGCGTGATCTTTGATTGATGGCTGGCATAGCCAGTGGAAAGCTGTCATTAATTTAGTACTGTCTTGACTTCTGAGCTGTGAATACAGACCTCACGGAGAATAATCAGTCTGTGGATTGGCCTGGAAGGGTTCGAGGATGCTTACCTACGCAGCAGGCAGCTTGAGTCAACTGTACTTTAGTTAAATGATTGCGTCTCCTCCAGTCGAGCTACCCTCCACATGAGCTATCCCATTAGACTGACTACAACTAGTATTCTAACTATAAATAATGCCACATAATACCAAAGAAATAACATTAAAATTAAGATGTTAATTTAAGCTCATGTTCCCTAAAAATAACGTTAAAACTAAGATATCAATATTAGCTCATGTTCCCCAAAACATAACATTAGAATTAAGATGGAAACATTAGATCATGTTCCCAAAAAATAATATTAAAATTAAGATGTCAACTTAAGCTCATGTTCCAAAAAAATAAAATTAAAATTAAGATGTAAATATTTGCTTATGTTCCCAAGAAATAACATCGAAATTAAGATGTAAACATTGCTTCATGTTCCCCAAAAATAACATTGAAATTAAGATGTAAACATTGCTTCATGTTCCCCAAAAATAACATTAAAGTTAAGATGTAAGTATTAACTCATGTTCCCAAAAAGTAACATTAAAAGTAAGATGTAAATTATAGCTCATGTTCCCAAAAAATAACATTAAAATTAAGATGTAAACAGTAGCTCATGTTCCCAAAAACATAACATTAAAATAAAGATGTAAATATTAGCTCATGTTCCCAAAAATAATAACATTAAAGTTAAGATGTTAACATTACTTCATGTTCCCAAAAATAATAAAATTCAAATTAAGATGTAAACACCACTTCATGTTCCCAAAAATAACATTAAAATTAAGATATAAACAGTAGTATACACTAGCTCAACTCACTTTAGTTCTCCATTACGAGACAACAACTCCAGTGTTGACCCTTGTTTTGTTTTTTTACTAAAAAAAAAAAGATTTCTTCTTTGTGATTCCAGTCGTCGTTTGTTGATGGGAGAAGGTTCTGGATGTGGTGAGGCAGTTCAATTGTTCACATTTCTTTTAAATGCAGACTCATTTGCTGATGCTTATCTCTGCCAGGACTCTGAAAAACATCGGAGCCACCGGAGGACGATACCATCAGTCTCAGTCAGTCACATCACAGTGAGATACCATCTTCCCCAGCTTTTAAAAGCCCAGATTTCATCCCACGGCCGTGTTTATTGATGTCTGAGTCAGCAGAAAGAAACACACAAACAGGTATGTGTGTGCAGGTGCATCTCTGGCTGGTATCCGTTTCCTGGTCGTCTACAGTAGCTCATTGATCCATGCAGCCTTTTGTCTTTGTTTTTCTGCCTCACTGTCTGTCAGCTGATAGGAAGAAGGTCATCATTCTCCCTCTCATCTTCATCGTTTAAACTTCACATCCCTCGATTGCGCAGAGATGACCTGTCAGCATTCTTAATTTAAAAAATATATTTTATCAAAGAAACCTGGATCAGCTGAGAGGAGCTGTGTTTCATGCCTGAACAATCGACACTGGAATCAGTGAAAGGAAAAACTAAATTAAATACATTTGCAAGTATTAATTTGAAGTCTAAGTAGATTTACATCATTAGCAACAATAGCCCAATGTTGTAGTAGAGTTGAGTTCGTGGCTCTGAACTTGTACATGAGAAAGAACTCGGTATTGAGTCTTTAACCACAAAAGGTGTCTCAGCCTGAGGAGGATGCTTTGCTTTGCCTGCGAGTGGTATTAGGCAGAGATGACGTCAGCTGGCTGCTTAGCTAAGCTTTGCCTCCCTCCGGACCCTCCGGACCCTCCGGACCCTCCGGACCCTCCGGACCCTCCGGACCCTCACCGGCCAACGCAACAGTAGTTTTTTTTTTAATTTGATAAGAATCATGACAATTTGCACCCATACAGTTGTCATGGATATGAAATCTAGCTACAAAGACCAAAACTATTTTTTGGTACCAGACTGTATGTTTATTTTTGCTGAAACATTGGGCATTTTAACAAAGGGATCAATAGAGAATGACACGCTTTTGGAGCCATTCACTGATGGTCTATAAAAACATTACTTTTAGTTATTTCTGCACAGAACTCAACTCCAAAAAACAGACACTGCTTCTTGGTTTATTTTGGCTCATTATTTTGGCTCATTTAGGCATAGAGGTAGACCTCACCCATCTAAATTTTTGCTGGTAAAAACAGATTTTCTCATCATAATACTGATTTATTCTGTCTTAGAGGAACCAGGCATGAGCTGTAGCTCATTCTTAGCTACAGCTCTTCAGTTTATCTGTGGAAAATCAGCATACCAAGATTGATTTTCCTGTTGTAGAGATGTTTTTAAGAGGAATGTTTAGACGGACTCTCCAAATCTAACACTTAAGAACATTTAGTCATACCTGTGCCACTGTCGCTTTTGAGGTACCAAACTATAAACTTGTTTTATTTGAAATGTATGTCGTTAGAGTACTGTATCAATTTCTTTCCAATCAAACTGTTTTGGGTTTGTTTGTATCAGTTGACCCGTCAGTATGTGCACCATGCTCCATCATGGGAAACAGCTGCTGAGCCGTGAGTGTTTGTCAAAGTCATATCTCAGGAACAGCTTGATAGATTTGACAGTTGGACACCTCTATGGAATCTATACAGCCAGCAGAATCGACAGATAGCCACAAATCCACATCACTTCAGGCATTATCCAATCAGAACAAAGTAATAACTGGAAATTGTATTAAATGTCAACCTGAGAGCTATATGCTGCAAACATTAGCTAAAGCTAATTCCAAAGACTACAATGCAGTAATTCAGATTTGGGCTGCAGAAAGTGATGTTATTTTCGATAGGTTTGACTGCTAAGTCAATGAGCTTTTGACTCAAAATGCTCATCCTTATACCATAACTGTAAGCTGTGGATTCTTAGCTTTAAATGATAACATGCTGGTGTTTGTAACATGTAGCTGATGGTCACCAGTTCTGGTTTTTACATATATTTATATCTTATAACTTCAAATTTCCTCACAGTAATAGTACATACCAAAGTAATGGTATTGAAAGCTACTAAATTAGTAAATTGTTCATTTCTAAAGTGCTCAGGCTTAATGATAGCAACCTCCGTTTAATTCAAGTTTATTAGCAGTAAGTCAGCAGTCATCCAAGACTTTATGTCTTCATGTGTTTGTAGTATTGATCTCATCTCGCTTCATAGCTTGGTATAGCTGGGGATAATCTGAATAGAAAAGCTGCCTTATAATAGTGCGGTCCGAGTACAGAATCCTGTGGAACATCATGACCATCTCTGGCGTCTGAAAAAGATTCTTTGGTGGAATTTTTCTAGTGACTTTGCATTTGATTTTTCTTCTGTTTCATGTGTGTATATCTTAATGGAATACAGAAAAGAAAATAAAACTGAATAAGTAAGAAAACTGTGCAGAAAAAAAAGAATAAGAACACAAGTACAACAACACAAGATACTTAGGTAGAAAAATAGAAATACAACAAAAATAAAAAATACAAATGTTGTATGAATATCCATCCATCCATCCATCCATCCATCCATCCATCCATCCATCCATCCATCCATCCATCCATCCATCCATCCATCCATCCAT
Source organism: Xenentodon cancila (assembly GCA_014839995.1). Lineage (NCBI taxonomy): Eukaryota > Metazoa > Chordata > Actinopteri > Beloniformes > Belonidae > Xenentodon > Xenentodon cancila. Next base: position 2,505,736 of record CM026203.1, read on the forward strand.
CCATCCATCCATCCATCCATCCATTATCTATACCCTCTTAGGTAGGAATGAGTTCCTGTGCTGTTCCTTAGAGCAGCAGGGTTGAATGATCCTGTTGCTGAAGCTGCTCTTTAGCTTGTCCAGTGTGTTTTGGAGGTGGTGCGAGGGATTCTCCTTGATTGCCAGCAGTTTTGCCAGCATCTGGTTCTCCACCACCTCCTCCAGGGTGACAAGGTTCGAGCCAACAACAGACTCTACCTTTTTGATCAGTTTGTTCAGTCTCTTGGCATCCTTTGTCTTGATACCTGCACCCCAGGACTCTGCAGCAAAGACTGGTGAAACGTGTCATCAAAGAATTTCTGCAGATGACCTGACTCAATACTTAAAGTCTGGAGTGGATGGGGTGAAGAGGAAGGGAGACAACACAGTTCCCTGTGGGGCCCCGATGTTACTGATCAGACAACCAGACACACAGTTCTGTAATCTTACAAACTGCCGTCAGATAGTCAACGACCCTTGTGACGATGGGAGCACTCACCTGCATGTCCTCCAGTTTAGCTTTTCAGCAGTCTGGAGTGCCCGGTGTTAAAAGTGCTTGAGAAGTGGAAGAACATGACCCCCCATCCCTAGCAGATAGATCATTAACAGTGTAAATCTGGATCTCCCACATACGCCATTCGTCTGTGACAATCTGTTTAGCACTGCAGTGTTGAAAATGACCCGAAGGTCAGTGGGAGAAGATTTATGGACCCTCCGTCCTCCCAGGACAAGAACTTTATTTCTGTTCTCCTCGTAAACATCTCAGTGTAGAAATCAATATGAGCTGACCATTTCTGCGAGGGAGGGCGTGATTAGACCAACACGAGTGTATCTGTGTGTGTTCTGCTCCCTGAGGGGCCCATTATGACGGAATGTTGTCCAGGAACCACTGTGAGGCTCCGCAGATACTCCCAACCCGAACCTCCATCCTCACTATAAAAGACTGTCTCCACCAGACTCTGAGTCTCTCTGTTTCTTCCTCCTCTTCATCCTCCCTTTCTTCTCTTATCTTTCTCTTCCTCGTATAACATATTAGTGTGATTTGATTTTCTGTTATTAAATAACTCAACAAAAAACAATTTTCATGTTCATGTGGTACCTTTTTCAACCATTTATGTCATTCAGTCCATACCTCAAAGTTTTTGGATATTTTACGAGTTCCAGTTGAGATAAACGGGTAAAACTTAATGTTCAAAAGAGCTTCTGAGAGAAGAGCGCGTTAACACAGTATTTTTCAAAGGTTAGTGTCTCCTCTTTTGATCTTACTGTGTATGTGTAAAAACATTTTTGGAGGTTTTAGTATGAGAAGGGTAATCCTAATTACCCCCTTGAATTTAATTTCCATCCATTATCTATACCCGCTCACTTCGTCTCCGGGTCACGGGGGTCTGTCGGAGCCCACCCGAGTAGGGATAGTAGTAGGCGAAAGGCATGGGTCCACCCTGGACAGGTCGCCAGTCCATCGCAGGGCCACATAGAAAGACAGACAAACATGCACACTCACATTCACACTTACGGGCAATTTAGAATGATCAATTAACCTACCCTGCATGTTTTTGGACTGTGGGAGGAAGCCGGAGTACCCGGAGGGAACCCATACAAGCACGGGGAGAACATGCAAACTCCACACAGAAAAACCCACCGGGTCGGGAATCGAACCAGGAACCTTCTTGCTGGCACCGTAGCCGTCCCTAACTGTATATATATATACAGTTTTAAGCTTAATCCTAAAGGTAAAGAAAGTGTCTAGTTCCCGAACACAAACTGGCAGCTGGTTCCACAGAAACCCATAACTGAAATCTGATCCAGGTCAACATTATGTTAGAGGGTAAGTAGCAGCCATCTGCTGCTAATCACCAGTCCTTGATGAACTGATCACCAGCAGGTTTGCAGACCTCTATAAAAGCAGATGTTCTGGTAGTTGCTGGTCTGGAGCATTCAGGTCTGTCAACACATTTTACTGCACATCAATCTGGAAAGGGTTCGAAAACCATTTCCAAACAATTTTGAGTTTAATGTTTTACAGTGAGAAAGTTATTCATGATTGGAAAACATTCAGGATGGTTGTCAATCTTACCAGGAATAGACATTCCAGTTAATTTACACTGCAGAAGAGTGACTGGGGTTCACTTAACCCCATCTGAACAAACCACAAGATTTCTGGAACACTGTCCTCTGGACAGACAAGACCATAATAAGTTGTGTTTCCATTACACTTTTTCCCAAAGAAAATCAAAATTCTGAATTTGCAATAAAATTAGTGTTCTAGAGCGTCAGTGGTTTCATTGAACAGTGTCTTTCGAATAGTCAAAATTTTTATAACTCTAATCCTGCGAAAACTCTCTTCAAAACAACGAAAAAGATCTCAACATTGAAGAAGGACAAACATCTTTAGTCTTTGACAAATTATTGCAAAACCCGCTACCGCTGTTGAGATGATGAAGGCAGCAGATGCAGAACATTATGTCAAAATAATAGTGCACACACAATAGTGTGTGCGTGTGTTAACTGGGGTGTAATTTGCTGTGTCTAAACTCACTGCCGTGGATTACGGCAATTTACTCCCCCAGGAGTGCCGAGCACTGTGGGAAAAAACGTAAGTAAAAGAGTGTCTGTGCAAGTCTGAGTGTATTTGTGCGTATTTTAGCTCTGTGGGAAATTTCTCAGGGCACAATACAGCCTTTTCTCCTGCAAGCACGTCCGTGGAGTCATGTTAAACCTTTTGACTATGAGCCCGTGATGCACCTACTCAAACCAGTCTGAGAGACTAGCGCCCTCTTTGTGCCATGAAGTCAGTCTTTGTATTCGTTCACAAAATCATTATAAGATTTGGCTTTAACGTTGAATGGCCAACGAAGAAAAGGAAACAGTTTATCCTCTTTGAAACAGTGCCTACAGATAATGAATGAAAGTTGAGTACAACCTTGAGGTTTCAAATAAGTTCTTAAACCAAAACATCAACAGAGTTAGGATGCTCGTCGGGACATTTAAATGAACGTTAAGGCTATTTGAAACTGATTCAGAGGGGTTTGACTGGGATTCAAATCTTCATGGTATTCCATAGGAATTTATTATTTTTGAGCTATTCTTGGTTGCTCTTCTATTTGCTTTTGTCATCTTCAGCAAAATTTCTCATGACATCTTTATGCCCTCTTTGATGTGATGAAAAATGAGTAGTTAAATCAATGAGAAACTCCTCATTATTTAGATGGGTAGGTCTGTGTAGCCACTAGAAAGCGCCCAGATGACAAGGTCAGACTGGATGAAATGAACCGGACAAAACACCAGTGCGACACCCATATGTTTCCTGAAGAGTGCTTTTTCTGTCTCTACATGGCTCCACCTTGTCAGGGACCGACTTGGGCTAACCTTGGTTGTCTGGTAATGGGCAGACCAAGCAGGCCTGAGAGCCAGCTGGAACTATCCCTGAGCGCTGAGAGCCCTGAACTTTGTATGATAACTTAATACCTGAAATATCAGTTTTCTGGAACGTCATCACAAACCATCATGAGCAGACCTCTCAGTCCTTTTCTTCATCTTCCTCCTCTTGACTTGACTCCAAACCTTGGAACCTTCATTTACAAACTAAAACTCCTACTGAGTCTAACACGGGGGTGTTCGCTCCTGCCTCACCCTGAAGATGCTCTGGTGGCTGGTTTATCTACTAGAGGTGGTTCTTCATCTTCACCTCAGATTCCGAGTCTCTGTCCTCCCTTCATTGTTCCACAGTGGCCCTCCCATAATCAGATCACTTCGGAGGTGGAGGAAACGTGTTGGACTGGTAAAGTTCAAGGATGTTCTTGGTGATCTGGGTGACTACTGGCTGTATAAACAACATGGACTTCTCCAACTGATTGCCAACGGACAATACTCATTCCTTAGGAAGTTGCAGTGTATTAAACGACTCTAACAGCTGGAAAATGCTAAAGAAAAATAGGCCAGAAAAGCCCAGCTGGAACTGACTGCTTATGTCCTCTTATCTTAGGAGAAAAATGAGGCACTGTTGGCAGAAACAGGCTAAATATCTGCACTGGAAAATGTTCAGAAATTACAGAGCAGAAGAGAAACAGCAGGACTCACCATCTGGTTTCTGTCATCGTCACTTTGACTTTGAAGGACTTTGGGGTTTTGACTCAGCAGAATTGGCTCATAAAACCCTCTCCGGTGTGTTTGCTCCATGAGGATACAACCATCTTATCAGTCTGATTCAATTCAGGAATCCAGGTTCTTTAGTGACCACTAGGAGTCGGCTCCCAAGCGGAGTCCACTGAATTCCAAGTTAAAATGTTCAACTTTACAAAACAATATTAAAACTACGTTTTTTTTATATCTTACAACATGTCCTCTGTAGTGGTCGACAGAGGTGTGAACGATTTAACGCATGGAAAAATGTGCTGATTTTTCCATTTTCCTGACTCCCATCCGCTGACATCCATATGTCTGAATCTGCGTCAGCGATCCTGTAAAGAATCCTCTCCGTCTGGGTCATACGACTGCCAACTAAAACTAAAAACAGTGAAACAAACATGACCGAGTCCTAATGTCCACTGGAGAGCGCTTTTATAAAGCTGTGGAAACTCACTCAAATATGGTTAAGATGGTTATTTACTAGGAACAATCAAAATATAAATTAAAAACACCTTGCTTACCTTTTTGTCCCATATCTCCTCACATGTGATGTCATTTTAAAGCTCGCGTTATCCTCTTTAACTTAAGAGTGACAATCGTGGTACGAGAGATATGACCAAAAACACAATGTTTACTACAGAGGACCGAAATAAATTGCTGGGTCTCATGCAGAAATAAACAAACTTACAATTTGGTACAAAAACCGGTCTCCAGAGCTGAATCTCACAGCCAAGAGAAGTGTATGGAGGTGAATTTTCATGTACCTTATCAGGTAAAATCATATAAGACCACAGATTTAAGTATTTGTTCACTGCCTTTGATTACTGGATAGTTGTCGTCAGCTCAGCAGCCCTGAACTGTGACTTCAACTGTGACTTGAGCTATAAACATAAAACAGACCTCCTTGCTCCACCCATTTTTAGATTGAGCAGAGTTGGGTGGAGTTGTTTCCTCCAACGTGGCACTGTGCAGAAAGACGAAAAAGAGGCTTCAAAAGCACAGAACCAGCGGGGGGCATTCACTCCTTCTTACACAATCTGTCTGCCTGACAAACAGATTGATTCATTTTATTCTTTCTTCCTCACTACTGAAGAGGACTTATTGTATCAAACGTTTTATGTGCAAAATTTGGGTACGTGTAAATGGGTAAATAGTAAATAAGTTGGATTTTATTGCTCTGGCAGCCCATAATGACTCTGCAGCTCCATTGTTTTGTCTTCCTGTCTGACAGTTTCGCCCTCTGAGCATCATTAGCCACCATGAAATTGACTCCTCCAAAGTTACGTGCAGATTATTCGCATGGACATCTGTGGCTGGAAGGAAGAGGTTTTCGTTTGATGAAAGGAAACATCCGTCGCCCACTTTGTTTGCTTATTGTGACTTCAGAGGAGAAACAACAAGACTTCAAGCTGCTGGTGTTAAAGAAGGAATCAATTCTGCTGCTGCAGAGAAGGAGGAGGTGGACTCGCAAAATTAGAATAAACTAGACAACAAAAGCCCTATACTGAGCATGACAATGTAGGTTCAGATTTTACAAAACAAAAGTTTTCTGTCACATCAGCTGTAAAAGTTAAACAGTAACCGTCCTCGTCCTCCAACCGTCAAGGTTGGGCACTAAAGATATTTGCTCTTCCTGACTTTCAGAGGTTCAAAATGGTCTTAAAGTGTCACACACCCAATTTTCAGGTTGTCTAGTTTTCCTTTTTTCTGAGTCGGCATACCAGGGACTTCCAAACGTTTTTTAAAACTACTTTTTTCTTACACATGCATCATTTGCACCTGCAGTTTGGGGCAGATTAACCGGGCCCAGCTATCTCCACATGGGGTCATCTGGGATCTAGGCTGCAGGATCCAACAGATCCTGAGCATATTGTGGAACATGAAACAGCTCTGTTGAGATGTTTGATCAGTGTACTCTGTAAAAGTTTAATTCATTCCAACATGAAACAATTCAGAGGGAGCAAATTACGTTTTCATTATATCAAAAACATTTTTCTTGTTAAACTACATGCTCCCACTGGCACAGATTATAAAGAACAACAAAATAAACTGTCACAGCTATGCAGATGACACACAGATATATATTACAATGTCACCATTTCGCCAGAAATCTGAGTGTAGTGATGGACTCAGACCTGAATCTGGAAAAACACATTAAAGGAATATCATCAGCCTACTATCACCTCAAGAATATATCAAGGTTAAAAGATCTGACGTCTCAGCAGGACCTGGAAAAACTAGTCCCTGCATTCATCTTTAGTAGGTTTGATTATTGAAACGGCATCTTTACAGGTCCACTTAAAACATCAGTTACACAACTGCAGCTCATCCAGAACTCTGCTGCTCCAGTCCTCACTAAGACCAGAAAAGTGGACCACATCAGTCCAGCTCTGAGGTCTCTACACTGGCTGCCTGGCTCGGGTCATCTGGATCCGGTTTTTTATCAGTTCACAGAGTCAGAACCAGACATGGAGGAGCTTCCTGTAGCTTCTCTGCTCCACATGTCTGGATCAAACTCCCAGAAATCCTCAGATCAGCTGAAATCAGCAGTTTATTTAAATCCAGGTTGAAGACCTGTTCTCCTCACCAGTCTGTTCACCTGTTCAGCTGCATGTGAATAAAGACACAAATCTGCAACATTTTACTTTTAAGCCCAAGTTTCAAAACTTGATTACATTTTAACCACTGATTTTATCTATTGTTCTTTTTTCTTTCTTTTTTGTTACCAATTTAAATCATGCTTTTTATTTATTTGATGTTTTGATTTGATTTGTTTCTGTGAAGCACTTTGAATCACCTTGTTGTTGAATTGTGCTGTATAAACAAACTTGCCTTGCCTTAAACTGATACTAAAAGTTTTTGTCATAAAATTTTGACTTTTTGTGACCTTTTTCCTTAATAAATTGTCACTTGTCAATGTTTTGTCATAAAATGGATTATATTTGATCATAAAAGCTACACTACTATTACAGCTTTTCAAATAATTTGTGACATATTTATATTAAATGTAGATTTTTAACATGAACATTTATTAATATTAGACAGTAATAGTCTATACATGATGTTTTAATTTTGGGAAAGTGTTGCCTTTGCAGTGAGACAGCTTGTTATTTCTTTGGTTTTTACAATATGGAAGTTTCTTCGGAAGAAATGTAGAAGAAAAACATAAAAAGAAAGGCGCTCTACAGGGAGAAGCTAAATATCAACACCAAACAGCGGCATTTTGAAAAACTGCTTCAGATCAGCAACATAGATCAGTACGACTGGTTTCCCCATTCTCCACGCTGCAGAATGGAGGAAGAGCTGGAGATTACCAGCAGTAATCTAGTTTATTGTCTGAGGGTCTGAACCATGCAAGAGTTTAAAAGCTGTAAGTCAGTTGGAAGCTTATAAACAGTTCTGATGTTGCTGGTTGGAAAACTTACAAATCCACAAATCTGCAAACTGCCAGAGCTCAGTCACAACTTACTTGCCAAGAAAAGGTTGCCGCCTTTTGCTTTTAATAATGTTTTTTGAATGTTCCAATGCTTATTATTTATTCAATTCAATTTTTTTTATATAGCATCTTTTACAACACACGTTGTCTCTAGGCGCCCAGAACATGACCCCCGAGCAATTATTACATAAACGGCAGGTAAAAACTTCCCTAGTGGAAGAAAAACCTGAAGCCAAACAGTGGCAGGAAAAACTCCCCTTTAAGAGAGAAGAAACCTGGACCAGGACCTGGATCCTAAGGGGGGAACCTCCTGCCAAAGACCACCTGGGTAGAACAGGAAGAACAGAGAGAGAAGAGAAACAGACACACCGTCAAATCTTCATATCCAGGATGAAGCTGTGTTGAAGACCAGCTGCTCCAGTCTGGTCCTGCAGCTGTGACTACTGGTCCTGACACACTGAAGTTTACATTAACTATATGTTTTATTAAACAGAAAGGTTTTAAGTTTGGTTTTAAAGATGGAGGCGGTTTCAGCCTCCTTCACCCAAATTGGAAGTTACTCCTCCGCCTCAACACTGCTTCGGGGAATATGATAATTAAAGTAACCAGGCGGCGTTGATTCATTTAAACTAACGTACTCCTCCTGTTGTAGCCACATTTATGATAAACAGAAAATGTCACTCCGGGTCTCAGTAATGGGATCGTTTACTAATAGAGACTTGGAGCATAAAGATTGTATATTTAGTAGTCTGCAACTAACTTTCCGGTCTTTAGTTGGCACTAAATGCGTATTGGTTTTTATTTTTACGAGGATACTCTGATTAACACCTCTATCACATTGCGCTTGGTGAACTTTTGGAGGACGGGGAATCGACACCGATTCTATTTTGCTTGGCACCTCGTTAGAATCTCCACTTACATAATTTATTCCTATGTTTTATAAGAGCGAAGATAAGAGGGTTCCTGTGCCCTTCGTGTTGTTGAACCAGTTCTGAAAGACATCTGTGCTCATAACGGCAGTTCGGAGTACCCGCTCTTTATTGAGTTTATAGCTGGAATGCTGGAAGGTGCTCCTAAAGGTGACTATCATGCTGTCAAAGGACATTTATTGGGATCACGCCCTTCTAAATTCAAGTGGTGTTCTGCTGGACAGGCCTAGTAGGGCCAAATGTTTAGTGACGGTTTGTTGGAAGTGTCTGAAACTTCTACCTCCAACAGAGATCAATTGCAGAGCTGTAGTCGCAAAGTTGTCAGTGCCTGTTGTGGTGGCAATCCTCAATCCTGTTAGTGGACACCTCAGCTCTCAGGCCAAGCGAGCTTTGGCCTTGGTGGTTGCTAAAGTGAAGAATCTTCCTTGGTAGGAGTTTGGTGAGACCATGGAAAATGTCCTTTAATGGGAAAACTATCCAGTACTTCAGCCTGGGAAATGAGTACTTCACCGACACGGTACAGTGAAGGTGGGGTGATGTGAACTTTTGACTGGAAATGCCGCTGCGGGTGGAAGGAAAACCATGAGGATCTTGATCCTACAAAGTTGTCTTCCACAGAGGAAGCTGAGCGTGTGACACTGGGATGAGCTCACATATAAAAAGAGCCGATGTCATCGAGGTTGAAAAAACCTCCCACAATGAATTCAAACTCTGCAGACATGAGTGTGAGAGTATATACTGGTGGACTAGTGACCCAGTGGGCCACGCCGTCCTCTGCCCTATAGCATTTCCTGAAATTTGGGGCATCTTTCAACAGAATGACCTGCACCACCCAACCTCCAAAGAACCAGACTGACCTAAAGGATGCTGTACCAGTAAACCCGATCTACATGAATCCCACTCCCAAACCAGTTGACTCAAAGTTTCTCAGTAAAATGCTGTAGTGTAACAAGACAATAAAAAGCTATAATAAAATAGTTTGAACGTTTAGGCTGACCAGTGTATGTACCAGCCTGGCCAGCCATTACCGCTCAGTTTCACTGGTGAAGTGGGTCAGGTGCCCCTCTAGATTCAGCCATTTCTGCTGGAACAGAACGTACCAGACCAATCACAACAGGGCAGCTGAGGTCTTCATGAGACGTCTCGTACATGAGCGTCCAAGAACCACGATTCTAAACAACAAAGATTGCTGCAGATTTGCTAATAAGACCATGGATTACAGTTTTACTACAAACAAACAGCGTTCCTACTCTACTGCAGTGCTTTTGGATCTCTTCTACTGATACCAGTCTGGAAGTCATTTTGCCTGCACCACATGCTTCGAATCTATGATTTGATGTCTATGTAAGGCCCCCACATGCAGTTTCTTCTACGTCTGTTGGTACCACCGCTCTGAACTCAACGTTGAATGCGGTGGAACCAGACTGATTACGTATATGTGAGAGGAAAAACCACTAGGACTAACATGACTAAGCTATGTCTGTACAAATGTCACTGCAGTTTCTCATGAAGGAGTCAAGCCTCAGAAGTTGCATTTCCAAACATTAAAATCTTACATATCCGCTGGGAAATTCACGTCCGCATGCCAGTCTCCCCAAATTTGACATTGAAAGAAAAAGAGAGAAATAATGAGTAGAAGCTGATAAAACAAAAGTAATAACTCCATGTTTGTTTTCATGTAAACATGAAATGGATTTGAAAATTGACTGAATGAGTGAACAAGCATCAGTGAAGCGTGTCAGAATCACCAGAGGCAGAAATGGTGTGTTAACAGCTCAGAGTCCTGGCTTCTGTCCAGCGTATTTGGAATAAAATCCAATCAGTTTTGTTTGCATTGCCGTAGGGATGACTCCACATCTACATCCTAAACAAAGAGTCAGATCGTGTTCATCGGTCCCAGCCTCATTTCTTTTTCTTTGAATGTATTTCACATTTTCTGTAAGACTTGAGACTTCCAGTCTTCAGAGGTCGATTAAAACACCACAGATCGGACCCTGTTAAGAGTCTCTAAGGGTATAATTTCCAACTTTTAACTCTGAGTGAATAAAATGGTGGTTCTGTAGATAGAAATGTTTCTGTTAGTTTGTTTTTTGTCAACAGTTGTTGATCTCAATATGTTTAATGAGCAGAAGGTAGAGACTGGGGATAATAACAAGGCATGATAATTCAGAAATCCCTTTTTAGATTCTGATTTTTGTCATTAGAATTAACCTTCATGTTAAGAAATACGAAAAAAAAAGAAGAAAAATCATATGGCCAATCCTAAGTACCCCCTGACTACTGTCATAGGATTTAAGAGCTGCAGTCAGAGGGCAGCTGAACATCAGGCCTCGATTAACTTAACCTCAGCAGCTAGGCAGACCTCTGTTCTGTACCTGTTCTGGAGCATTCAGGTGTGTGCTAACACAATACCAAGAGAGAAAGACATCAGCAGTGGTTTTAGAGAAGCAACAGTTGCCTCAAATCAAGCAAAAATTAATTTCCAAACAGTTTTAAATTCAACATTCTACAGTAAGAAAGATTATTCGTAAGTGGAAAACATTCAAGACAGTCTTCCCAGGAGTGGACGCTCACAAAACTGCATCTGAACAAATTCTCATTATCACAAGACTTCTGGAATAATGTCCTACAGGCAAATGATGGATAGAAACTCTTTGGTGAGAGGTTTGCACAAGTGAATCTCCAAAAACCTAAAAGAACTGAAGCTGCATTATAGTGACTGGAATTTCTCTGCAACCATGTGAACATTCCTGTGTAACACCTTCTTGCTCCCAGAGTTACAGCCAATAGAGACTGACTCACTTTTGGAGTCAGCCTCCACTGGTCACATAAGGAACTGCAACTTTTCGCAGCTCCTCATTGACCCAGTAATTTGAATATTGGCACTTCATGAGAACTAGAAAACCAATCCATGTAGGTTCTGTGGGGTACATGAATTAAAAGACAGCTAACCTGGGTAAATTCATTAGAAGACACTTAATCAACGTAAATTCACTCAAAAATAGCTGATCTGGAAATGTTTTCTAAATAACAACTAGAAGACAGGAAATCAACGTATCCATCCATTTTATATACCTGTTTCACCTGTTTCAGGCTCACAGGGGTCAGCTGAAGCCTATCCCGACTAATTAAAGGCGAGAGGCACATCCTGGACAGGTCTCCAGTCTAGGTCCACTAGAAGACAACTGATTTGTGTGGGTTTGTTAATACAACAATAAATCTGCTCATCTGCTCGTATCATGAACTCTTCCTAAAACTGCAGTAGAAACTCACGTTTGTTCTTTTCTTTGTCCTGGATGTCTCCGGACCAGATTCACCACATGACCATCAATGGCTCTTGTCCACCAACATATTGTGGGGGCTCCTGCCAAAGACCAGCTGGGTAGAGAACAGAGAGAGGAGAGACACAGACACATGCTCAAAGGTACAAAAGACCAGATACATTAGTATAACCATCCATCAGCAGCAGAACTAAGAGTTCCATGATCATATGACTGATACCTGGTTAGTTGGTGGACTACAGAGACGACTATATAAACAGGTGTAGACAGCAGACACTGAGGTGGTCAGAGGTGGGACTGCAGGTCAGGATGTCCGATCAGAGATCGAGGGTATGATTTAAGCAATGCGTCGCTTCATTTACTTTTTGCATGATGCCCATTGATTCTAAAAGAGATTAAAAACTAACTTAAGACTATTGCTCAACATCTATATGAATGTTAAAGTCGCCCGCTATAATGACTTTGTCTGTACTGATCAATAAACCGGATAGGAAATTACAGAAATACAGAAACTCCAGATAAGCACCAGCAGGAGGCCGGTAAACTATCACCAACAAAACCAGCTTCTCTGATTTCCAGCTCAGGAGTTTTAGACTAAGCACGAGCCTTTCGAACATAATGTAATTGCATTTAGATTTTACTTGAAGACTGGAGTTGTAGATCGCCGTTACTCCTCTTCCTCGACCTGTCCTTCGGGGAATATGATAATTGAAGTGGCGTTGATTCATTTAAACTAACATACTCTGATAAACAGAAAATATCACTCCAAGTCTCAGTCATTAGATCGTTTACTAATAGAGACTTGAACATTGTATATTTAGTAGGTTGCATGTACATAATAAAAAAACACATTCTTCCCAACCATCATCTAAACTGCTTATGGCGTCCTTTGTGGCTTTCAGCCGCCTCTTCCTCCCAGACTGTTGGTCGTCCATCACCTTAGCTGCCTCCTCTTCATCGCTTATTGAGCAGGAAGACCAGCTGTACTTCTTCTGTTGCGAGTGACAGCAGTGAAAGCCATTTGTCACAACAACTTCACCCTGTCTAGTAGAGAAAAGGATGTCATGAAATAAATGATTGCCACCTTGATCCCAGCTGGCCACCTCTCCTCCCCTCAACCCCTTTTGAAAAGCTGCAGTGCAGACACGCCAGAATCCATACATTTCAAATCAAACACTCATTGTTCCCTGAGATGAATACGTCCCACTGGCTGTAATACAAGAAAGCTTGATGTACCTGTCAGAACAATAAACGGCTGAGAAAAGAAACATACGTTTGAAATTATCTTAGAGTTTAGGGAGGCCCAAAAGCTGCCTCCAGGTCTGATTTCTGCTGCTGAAGAGCAAAATTAATCCAGTCTGTGCTCACAGCTGCTCACTGTGATGCAGTTCTTCACAGAGAAAACACAATTTCTCTGATAAAGATGCTTTAAATTTGACAGTGGAGGAAGTAAATATTATTTTACAACAGGTTGTACGAAGTCTGTATCTAATCGTTTTTAAAAGAAGCAAGAAAAAGTATGTTACCCACTTGCAACCGGATGCTTTTTCTGCTTTGAGAAAAAATAAAATGTGATCTTATCTTCCGTTAAGTCTCAATAAAACAAACAGCAATGTCTTCAACGAGCTACTTCAGTGTCTTCATTTGGAGGAATTTTAGACCATTTCTGAAAAACATTTGCCAATGTCGCTCAAAACGTTACTGCGTTAAAAGTAGCCTTAACCTTGTCGATCTCTGTTGACTATTGATCTCCATGTAAAAATGTCTTTTCAGGAGAAACAACAACACAGGAACTCTGGTCTGTTTTGAAGTCCAACATGTGTGGCTGCTGTCCCGTGTTGGACGTCTGCCTTCATGCCTTTCTGCACCTTCGTCAAACACCATCACTCACCTACTGATTTGACAAAACGCATCTTAAAGACTCAGAGCCCATCGCAGTCCATCTGAGTCTCTGTCCTTCAGCCTTTGGGGCTGAACATCCGTCTCAATCATCCTCTGCTTCACCTGCTCACTGGAAGCATCCCGACAAGCGAATGAGGGAGTAGGTAAGGGAGGAAGAAACAGGGTGGACGAGAGAGGATGAAGCGCTGTGAGGAGCGGAGGAGGAGAAGTGAAAGAAAAATAAGTAAAACACAAAAGGCAGCAAATGAGACTGAAGTTAGTTTCCATTTTAACTAGAAACTAAGTTTTTATGACCATAAAACATGGCTCTGGCTCTGGTTTTTCTGATGAAGCAAAGAGCAACACCGAAGTGTCGTCGTGTTCAGGGCCTGACATCTTTACATGAAACACATGGGCTCAAACGGAGTGAGGTGAAGAGCGGCAGCTGACAGATTCCCATCGCTCAGGAAACCGTCATCCACAGAAAAACTGTGGCTTCTCATCATCTCCACAAGCAGCGAGATGCAGAGCTCCTCACAAATATTCGCTCATGTTCTCACTTCCGTTTAAACACGAAGCAGCTGCAGTCAAACCCCCTGACAAACACTGAAGCAGCGTAATGCAAAGCTACAGAGCAGAAGACATCATTAACTTATAAGGACATAACCTACGGCTTTCAAATTTCATTTTCTTGTCATGGTTGTCAAAATCCAACACATCCAGAACATCTGTATTGGGTGTTTTTCAATATGAAGCTACAAAATTAAGCATTTGTTTTTCTTTTGTTTTTCTGTAATTTTGAGTGACAGCTGCGTTGCTATTTATGGTGTTAATCAAGTAGCTGTCATCACTTTACCTAGTTAGCACTTTATAATAATGACAGTGACAATGGCCTGTCACTTAACACCATAAACAGGGGAACTGGTACCCAAACGGCATCATCATGGATGGATGGATGGATGGATGGATGGATGGATGGGTGGGTGGATGGATGGATGGATGGATGGATGGATGGGTGGATGGATGGATGGATGGATGGGTGGATGGATGGATGGATGGATGGATGGATGGATGGATGACTGGATGACTGGATGGATGGATGATGGGTGGATGGGTAGGTGGATGGATTTGATCAAAATGGGAGGAATGAACAAACCTGACAGTTTGAATAGTATACCACCTAGTCATTATGTCGTCTTTTTTACACATCATCAGGTAAAATTATGAAAGACAAAAAATATAATTATGGTTGTATAGTCTTGATTGGCAGCCAGCTGTCAAAAAACATTTCAGGACCTTTCCTGATTATTTGGGTTTCGTAAACGCATAATCAGATTTCATATTCTGCTGCATTCTGCAGGAGAAGTGTACTTTACTGTGTAACTTCACTTTTCTTCTCTTTAGAATAACACGTCGAGAAACAGTCAGTGAAATTATAGTTTCACATACCAGTTGGTCAAAGTCTGTTTTGTCAGTCTTTGGTTCCCATGGGGACATTTCCTTGCAGTGTTTGAGGCGACAGTGAGACTTTAAATCAAATCTTTCCTCTCAGAGTGCTGTAACGGCTGTTTTTCTTTCATTTTACTGCCTTTTCTGCTCTCTTTTTGGGGGTGGGTTTCATCCTTTTTTCTCTGAAGTGGCTCATTGGCGAGCGTGGGTGGTGGAGACGAGTTGTTTTCTCCTTTAAATCAAAGGCTGTGCTTTAATCACGTTTCACGCCGACCTCACTTATCTTCTTCTGCTGTTGTTTAAGGCCCGTCTCTGCAGATTTATCAGCCTCCAAAAGTCTGCTACAGTACCGGCTCCCAGTCAACACAACCACATTCCATCACAGCGCACTATTTAAACGTAGATGAGATGACAGGGTGTTAAAGTCAGCAACCGACAGGACAGTATTCTGCTTGGAAACGCCAAGGTCAAACATTTTATACGTTCACACCTGCAGCCAATGAAAGCTTTTTCTTTTTTGTTTCTGACCTGATGACTGGAGCTGGTATAAATTCAACAGAGCAGGATTTAGGAGCTGCAGCCAGGTGGTGCTGATCATCAGCAGATCTACATCCGAACAACTGATAAACAAAGGAATAAAGGTTATGGACTGTGAGACTGATGCGCCGTTAATTTACTGTTTAGTTCAGTTACTTTTGGTAAATGAGTCTTTATGTGCTTTTATTGGAGTTAATGGCCACCTTGTCAGACTCCATCCGTCCACTAATCCACCTAACGTGCAGCTCAAAAAACCTTCCTGACTGCTGATGTTGTGCTTTCAGTCGGTTTATATTGTTTAATGTCGGAGATGTCTGTTCTCCAATTAATCTACAGATTTTTTCCCAGTGTTTATTAATTTATTACAAATTAATTTAAAGCAGTAATTAATTTCAGGATGTTGTTGACTTTAATCTGCAGCTAACATCTGTCAGAGTTGAGTTTGCAGCGCCGCCTCCCCCCTGAGTCTTACATGCTAACGAGGAAGATGCACCAGAGTTAATTTATAAACTGTCTCCCTTCTGTTCTGATCTGTCTTTGCAGATTTTACAAAGTGGTGTTTGTTTGTTTCTGAGAGTAAACACTTGATTCACTTCATGAAATAACCAAATTCAAAGCAAGCAAAGATCCTTTACTTCTAAAATCTTACAGGTTTCCTCCAGAGGTACTTTCAATTTAATTCAATTCAATCTTATTTATTTAGCATCTATTACAACACACCTTGTCTCTAGGATCTTTCCAGAGACCCAGAACATGACCCCCGAGCAATTATTACATAAACAACGACAGGTAAAAACTTCCCTAGTGGAAGAAAAACCTTAAGCCAAACAGTGGCAGGAAAAACTCCCCTTTAAGAGGGAAGAAACCTGGATCAGGACCTGGATCCTAAGGGGGGACCCTCCTACCGAAGGCTAGCCGGGTAGAGCAGAAGGTAAAGAGAGGAGAGAGACAAAGACACACCATCAAATGTACAAGACAGGATAGATTAGTATAATTATCCATTAGCGGCAGAACTAGGTCTTTCACACACTTTTACTGGAGGCCATCACAACACCATCTAATCCCTTCCTAAAGTGTTTGGGACCAAAAACAACAACCTCTGTTTTATCAGAATTTAGGAGAAAAAAATGAAGTTGTGGTTAAAGTGGCTAATGGTTCTGTTTCATCTGGCCTCATAGACAAATACAGCTGTGTATCATCAGCATAACAATGAACATTAATGCTGTGGTTCCAGATTCCCATAGGCTGCATGTATGGATGGACGGATCATGGCACTGAACCCTGACTGAAAAATTTCAAATAGATCATTTCTATACAAATGGTCACACAGCTGGCTTGCAACTATCTTTTCAAGAATTTTAGAGATAAATGGAAGGTTAAAAATTGGTCTATAATTATCTAAAATGTCTGGGTCAAGAGAGGGTTTTTTTAAGTAATGGTTTGATTACTTTCTTTAAAAGCCTGTAGGACATATCCCAAGACTAGGGACAAGTTGATCTGGTCCAGTATTGCCACACCAATGAGAGAGAAAACATTTTTGAGTAGTCGAGTTGGGATGGGGTCTAACAGACACGTGGATGATTTAGATCTACTGACGACTGAGGTCAGCTCAGAGAGGCCAACAGGAACAAAACAGTCTAGACTCAGGTCAGAGCCTAAGGGAGTCGTGAAGGTGAAGAAATGCCCACAGCCACTGCCGGGTGGGCCTGGCCGGTTTCCTCTCTAATTCTGACAATTTTATCATAAAGTCTTCACTACTGAGAGCTGCAGCGATGCACGGCTGTGTGGCTCTTTGTCAGCCTGGCTACAGTGCTGAACAGAAAACGTGGGTTATTTTTATTATCCTCTATTAACACTGAATAATAGGCTGTTTTGTGAAGCGCTTTTTTACATACTATTAGACTATCTTTCCATGCATAATAAATATCTACAGACTTTCTTTCCATTTTACGCACTTTCTGTTTTAACATACGAATTTGTGAGTTAAACCAGGGAGTTAAGCTCCTATGGTTAGAGACCCTCTTTCTCAAAGGAGCAACTACATCTAAAGCTGAGTGCAACACATCTGCAGTGCTACCGACAAGGAAATCAACGTCTGCAGAGGTAGAACCGAGGTCACAGCCCTCAACTGCTTCACTATGTTCCACTGTAGGAAGATGAGCATAAATACAGGCAGGTTGCAGCTGAAGCATCCTGACACAACACTGATGTCCTGTCACATTTTTACCTCTTAGCTCAAAATATTCTCGTTGTAATACCATCTACTGGCCTCACATTTGGTGTATTCTTTCTACAGGCCTTTACTGCCCCCATCCTGCTTCATGCTGTACACCTCAAAAAGACAAAGGAGATCATTGTGGATTTTAGGAGAGGCAGGATTAAGAAGGCTGACCAATTTTGCCCTTTTTTCTAATTTTTCTTTCCCCAGAGGGAGTTTTGCTTAGTGCAGAATCATAATTCAGTCTACAATTTTGCCCATGTGAGTAATTACATCAGATAATTGTGGTTTTAGTGTCAATTAAAGAGTTTTAAGGCCCTAATGGCTCAGAAACGTAACTAACTCATCTCATTTAAATTCTATTCAACCTCAATTTAGGTTTATTGTAATGTAATTCCACTCACGATACAGAATTAAATGAACTTTACTTTAATGTTTATAAGCATGGATAGTTCCTTTTCCTCTACTAAAACCTAAAACAGTGGTTTCCCACAGGTATGAAGCCTACGGTTCTCTAAATTTAGTCCCGCCCAGGGATTTACCAGGTCTTAACTCCATGTTGCAGGGACAGGTCAGGTGGTCTTGGACAGGTCAGGTGGTCATGGACAGGTCAGGTGGTCATGGACAGGTCAGGTGGTTTTGGACAGGTCAGGTGGTCATGGACAGGTCAGGTGGTCTTGGACAGGTCAGGTGGTCTTTGCTGCCCTCGACACAATCCAAGTCCAAGTGAAGTTGGTGTAGGTCTCCATGACGCAGGACCCCCACTGCTGCCTCCCTGCAACAGCACATCGTCGGTCTGGTGAACGCAAACACACAACAGTTTCAGTCTGTGTCCTTTAGTTTCTGCAGATCAACACTCGCTTGATGGTCCATCATCAAAGTCCTCCACAGCACAGACCAGAACAGATGACATTCAGTTCTGTCTGGCTCGTATTTGATCATCCTGGTGAGTGTCAGACGTCCTCCAATATGACAACACCAGAAACGTGTTCAGGTCTCTCCAGTGTTTCAGATAGTTGGAGTTTAAACCCGAGTCCAGATGACAACAGTCAGACTCGCAACCAAGTCAGTTGAACCGCCCCTACCAGGCAGAGCATCACCACGGCAGATGAAACACCTCTGAGCATCTAGAATACCAATCAAAAAGAACAAAAGAAAAAGAACAAGACTAACTTTAAAAAAAACCCGACTACTAACAGCACACATGTAGAAGACTTTGTGATTTAATTTGAATTGTTACGTCTGGTAAAGTTTTGTATTTTGTTTCTCAGGGTGAGATAAGAACCTAACTCGTTTACCTTATTTTGAATTTGAGTTTCCTGTCAGTCTTAAAAGCAAAATATTAAGTGATGTCATGAAAAAAGGTCATTAATGTTTTTTCTTTTTAATCCAAAAATGATCCTCAAGAAATTATCATAATAAACTAAAAACCTTCATTGCTAAAAGACTTTATTTGAAGGTTTTCAGCATGAACTTTTTAACTTTATTCATTAAAATGTTATTTATTTTCTTTTCCACTACTAATAATAAAAGATTAATTCTAACCTTATATATATATATATATATATATATATATATATATATATATATATATATATATATATATATATATATATATATATATATATATATATATATATATATGTATATATATATATATATATACATATATATATATATATAAAAAATTATATATATATATATGTGTATCCTTCATGTTACTTTATTTTATTGATAGCTCCACAGTTAAATCACCCCTTTTCCTTTTATTTAACAGCAACTCTATCTATCTATCTATCTATCAATCTATCTATCTATCTATCTATCTATCTATCTATCTATCTATCTATCTATCTATCTATCTATCTATCTATCTATCTATCTATCTATCTATCTATCTATCTATCTATCTATCTATCTATCTATCTATCTATCTATCTATCTATCTATCTATCTATCTATCTATCTATCTATCTATCTATCTATCTATCTATCTATCTATCTATCTATCTATCTATCTATCTATCTATCTATCTATCTATCTATCTATCTATCTATCTATCTATCTATCTATCTATCTATCTATCTATCAAAATGACCATTTCATGTGCAATAACTTAAATGAATTAGGTTCTACTGGTCACGTCTATATTCTTTAAGAGTGTATATTTTGTTATCCAATCTAGTTTTTTTCTCTCTTCACATATTCAGCTATGACCAATTTTCCAAATGATCAATGATCATTTAATTTATCCTGATTACTTCAGACTACTACAAACATCATTACTTAGTAAACATTTATGTTTGTAGAAATGATTAACTAATCCAACTGTATGAACCTAAAGCTCGTCTCTAAATAGAGCCAACTCTCGTCTGCAGGTCTAAACAACTGCTTATCAGACAGATAAACCTCCACTGACACAGTCAGAGACGGAGATCAGAATGATTAAAAATGTATTGTTTCATTTACTTCCATGACAACTGCGATCGTTTCAACCAGTCCTCCAACCGTCACTCCAACATCCTTTTACACCACCTTTTGGTAAAAGGACAGGAACAGTCAACTGTGGCCAGCAACCATCACGTCCTCATCAGTCCCCGTCACAAACGTCACAAACGTCACAAACGTCACAAACGTCACAAACGTCACAAACTTCACAAACAGCAGTGTTACCAACCCGCCGTCGACAATCTTCAACTTTTTTTGAAAACAGCCTCCAACAACTCTCCCATGGCACTTTCAGGTCGATGGCACACCGAGTTTCATGTGTTTGTGCACGTTCTCGTGCACTCCCGCATCCCAACAGTCAGATCAACTCCAGGGATTTATCAGGAGGAAAACAGGATTTTCCAACACTTTTATTTAACAGATGTTCAGTTTGTAAAGCTTTTCGTCCTTAAAGCTTAACGCTGGTGTTCTAATTCCTTTCTCTCCTTCGTTTGCTTTTTTTTAATTTTTTCATGTCTTTTTTCTATTATTCGTGTCTTTTCATTTCTTTCTATGTTTTTTCTCTTTTCCTGTTTCTCATTTTCACACAGAATGCAAGATAGATCTTTTTAGTCACTTTTTTCTACACTCAGACTAACATTTGCAGGTAAATTATATTCACATCCTCATAAAAGAAAAATGTGTTTCAGAATCTTCGTCCGTCCCACTTCTTTCCTCGCCGGCCCCCACGCCACAGGGGTCACTGATTTTACAAAATAGCCGTCGCAATTAGCCCAGGTTCCCTTCCAGTTACAACCTTAATTAAAAGCCCGCCCAGTCCCCGACTGGGTCCAGCAGTTCCTTTTGAACCGCCCTTCCACCGAGACTAATGATGGTCAGCTGGGTTTCCCAAGGATTAGTGTACATCAGGAAGAAAGTTCAGACAATGCAGAGTCCCTTCGTGGTCGCCAGACTGTTGTGGAAAAACTTATTCACACCTCTGTATAATATGTTTTAACCACTAGGTGACTATCTGGACTAAAAAAACTGAGTTCATATTATTATCATGAATAAAGACGTGAGAGAAGATCCAAGTTCAGTAGATTTATTCCTGCAGCTGCATGCAAGAGGGTCAAACATACATCAGGCGTCTTGATGCAGGAATACCAGTCTCCGTTTTCACAGTAATATAAACACCACAGAATAAAATAGACCAAACCCTACATGATCATCATAACTAATCATTGTGTGTTTGTGCGTCAGGAGAGCAGGTAACTCAGGGACCAAACACGAATCTGCACAAACGTGCAACTCGAAGGCCACAGGATGTGTTAAAGACAAGAGTCAGACCATAGAAGAAGTCACAGAATATGTCAGAGACAAAATATACGCGTGACCACCGGTGACATCACACTTGTCAGGTGTGTGATGACAGGTCACAGACTAATTTTTTTCATCACACTTGTCAGTTCCACAGTTTTTTTCATTAATTTGTATAACTTTGCTGCTTTTGCTTCTTCTTGTCTCAAACAGTGTTTTTATCCAGCTCCTCCTCATCAATAAAGACACAGAATCATCATTCAAATTCCACTCACTTCAATTTATAAATACTAAATATATATATATATATATATATATATATATATATATATATATATATATATATATATATATATATATATATATATATATATATATATATATATATGAAGAAAAGAAGGAAGGCCATTAAACAAAAAAGATAACAGATTTATGTTGTATTCCAAGACAGCTAATAGTTAAGAAAAACAGATTTAATTGTAAGTTTGGGCCGCCCATGCAAATTTGAGATTTTTTATCTCAACTACATACTGACGTGTGTGAGTTGTAGAGTTGTGGATGAAATCACCCTGCTGAAAATAATTGAGTATTACTGTTACGGGCAATGACTGGACGCAGCTTGAGGATGCTGAGCAGTTTCAATGATGTCAGCTAACCATTAACCACAACCAGTTGTCAATAAAAAGGCGATTGGTTTTTATATCATTTTACCTGATGATATACATTAAAGGTCTCCTCTGTACAGCTGTCAAGGGCTTGAACTGTGACAATGGAGTAGGATATGAAACAAGTGTATTAAAGTAATATCTAATAACAATACAACCAATCTGATTCAGTAGTGGGGAGGTGAAAGCACTGATATGTCCCCCAAAATTAAAAAGGAAAAAAAACAGCAAGGTATTTTGGGAGCATAGACATCTGTTTGATGGGGTCTGGCTGCTTCGAGGTTCTGGATGTCGCAGGGCTGTTTTGGTTTGCCGTTGCCCATCAGCCGAATCCCGTCATTTCCCAGCCGGTGCTTGCCAGTCAGGTCTGGTATTCTGTGCTTAGGCTGCTGCCCTCACGTTTTGAACCTGGATAGAGGACGTTTATGGTTAGAAGGATGAAATGTATAAAACACAGTGGGCACACCCCCTGTGACTTCCAGCCCCCTGTTATTCAAACTGCTCCTCTTGCTACATCAGGCCGCCGTTATTGTCATCACAGCCTGTATACCACCTGTATATCACTTGAAAGGATCCTGAAGAGATCTGCAGCTCTTTCAGCCAATGCATGGTGGTCTGTTAGTAAAATTAACAGCTCAAGAAAATGTAGACTTTTTAAAATAAGAACGACTATGTTGTGTTAGGTCTTTGTAAAATAAGAACGACTATGTTGTGTTAGGTCTTTGTAAAATAAGAACGACTATGTTGTGTTAGGTCTTTCTGATGACAGCCAGCCACTGGCTGTGTCGACTGCCAGTCTAATAATACACATATCTGTTGCTTTATGAACGTTTACCTGATGTGGTACAAGAAAAAAAGACCCCCAGTAGAGTTGTCATGGAGGAATAGATACTGAAATCTGTTTTTGAACCAGGCTGCAAATGTGTTTATCTTAGCTTCAAAGTTGGGCTTCAACTACGGGCAAAAATTCTCAAGTAACAATTCTCTATCGTCAATAACTAGAATACACCAGTAAAAGTTGTCAGTAGCAGCCAGTTCATGTCGAGACCGAGCCGATATTATCTTCTGAGTTTGTATTCGTCTAATACTCAGGCCCACTGTGAGTAGATTTTAAAATAAAAACGCAGGATAAAAACCGGCCGGACTAATTTCTGCTCATGCTTGTATGAGTGTTTGAGCTAATGAAAACAGCTGAATGACTCTGGAGTGTGTAAACACATTCACTTTGTAAAATAATACATTTTAATCATCTGCAGGCGGCTGTCGGCTGACAAAAACACCCTGAACTAAGACTGTTGGTCGTTTCTTCACCCTTGTCGTCTCATTTTCACTCTGTTGTGATCTCCTCTTGCGTTTTTACGACTCCCAACCTGTTGCTGTCCATAAACCAGACAAAAATGCTGGAGGTTACGTTGGCGAGCCGAATTAAAGATGCAGCACTTTCTCAAGCATGAAATTATATCTGAGGGAGATGAAGAAGAATTAAAGAGAAAGCCTTTTAGTTTAATGTGGATGACGAACATGCTGTAATTAACAGGTCTGAGCAGATCACGCGGTTAGCTGGGAGATACTTAATTTCAGCTAAATTTACATTAATGAGCCCAGATTTTAGTGCTCTATTGTTTGTCTGCTACGGGCAAATTTGACAAAAACAAAATACAATAAGAGGGGAAAATCTGCAGAAGACAGATGGATTAACATAGGATCAATGCTTTGTTACCTCCTTATTAAGACACAAAACACAGAGAATAAGAAGATAAAATCAAACGCAGCCCGTAGACACGACAAGGCACTGGTTTTTTGACTGACTCATTTCCATCTGTGTTTCCAGCCATTTTAGGCTTTTAATTGCTTTGAGTGTGTTCAACATTATTTTGCAGCACATTTTCATAAAAACCTAATCCTAAAAAGTTACACGTAACAGTACTTGCAATGATTATTACTAGGTAAAACAAAAATAAAAAAGAAACTAAGCAATTGATTCCCAATTTCATTAACTCAGAATTAATTGACAACAGAACATAGAAAACATTACAAATGTTGAATGAGAGACGTTTCAAAGGTTCATGACAGACATGAGCTCTTGTTGGCATCAGCAGATGTCCTGGACATTTGCCAGACATTTAAACTTCTCAGACAGCTCCCAAATGTTCAGCATGCTGGCAAATGTCCTGAACTTGGGAACAGGACAGAGTGGGACAAATGAAAACCAATAAAAAGTCCTCCAAATGAGACATTTGGCACATAGCACTTGTGTTTTCCTAATGTCCCATGGTCAAACGCAGGAGGTTGGTTGCCACATTTCCTAGTAGGACATTTGCCACACTCTGGTCATACACCAATGCCCTTTCAAATATCTAAAAAATGTCCAGAACTTGGAAACAATGCAGAGAGTCGGACGATTGGCAACCAAGACAACTTCACTGAAATTTCTGCTGAATGTTTCCAGCAGAACTCGGGAGCAAAACCGTTTGGGACAAATGAAATCCACTACAACATCCTCCATACGTATGATAAATGACCACAAAAAGGTATAAGACACTTGTAACACTTCAGAAAGAAAGGTTTGCAGTTTCCAATGGTCCTTTAAGGTTTATTTCTAACACCAATTACGATGTACCTTACGTTGCAATTTTTCCAATATATCCCACTGGAATATGTGACACGTGTCCCGTAACAAAAATATGCCATGTAGCTCATATTTGAATAGGACATTCAGTTGCCTAATGTCACAAGGCCAATGCACTGTCTCTGCATACGTGACCAGGCCATGTGCCCTGCATCCATGGAAGTATGAACGTTCATCATCCTCACACTCAAAAGTCACCAGGATGAGATCATAAGCCTTAAATATCAGTTTCTCTCAGTTAGGAGCATGTAAAGTCTTGCTAAAATTATGCATATTATGTTGCTTTTATGTTATATAAGTTGAGTTTTACCAGAAATTCATGGCAAAAATCAAAGGTTTTCTTTACAACATCAACAATGTGCTTACATATTGCCTTTCTAGTCCAAGGATCACTCAAGGTGCTTTTACAACACAGGCAGCTTTCTCCTTCTGTCACACAGACACACATTAATAGGATTGATTTATTTACTAGACTAAATTATACCTATAGTTACTCCTCTTTTTCCAAGATTACACATATACATCAGTTTTCAGGCTTGATTTAGTATTATTATTAGACCAAACAGTATGTTTTCTGGGTGGGAGGGAACTAAAGTACCCACAGAAGACCTCATACAGGGAGAACATGTATATTTAACACGGAAATACACAACTTAACCATGATCCAACTGCGTTTTCATGCTGTGAAGTGTCAGAGCTACTAACTTCACTACTGTGCTGCCTGTAACAAACAATACAGGAGAAAAACATGAGCAGCAGTTGTAGCAGGAACCAATATCACCACGGCAGGACTTGCAGAAGGAGAAGGGAGAACGACTATGGATGACAGACAGTGTTACTGCTATTAAATGATCCAGGATCATCTTAAACTGAGATAAAAGAGACAGGGTGAAGATGCTCGGTGCACAGTGGGAGCCCCCACAGCAGCAAAGGCCAATAATAACACAACTAACTGATGATCGAAGAGACTACAGAGTTAAAGAATTTATTAAAAAAGAAAGTTTCAAGCTTAACCTTAAATACAGAGAGGGAGTCTGCCTCCTGGACCAAGGCCAGAGGTTGATTCCGTACTGGAGGAGCCTGATAGCTGAAGGTTCTTCCACCCTTTCTAGACCTAAAGACTCTTGGAACAGCAAATACACCTGCATTTAGGGACCAAAGTGTTCTGCTAGTACAGTATGGAAGTATGAGGTTTTTCAGATATGTTGGAGCTTTATCATTCAAGTCTTTGTATGCAATAAGTGATGTTATTGATTCAATTCTAGATTGAACAGGGAGCCGATTTAATTAAACTAAAACTGGTGAGATGTGCCCCCCCCCCCCTCTTGTTTCTACTCGTGTCGCAGCATTTTGGACCAGATAAAAGTTTTTAGCACAACTGTTTGTACAGGACGACAGCAATATATCACAACAATCCAGCCTAATGGTAAAAATGCTTGGATTCATTCTTCTGCATCCTCTTGTGTCAGGATGTTTCTAAATTTTCTAATATCAACCAACTGAAAGAATACGAACTTTGCGACATGTTTTATTGGAGAGTTAAAGGACAGCTTTTGGTCAAAAATGACACCAATAATTCTAACAGTAGACCTAGAGGCTATGGAAATGTGATTTAAATTAACCGTAGCGGTCAGAAGGTCCTAATAGTGGTGTTAGAGCCCAATTCCAATAACTTCGGTTTTATCGAGAGGGACCTGCCTGCAAACTGTGTAAAGCAGGGGGGTCTAAAGTTGGTCCTTAAGAGCCAGAGTCCCGCATGTTTTGGAGGTTTCCACACACCGTAATACAAATAATTGTGCCATTAATGGACTTGTACAGACATTGATAACAAGCCGATGAAGCTGAGGACGACAATTGATTAGAATCAGATGTGTTGATGCAAGGAAACATCTAAAACATCTAAAGACAGCGACACCCCTGGTTCAGAGACTGCAGGCATGTGACTTCTAGCCTATGGAGTATCTTTCCCTGAAACATTTCCCAAACCACTTCAGAGTGGAGGTCACATGGCTCCAATCTAGCATGGAGCTTAGTTGATCTCCACTCTCTTGAAATTAACATTTCATTCACGTCTTTAAGGCTATTTGATTAGTTTCACATGGTTGCAAGGACACATACAGTTGAGTATCATTTGCATCATAGTAAAAAAATGATGTTATGTTTTCTAATGACATTTCCTAAAGCCGGAGTATATAAGGAGAAAAGTATTGTTCCAGGAACAGAACCCTGCAGAACTGGAATAATCATTATAAATTATTAATTTATATGGACAAACTGGAATCAATCTGACAAGTATGACTAGAAACATTTTAATTTCATTCCTCTTATTTCAAAGCAGTTTCTGTGCTATGATAATTGATTTGCAACAACCATTTAAAGAATTCTGGAAATAAAAAGAAGGTTGGAAATAGGACTGTAGCTGTCTATATCATCAGGATCCAAAGACATACTTTTAAGTAGAGGTTAAATTACCGCAATCTTAAAAGTTCTTGGTAGATATCCTGTTATAAGGTATGCATTGACAAGTTCCAAGATTACTAAACCAAGTATGGAAACAGTTTCTTTAAATTGCTTAGAAGGAATAGGGTCCAGTAAGGGTGTAGATGGCTTTGAGGCCCTTTAAACCCAAATAAAGCTCATGATAATACTTTACAACATTCACATGCCGGCAGCTTACAAGCTTCAGCACCACGGACAGCAACTACCTCATCAAGTGAACATGAAGCACAACAAACCACGAGGACAACAAAAACATTAGGCTACATGGTCACTAATAACATAACAACACAAATTCAAAGCAGTTCAGCACCACTGATAGCAACTGCATCATTTTGACATCCGCTTTAACTATTTCAACTCAGAGCTATATATATATATATATATATATATATATATATATATATATATATATATATATATATATATATATATATATATATGTATAACAATATATATATATATATAAACTCGTTCCTCACCCTCCGTGGGTGGTGTCCCTTCTAAGCTCGGGTCCTCTACCAGAGGCCAGGGAGCTTGAGGGTTCTGCGCAGTATCTTTGCTGTTCCTAACACTGCACTTTTCTGGACTGAGATGTCTGAGGTTGTTCCGGGGATCTGCTGCAGCCACTCTTCCAGTTTGGGGGTTACTGCCCCGAGTGCTCCGATCACCACGGGCACTACTGTCACCTTCACCTTCCAGGCCTTCTCCAGCTCCTCTCTAAGCCCTTGGTATTTCTCAAGCTTCTCGTGTTCCTTTCGCCTGATGTTACCATCACTTGGTATTGCCACATCCACCACCACGGCTTTCCTCTGCCCTTTGTCTACCACCACGATGTCTGGTTGGTTTGCCATCACCATCCTGTCTGTCTGTATCTGGTCCCACAGGAGCTTTGCTCTGTCATTTTCCACCACCTTGGGAGGTGTTTCCCATTTTGACCTTGGGGTTTCCAGCCCATACTCCACACAGATGTTTCTGTAGAGTATGCCCGCTACTTGGTTATGGCGTTCCATGTATGCTTTCCCTGCCAGCATCTTACACCCTGCAGTTAGGTGCTTGATTGTTTCCGGTGCTTCTTTGCACAACCTACACCTTGGGTCTTGTCTGGTGTGGTATATCTGGGCCTCTATTGCTCTGGTGTTCAGAGCCTGCTCCTGTGCAGCCAGGATGAGTGCCTCTGTGCTGTCCTGTAGGCCAGCTCTCTCTAGCCATTGGTAGGACTTCTTGAGATCAGCCACTTCAGTTATGGTTCGATGGTACATCCCGTGTAGGGGCTTGTCCTCCCATGATGCTTCCTCCTCCAGCACCTCTTCACCTTGCCATTGTCTGAGGCATTCACTGAGTACGTCATCCGTTTGGGCCTTGTCCTTGATGTACTCATGGAGCTTGGCAGTTTCGTCCCGGATAGTGGCTTTCACACTCACTAGTCCTCGGCCTCCTTCCTTACGGCTTGCGTACAGTCTCAGGGTGCTGGATTTGGGGTGGAACCCACCATGCATGGTGAGGAGCTTCCTTGTCTTAACATCTGTGGTCTGTATCTCTTCCTTTGGCCACCTTATTATTCCTGCAGGGTATCTGATCACTGGCAGGGCGTAGCTGTTTATTGCCCGGGACTTGTTCTTGCCATTGAGCTGGCTTCTTAGGACCTGCCTTACTCGCTGGAGGTATTTGGCTGTTGCCATTTTCCTTGTAGCCCCTTCGAGCTTACCATTTGCCTGTGGTATTCCAAGGTACTTGTAACTGTCGTCAATGTCTGCTATTGTTCCTTCTGGGACTGAGACCCCTTCTGTGTGGACTAACTTGCCTCTTTTTGTCACCATCCTCCTACATTTCTCAAGCTCGAATGACATCCCAATGTTGTTGCTGTAGATCCTGGTGGTGTGGATCAGGGAGTCTATGTCCCGCTCGCTCTTAGCGTACAGCTTGATGTCATCCATGTAGAGGAGGTGACTGATCGTAGCTCCATTCCTGAGGCGGTATCCGTAGCCAGTCTTGTTGATTATTTGGCTTAGGGGATTCAGACCTATGCAGAACAGCAGTGGGGACAGCGCATCTCCTTGGTATATGCCACATCTGATGGACACTTGTGCAAGTGGCTTGCCATTTGCCTCGAGAGTGGTTTTCCACAGGCTCATCGAGTTTGCAATGAAGGCCCTTAGAGTGCTGTTGATCTTGTACATCTCCAAGCACTCAGTGATCCATGTGTGTGGCATCGAGTCGTAGGCTTTCTTGTAATCGATCCAGGCAGTGCACAGGTTGGTATTTTGGGACTTGTCTTGGGCGACTGTTCTGTCAACAAGGAGTTGGTGTTTGGCTCCTCTGGTATCTCTGCCTATGCCCTTCTGTGCTTTGCTCATGTATTGCTCCATGTGCCTGCTTATCTTAGTCGCAATGATGCCTGACAGGAGCTTCCATGCTGTGGAGAGGCAGGTTATTGGTCGGTAGTTAGATGGGGCTGCACCCTTTGTGGGATCCTTCAGGATCAGGATCGTTCGCCCTTCGGTTAGCCATTCTGGGTGAGTCCCATCTCTTAGCAGCTGGTTAATTTGTGCTGCCAGGCGCTCATGGAGTGCTGTGAGTTTCTTTAGCCAGTAGGCCTGGATCATGTCTGGGCCCGGTGCTGTCCAGTTTTTCATACCTGAGACTCTTTCTTGGATGTCTGCCACTGTGATGGTGACTGGTTTCTGCTCAGGGAGGTTGCTGTGCTCCTCTCTTAGGGAGACTAGCCATTGAGCACTGCTGTTATGTGCTGCATCCTTCTCCCATATGCTCTTCCAGTACCTCTCAGTTTCCAGCCTTGGTGGGTCTGCTCTGTTGTTATTACCCTGCCATTGAGCATACACTTTCGCAGGTTGAGTTGCGAACAGCCTGTTTATTCCTCTGGCTTCATTGTCTCTAGTGTATCTCTTTAGGCGGCTAGCCAAGGCTTGGAGCCTTTGTTTGACAGTTTCGAGTGCTTCAGGTATGGGTATCTGGTTGTACCTCTTGGGTACTGGTCTTTTCATTGCACCTTTCTGGGCTTCTGTCAATTGACTCACTTCTCTCCGTGCCGCCCTGATTTGTACCTGCAACCTTCGTTTCCATGGTGGGTCATGTTTCTCATGGTTCCCATGGTTGCTCTTATAGCCAAGCATCTCCAGGATCACTGCTGCTGAAGTGTATATCAGCTCATTGGTCTCTGTGATTGTTGTGGTAGGGATCGATGTCAGTGCTGCATTCACATTGTCCAGGAGACTTTCAGATGGTGCTTCACTTGGTCTTGGTAATCGCTGCCGGGGTATATATATATATATATATATATATATATATATATATATATATATATATATATATATATATATATATATATCAGTAGCTATATGGTTTAGTAAAACTGGCCCAGCCGTCTCAAATATAGTCCTACAGGCCTGCTCACCACTATCTGAAGGACATATGCAGACCTTATGCTCCGTTATTAACGGGGCTGTGCTGGCAGTTTGGGTGGGTCTGAGTCGCTGCAAACAAAAAAGTCTGTTCATCTCGGGATGATGAACAAAATACATGTCCAGTTTTTGTCACTTGGCTTTTCCTTGCTATCTTTTTTCCTTTTCTTTTCGCTTTGCCGCATTACTTTTATGCTTATATGACGTGCCACTCATGTTAACTTAGCCCGTAAAAATGCTCCAACTAGTTAGTTGACAAGTGACAGAAAATGAAGTCGGTGAACGATTAGTGACGAGTTTTACCCAAAACACATTTGGCTAGGTGTGTCACAATGTCGTCATGACAGGCTATTTTAAACTTTTGATTAAGGATAAGGATATACCAGTCTTTTGGGTTGTCAGTTATATGTCATTGTTCATTCCACATCTTTCTAGTCACATGTAAATATATGATATGACAATTACTTGAAAAGGAATAGACAACTTAGAAGTGAAATCATTAAATCATTGTGCATATAGAGACTTTTAGAGTTCAGTCAAAGGTCACAACAGTGTCACCAAGGTTTGTTAAGGCACAGCAGAGATGTATAATTTTGTGCATCAAAGTTTTATAGACATCCCCGGTCAGTAACTCATCTGTAGGCAGAGGGCCACCAAGGATTTTGTGATGCGGACGTGCCCATCCTATGACTCCTTCCTTATGGAGGTGCACATTTGCTATTTTTCTCGTGTCTATGACGCTGACATGGAAAGTTGCTTCTTGCCTTTCATAAGGTGGTATACGATTATACAAATATTGCAGAGTTGTTTCCAGCTTTATATAGAAGTAACAGAATTTGGAATTGGATTGTAAATTTTCAAGGGAGCCAATAGAGGGAGACTAACACAGGAGAGACGTGGTCTCTATTGTTGATTCCTGTCTACCCTCCCACTGCTGCATTTTGGATCAGCTGGAGGCTATTCAGAGAATTATTTGTACATCCTGTTAATAATACATTACAGTAATTTAGTCTAGAAGTTAAAAAAAGCATTTTCAGCATCATAGGAGAGGATGCTACTGATCTTTTTGCTTAGATTTTTGCTTTGATCTTTCCATATCCGATATTACGAAGATGGAATTACATCGATGGAAAATGCAGTCTTACAAACTCAAACAATATGATGTTTAAACGACAAATCCTAGTTGAATATAACTCCAAGATTTTGCACAGTAGTACTGGAGGCCATCGCAACACCATTTAATCCCTTCCTAAAGTGTTTGGGACCAAAAGGAATAACCTTTCTTTTATTGGAATTTAGAATTAAAATGTTAGCGGACATCCAGTACTTAATGTCCTTAAAACATTTCTGAATATTGGCTATCAGTGATTTCATCTGGCTTCATAGACAGATACAGCTGTGTATCATCAGCATAGCATTGAAAATAATGTTGTGGTTCTGGATAAAACTTCCCAAGGGCTGCATGTATAAACTGAACACGATTGGCCCTGGCACTGAAGTAAGTAAAGGTAAAGGTTTACGTACTCTGACTTTAAAAACTTGTGGCATGGATTTTGATTTCAGGGATAAGTTGATCCGTGAACTTCAGGATGTTAAAGCTTTTATAACATTGTTAGCTATAGCATGCTACAACCAAACTTTCATAGCAACATTTAGTTTGCTGACATAAATCTTGCTCTTGCTTTCTGTCTTTAACTCACTGAAATGACCCCAGATTTCTCAAACGGAAGGTTTTTCTCTTCTTTCTGGTTTGGTCGTGTTTCAGTGGTACAATCCTGGAAAATACCCATCTGGTTTTATAAACGTCAAGCTGAATAAAGCAGCTCCGAATCAATAAAACCACTTCACCGGAAACTGTCCCCTTCAGAGATTGCTCCAATTTGTCCTGTGTACTCTTATCGGCTGCAATGATCACAGCTGAGGTTTGCAGAAAAATTGAGGGAGGAAGTTGGAAGCTTTTTAAGTAAGTTGAAGATTTTTTTTTTTATGGGGGCATAAAGTGAGGATGAAGTAGAATGGATGGAAATAAAAAAACCGGATGAAGTAAAAAGTGTTCAGTACCTGTTTTGACCTTCTGAAGCCCAGACAGGTTCCCTCCCTTAGTTTCACTGGCTGTAGGATAAATGAAGGCCTCTTCAGTTGTAAACAACAGTGATGCTGACAGAGGTCAGCCAGGTCTTTCATGTTGTAAACCAGGGTTAGAGTGGAAAATATAAAAAACCTACAAAAATAAAAGTGGAATTTCTTTTATTATTTATTGGGGGTCCAAACAGTCCAAACAGTGACTCAGCTGGAAACGTTTTGTATTCAGATTTATCATAATTTTCTTCCAGGTTTTTCTTCCATAAAATTGTCAGCAGCAAAAGCAATAAAAACTGTGGCTCAGAATGACACTAAATGTTGCCCAGTGTCCCACTAAGCCTAGATATTCAGGATCCTAGAGATAACTGACATTCGATAGTGCTCAAACAGAAAATGTACATTTTGTCTCATATCTGGACAACTGTATGTTAAAGTATGTTAAAGGTAACATTTAACGCTTCCAAGTCAAACCCACCGTGTCTCCAGAGTTTTTATCATTAAAATTTTTCTGCTATTTTCTAAAAGTTTAAAGTCAAAGCAACCAGTTTGAAGTGTTTAACTGATTTTAATTCAAATTAGTAAACTACAGGCCAAACCAATAAAAAGTTATCAAAAGGGTCATCATCAGGTTGTCATCAATGTCTCTACAACTCTATTTATGACACAGTCATTTGTATCAGGTGTGTTGAAACAGGGAAACACCTAAAACATCCAGGACAGGGGCCAACAACTGGCATCCGTCACATCTGATTAAACGGTTTCAAAGCCCCATCTTTTCCAAGTGGTACTATAATGCTTCCACTGACAACATGTCAAGGAACATCTTATCATTGCACATTTACCTTCCATGGTTTTTCACTCATCTCATGATATAACTTTAGTTTCATACACTGAAGAAAACTGAGAACCGCATGATTCTCCAGTGTGGTTAAGTTAAACCTTTAGCATGTAAGTTGATTTGCATTTGAAAGCCAAACACACAAAAGAAAGCACACTAACTGGCTTTACTGAGGCATTCGCTTTGACAAGCGTCAATAGAAAGTCAAAAGACAACATGAAAGCTTGCGATCACTTTAGTAGCTGTAATAGAAGGTAATAAGACAACAGGTTACTTAGTGACAACCACTAAATCCACATAACAGAGGGCTTAAACATGACTCAAAAGCTAGTGCTTACTTTAAGTAGGTATAAAGTCCAAAGACAACACTAAAACACTCACTCTTACTATTTGTAATGGATATCAAAAATACACAAACTAGTAAGAGTGAGTTCTGTGGTCCATGCCCGCCCCACCGCCCCTCCAGAATCTCACTCCTAGATTTTTGAAAAAGTTGGCAGCCCTGCAATAGTAATAGTAATAGTAATAGTAATAGTAGATAAACTATCCAGAACCACAGCATTAATGATGATATGCAGCTGTATTTGTCTATGAATCCAAATGAAACAAAACCATTAACCAAACTTCAGGTGTGTCTTAAGGACATCAAGGACGTGATGTCCACTAATGTGTTGCACCTAAATTGTAAAAAAAACAGAGGTTGTTGTTTGTGGTCCCAAACACCGTAGGAAGGGATTGTAAGACTTTTTCCATCTTTGTAATATCGCAAAGATTAGGAGTGATGCTAAAAACCTGATTCACGCATTCGTATCTTCTAGACTAGATTACTGTAACGTGTTGTTGGCTGGATGTCCAAGTAATTCTCTGTAGATCCTCCAGATGATCCAAAATGCAGCAGCGGGAATGCTGACAGGAATTATCAGGAGAGAGCATCTCTCCAGTGTTCGCCTCCCTCTGTTGGCTCCCTGTAAAACTCAGAATTCATCAACATGTAATCATTGAATTGAATAGATAGCAACAAAGATTAGCATGAGCTAAACCAAACTCCATTTTTTTAACCCAACACGGGGTCATGGCGTCTGCTGGAGAATCACTATGGGTGAAAGACAGGGGAGCACCCTGGACAGATTGCTAGTTTATCGCAGGGCCTCATATAGAGAAAACAACTACAAACTTCCATCCATCCATTTTCTATACCCGTTTTATCTGTTGCAGGGTCACAGGGGTCTGCTGGAGCCAATCCTGACTCTTTACAGGCGAGAGGCAGCACGCCAGGATATCATAGGGCCACGTACAAAGACAAACAACCAAGCATGCTCACACCTACGGGCAATTTAGAAGTATCAATCAACCTAGTTTGCATGTTATTGGACTGTGGGAGGAAGCCGGAGAACCTGGAGGTATGCAAGCATATGCAGGTAGGAAGGTATGCAGGCGTAGTACCTGAAGAAAACCTATGCAAGCATGTGGAAAACATGCAAACTTCACACAGAAAGACTCCTGCATGGAATCAACCCAGGAACCGTCTTGCTATGAGGCAACAGCACAAACCACTATTACACAGTCATCTCCTGAAACATGGCGCTGTCCAGGTATCCTCAGAGGCTTCCACAGCAATAGACTTTGTCCAGCTCTGCGATAGACTATGACTCAGACCACCATGTTCACCATGAGTTTTATTGTTTTTACACAAAAATACACAGAAATAAAACTGTATCTCAGAAAAGAGGATATGAGATTCTGAATCAAACAATAATAAATGAAAACACAGGAACAGCACAACAAAAATAAGGTAAAGTAGATTTGAAAAATACACTCTGCATTTATTTGGCGACTCATTTCTTACATTTATAAGTTTTCTGCCCTGTCTGCACTGAGGATGCAAACATTGAGGCATTTCTACATTTCAAGTTTATTCATGTGTAAATGGGTTATATTTGCAACTCAATCTTTCTATTTTATTTCTCCATCCTGAAACATCCATAGTCACTTTCATTGTCTCAAAACATCAAAAAAAAGAAAAAAAAGAAAAAGAAACAACAAGCAAACAAAGCCTCTATCCCATTAAGGCAGCTACATTTCATTCCTTATGCTGCACTCTTCCTCTTAGGAACATTATTGTTTGTTTCTGTCGTTGACTATTGAGCCAGCCAACAGCTCACATTCCCAAGAAGTCTCACAAGAGTGGAGCATCTGTCAACCCCACCTCCGTCCCAACTATCTGTTTTTTTCTTGATATTAACACAAATATGGACGGATTCTTTCAGAGAGGTGCATCCAGCGAGGTGCATCCGACTCACCGCCGGCTCTGGCTCCACTCATCCATCCTCCCGTCCTCCTGCTGCACACATCATCTGTTTCTAGCTCCTGGGCGATACATCAATGTGGCGGGCCAGAGAAAAGCTCTTTAAGTTGCATAAACACAGTGTCGCTGGGGCGGCCGGCAGTGGCGGTGATGGATGGGGGCCACATACACAAAAGAGAGGGGGATTCTTTCAGGAGGTGATGACTGAGCAGCATCAACCCATCGTCATCACTTCTATTTGACAGAATGCAGGCTGGACAGAGAAATACTGACCGCCAAACAAGCAAAATAAACTGAATTCCCCCTGGAGGATTGTTTATAACACATCATCCCTGTTGAACCAGATGACAGACTTGTGTCTGTACTTGTCCTGTTAGATCTCTGCTGCATTTGATACGATCTTTCAAAGCATTCTATTACAGAGGCGTGAACATGTTACTGTTATAAGAAGGATTTGTTTACCAATACATCGTAATGGGACCAGAAACCAGAGACCAGAGACCAGAGACCAGAGACCAGAGACCAGAAACTAGAGACCAGAAACCAGAAACCAGAAACCAGAGACCAGAAACCAGAGACCAGACACCAGAGACCAGAGACCAGAAACCAGAGACCAGAAACCAGAGACCAGAGACCAGAGACCAGAGAATGTAAAAGTTGAGGACTGTGTCAGAATTCAGGATTTGCCAGATGTTCTGTGTAGTGCCTGTAATAAATGTTGTCAAAAAATCCCTGAGGCTTCAGAAACAAACCAAGACGTGAGAACTGAACTGCTTCTGTTAGGTATGATCATCAAGGAGCATTGTATAAACTTTTTATAAAGATGATATTTAGTTATTCCTCTCCATAAACCAAATGGCAACAAAAAGCTAGCTGGACGACAAATGTAAAATCCTGCTACTAAACTCAGATCACACGGAGGCTTTTGTTTTTGTACCTGGACACTTCATAACTAGACTGTATAGTCACATAGTAACTCTGGATGGCAGTACTTCTACTTCTAAGTACTACTGTGATGAATCTCAGAGTTTTTGGGCTCTTTTTCAATTAGGGTTTGTTCTTGATTTCACACCTAAGTTTCTAAAATTCCCTTATTAAATTTTAAAATATCATCAAAATAAGGACTGTCTTGTCTCAGACTGATGCAGGAAAAACTGGCCCATGCATTAGCAGGAAAAGTATAGTTCTCCAGCCTTACCCTCCCTTCACTGGCTTTCAGTTGAAACCAGGATAGAAAGGATAGACAATAATTTGACCATAGTGACATATTAAACTAAAGTGTGTCCTGTAATCAACATCCCAGGTTTCTTTAATTTTGCAGTCAGTCAGTCTGACTATTTAAAGAGGGAAATGTTTTTACTCTGCTGTTAAGCATCATGGTGTTGACCACATGAACATGAACGAGGGACAGTTGTCTGAGAACATCAGAAAGAAAATCATAGATAAGGATGCTAAAGGTAAAGTCTAGAAGACCATCTCAAAGCAGCTCGATGTTTCTCAGTACAGTTAGACATTTCATTGTCAGGTTTTGGGTCAACGAGACTGTAGGCAACCTCCCTGGAAGGGACTACAAGAGGAAAACGGATGGAATATTCAAGATTTGGATAATATTACTGGCAACCAAAGACCCCAGAACAACTTCCAGAGGTTCCAAAGGTTAATTCCCAGGTCAAGGTACATCAGCGTCAGATCACAATGGATGACCTATGAGGGCACCATTATTGAAAGGAAATCATAAACAATCTAGATAGAAAATTGTTAAAACTTCACATTGAGAAGCCACAAAACTTCTGGGAGAATGTCCTTTGGAAAGATGGGACAAAACTGGAGCTTTTTGGCATCACATCAGCTCGATGTTCACAGACACAAAAATGTAACATCCAAAGACAAGAAGGCTGTAGTTACTGTGAAACATGGTCTTGATCACGTTGGTGATCCTATTATTTTTGTCAGTTCCAGTTTTATTTGTTGAATCACTCTGAAGCAGTGCTGGCTTTTCATTGTCAATATTCAGTGGAATAATTATCATTAATTTAAATAGTTTCAAAATATTAAGTGACCACTGTGTTTCTAAAGTGGCTGATATAATGTTGCTTTTGCAAGTTAATGCTTATTATAAAACTTTAATTTTGCTTGCTAGAGCTCATGCTACAACGACCTTTAGATGTAAAAGCTCACGGCAAGCTCAATTTATATTTTTTAACATATATTTAAAACCAAGCTCAATTTAACTGAATATGCCTTGTAGTGGCTGAGATTTAATCATTTTAAATTATGTCATTTTGGAGTAGGAAATTCAAAAATCGTCCCATTATGAAAGGGGTTAAAATAGTCGTCATACGCCATAGACCCGTGCAGTTAGCCTCAGTAAATACCACCTAGTTAATTTGCTAGTTAAAGATGTTAAAGATCAATCCTGTTTTCCTATTAATGTGTATCAGATTAATGGCTCACAAATATAATCTTAAAGAGTTTGAACTCTCCTACAACACTGGAGTTTTAATAAATATGCTCCCCCAAAGAAATCTCAAAAAACAGATACTGTAAGCTGTAGTTCGCTGCTTTAAACAAAAATTAGGCTGAACTGATTTGTATAGCTGTGAGATCTGGACATCAGGAGAACATCTGGATCAATATCTACTGTACGTCCAGGTGGCTGTTTAATGCCATCCCCATGGCAACAACACTGAAGTCAAGTTTTCAGAGTCAAGCATCATTTCATTACACACACTCAAGTAAACACTCAGACATCAGCCCTTACAATGCCCTCTCCTCGTCTTTAATTTTTTGCAGATTGAACTGCTTCACAGAACTGAAGTTACCATGACAATGAGAGAATGGTATGTGTTTCTGTAACATGTTATCCACACAACACTAATACACACACAGATAGGAGAGCAGTTGTTTGTACAAGATTATGGAGCAGATATGACGACAGACCAGGACGCCAGTGCTCTCCTCATTTATCAGAGTTCATTCTATCGATTTCAGTCGTAGGATTTCACTACCTTACAGTCCAGTTTCAAGGAAATTCAACAAGTGATCAATGCTCTCTGTCCACTGCACATGAAAGTCAAACTCCAAGGTTGGTTACCTCAGTGAACAAACCCTACACTTTGTAAACTTAGTAAAGTGGCCAGTGAGTGTGGGTACTTACATTTATATGTACACATACGATATACATATATATATGTACACATACGATATATATATATATATATATATATATATATATATATATATATATATATATATATATATATATATATATATATATATATATATATATATATATATATGTGGAGCAGTGTTCAGGTACTCTCTAAATGGATGACATCAAGCTGTATGCCAGGAGTGAGCAAGACATCGACTCAATGATACACCACCACTGATATAAATCAGCAACATCAGCGTTACATTTGAGCTGGATAAATGTGCTCGAATGGTATCCAGTTGAGAGGTGTGAAATAATTACAGCTCAGTGTTTGAGCTATCACAGGACATTGGATGTTCAGAACAGCCACAAATACCCAGGGATTCTGCAGGCCAATGGCAGCTACGAGGAGGCTGCAAGGAAGTCGACCACAGCCAAGTACCTAAAAAGAGTAAGGTAGATCCTGAAGAGCCAGCTGACTGGAAAGAATGAATTTGAGGCAATCAATAGATATGCCCTACCAATAATCAGGTACCCCGCTGGTATGGTAAACTACCCACAGGTAGAGGTGGAAGCTACTGGTATTAAGGCAAGGAAGATCCTCACAATACACAGAGGATTTCATACCAAGTCCAACACCATGAGACTTCACAAAGTTGAAAGAGGAAGGTGAAGATTAGTGAGCATCAAAGCCACAATCCAGGATGAAACAGCAAAGATCCATGAATACATCAAGAATATGGCCCCTAAGGATAGGCTGCCAAGTGGATATCGCAGGCACCAGAAATCCTGTGAGGGAGAAGATGTGAAGAGGAACCATCATTGAAAGAAAAGCAAATGCATGGCATCTGCCGTAGACAAATGGAAGAAGTGGCTGACGTTGAGAAGTCCTACCAGTGGCTAGAAAAGGGTGGACTGAAGGACAGCAAAGTCTTTAATCATAGCAGCACAAGAACAGGCCCTGAGCACAAGAGCAATAGAGGCCAGGGTCTGCCACAGCAGAGAAGATCCCAGCTGCAATGTCAGTTTATTTGTCAATGTCAGCTTTATTTATATAGCACATATAAAACCCTATGGCCAACCAAACTGCTTTACAGTCAAACGTAATCAACAATAAGAAACAATAAACAGTAAAATAAAACAGATAAAAGATCCAGTAGGGGTGGCTGCTCAGCCACTATCCAAGGTGAACTAATGGGTCATTAGTTCACCGGCATTTTAGAAACTGGAGAGGCTAATTGCAGACACCAGAGAGGGGCAAAGCGTTCCACAGCGTGGGAGCTACAGCTGCCAAAGCTCAATCTCCTCTGGTCTTTATGAGGGATCGAGGAATGTCCAGGACCATCTGGTCAGCTGACCTAAGGGCTCTGGAGGGTTGATGCACCGTAACAAGGTCAAATAACTAATCAGGGGCCAGTCCATTCAAAAACTTAAAACAAATAAAAAAAAAATCAAAAAATCAATCCTGTACCTAAGACTGTGCAAAGACGCCCCAGAAACAATCCAGCACATAAAAAGCAGGTGTAAGATTCTGGCAGGTAAAGCATACATGGAATGGAACTAGGTAGCAGTAGCAGTGCACAGAAACATCTGCACCGAGTATGGGTTGGAAGTTCCAAAGTCAAGGTGGGAGATACTGCCACAGGTAGTGGAGAATGAAAGAACAAAGACCCTGTAGGACCTCTGCATTCAGACTGATAAACTGGTGATGGCTAACCAACTGGACATTGCAGTGATTGACAAACTCCAGAAGGGAGCAGTCGTGATTGATGTACGAATCCCAAGTCACAGCAATATCAAGGAGCAGGAACATGAGAAACTGGAGAAGTACCAAGGGTTGAAGAAGGAGATGGAGAAGATGTGGAGGGTGAAGACAGCAATGTTGTCAGTAGTAGTTGGAGCTGTGTTCTCCAAGCTGGGAGTGTGGCTCCAGCAGATTCCAGGAGCAACATAGCAGATTATGGGCCAGAAGAGCATAGTCCTAGGAACAGCAAAAACACTGCCAACAAACCCGAAGCTCCTAGGCCTTTGGTAGAGGATCCAAGCTTGAAGACGGGCAACTGCCAACAGGGCAAGGGTGGTGTAAATAAAAAAGAAGGAAGGAATAAAAAAAGGCCTTGGCTATAAATATATCTTTTTTACTTTTTAACACACAAGCAGCACGGTGGCTTAGCGGTCAGCACTGTTGTCACAGCAAGAAGGTTCCCGGTTCAATTCCTGGCCCGGTGGGTCTTTCTGTGTGGAGTTTGCATGTTCTCCCCGTGCTTGCATGGGTTCCCTCCGGGTACTCCGGCTTCCTCCCACAGGCCAAAAACACGCAGGTTAATTGATCACACTTAATTGCCCGTAGGTGTGAATGTGAGTGGTTGGTTGTCTGTCTTTGTATGTGGCCCTGCGATGGACTGGAGACCTGTCCAGGTGGACCCCTGCCTTACGCCTGCGATGCGTCGGGATGAGCTCCGACAGACCCCCGTGACCCTGATAAGGAGTAAGCGGGTATAGACAATGGATGGATGGACTTTTTGACACCCAGCTCTACCCACTCCCACCCCATATATCCGTTTGAAACTCCAACTTCGAAACTTCCAACTGAATCCGGCTTTCTGTAGCACATTGGGGAACATTCACAACAGCTGATTTTAAAATATTTCAAATATTCACATAGAAGAATACGGTCTCCTCAACAGACCACTGCTGCTTGATTTTGGTGGTCAGGTAATCCTGCCCCATGTCCCTGACATAACTGGTTCTTGCATCTAAGCAGGCAATGTTTTGGTGCCAGTGTATAAACTGAAGCACCATTGTGAACAAGAATGAGACAAAATTTATCTAAAACTACTACTTCAGGTCACTGCTTCTATAACAGGATCTACAAGCTGCTGAATCATTAATAAAATATTTAGTACAGGGTTTGTTAGGGAGCAAAAATACTTCTGCCAGTTTTTAAAGAAGAAATGGTTGGCTGTGCAGCAGCAGTTGATTCTCTCAAGACCATGGCTAATGTCTTTCCCTTTTGGTGTTTTGTTAACACACACCCGAATGCTCCAAAAGGTTACATTTCTGAAATGTCTGAAGATGGCTCATGATGGTTTTGCAGAGCCAGATCTTAGTCCTGTCATCTCCTCTGTTGTTGAAGCCATCTGTTTTGGAAAAACTTTGTCTAAAACGACAGATGCTCCACACTTGAGCAGCTCAGTCCCGCCCCCATATCCCATGCATTTTTTCTCTCTCAAAATATCGAGACATGATAGGAAAGTACAGTTCTTTGACAGGCAGCAATAACTTTCTTTGCTCTGGATGCTGTAAATTGGATTCCATTGACACCTGCTACTATCTCAGCAGATACCAGCGAGCGCCTCATCCATTAAAGACTGATGAACTTTTCATTCCACACCAACGCTGCTGGTATTGTCTAATCCCTGCTCTCGAT
This sequence comes from Xenentodon cancila, assembly GCA_014839995.1. NCBI lineage: Eukaryota > Metazoa > Chordata > Actinopteri > Beloniformes > Belonidae > Xenentodon > Xenentodon cancila. The sequence goes on from CM026203.1 coordinate 2,548,382, forward strand.
GCTGTCACGATAAACCATTCAGGCCTATTCACACTGTTTAATTGCCTTGCCTGAAGATAGAGCTTATCTCAAATTAGATGTTTAAATATAGAAAAAAAAATGTCATCAGTTGGCTTTTTTTCTGTTAGAAATAGAGGATAATCCCGTGAGGAGCAGGTGAAGAGGTGATGAATGTTTTAAACAGGAGCTCATCAGTGTTCGTAAGTGAAGATGAGCTCAAATACAGTCAATGTAATCAGTTTTACATATTGTATAGTTATCTTTATTTATTGGGTTCTGATACTCAGATTTAAGTGTCAAAACCGGAAAAAGTAAGTAGAAAATGCTGGTAAACCTGTTCACATGGACCTTCCATAACGTCTTCTGTAATAGTCATGCTACAGTTGTGGTAATGAACAAAATGTTCCACGTTCACGGTGACCACATAGTGAATCTTGATCTCCTCATGATCCGACAGTGGACTTGTGTCTGCACTTGTACTGTCAGATGTCAGTGTTGTATTTAATGAGATTAATCACAACACTCCTTATAATCCTGGTTTAAGGCAAATATTTGATAGATTTCAATTTGTTCATATGAATGAGGAGATGATTTCCAACACCAGAGTTGGCCATGGTGTTCCACAGGGCTCTGTAGTCAGATTATTACTTTTCACATTTCCGTGTAGACGCGCACCATTAGGTACTATGACTATTAAGCATTACACCTTCATCTTCCCTCTGTGTTGGTGATTTCACTTTTCCTGCAGAGCTGGAATCTTTCTCTCCAGGTACACAGGACAGCATTCGTGCTTTATTATCCGAACTGAAGGCTTCATCAACCCCTGCTGATGTCCAAAAGGAATAAAGGAGATTATATTTAGTGATATCTAAGTGACCTTATAAAATAATTCTGTTTCTGTGTTGCACCACAATCATGCACACGTACTGTTATCTACTCACATCATGCACATATCTTCATATCTCACACATAACCTTACGTGAACATACTGTAAAAACCCAGAAGAAAGTTAGAGGGACGCATTTGGCCTGTCTCCTCCTCTCTCTGTCATGCACCTAACCACAGGTTATGTCAATCTGGTGTGGGCCGGGGGTTGGTCGATCAGAGTGGGCGTGGGCCAACCTGTATGCGTGTTGGGCTCTCCTGAAGGTTGGTTGAGAGAGCAGACCAAGTGAGTTCATGAGTAAGTTGAGCAGCTTTTACTGTGCTGTAAGACGTGTTTGTGCACAGTTAAATAAAAAGATCAGTTTGGCAACCACGAGTTTCAGAAGCCTCTGCGTACAAAAACACGATATTCCTGCTTTCAAGTAGGGAGTTGCTTATGCGTAGGTCTAATCACTAGATTGTGGGTGGACCCCAGGGACCGTCCCTGGGCGCAGCAGGCGATGATGTTTTATATAAATACTGTGCAATCACTGAATAAATCGAGATTCTGGCAATCGCGGCACCTGTGTGTGAATCTCCCTCTGCAGAGCACTCAGTCTGAAACCAAACCATTTTTTGTGCTTTTATTATTACAACTGACATCACTGTTTTTAAAAGCTTTTAACTCAATCAACCATTATGTGGTCGATTTGATTAACCTGTTTATTTTAATTAGTTCTTTTTTTTTTTTTTTTTGCTTTTAAAGATACTCTTGTCCAACAATTGCTAAAGATTTTTTTCTTGGATCCGTCGCTACCTGAAAGCTAAAGGCTAAGCTGCTCTTTTTAATCAAAGGTTTTAGAAAAGGTTGTTGCTGAGTAAATTCTAACTTTTTTTAGAACCTTTGACAAATTTCAGTTAGATTTTTATAAACTTAATTAAATTGAACTTGTTCTTCTTGTGTTTTGAATAATGTTTTAATGGCAACTGATTCTTGTTATTATTCTGTGCTTGTTCTTTTGTATCTGAGCTCAGGTTTTGACACCGTTAATCACTATATTTTGTAAGACTGGCTACACAAGACGGTGGGTGTCTGGATGAACCCTCGACTGGTTCACTTCCTACCTCACTGAGCGGAGCTTTTCTGTTTCTGTTGAAGCCTTTGCATCAGTAAAAGCTCCTCTGTCCTTTGATGATCCACAGGGAACTGTTCTTGGACTCATTTTGTTTACTTTGTTCATGTTGACTCTTGGTCCTTTAATTACAATATTTACCAACAATTCTTATCATCTTAATGCTGACAATCTCCAGCTTCTTAACTCTTTCCATCCAAATGGGCCCTTTAGTCTCATTGAGTTAACTACTACTACTTATTCAGCATTTCTATGCAGAAGAATTTTGGCTATACTTATCCAGGAAGCTGTAAACCTGTAAACTCACTGGATTAAAAATGTGTTTTCATGACATAAAGACCTAGGTAACTGCTAATTTCCTGTTACTACACTTAGATAAGATTACGTTTGCTGTTATTTGGACCTCTGGCTTCCTGTTAAATAAAGGAAAGAATTTAAAATTATTCTTCTTATGTACACTCTTGCTCATAAAGTTGGAAACATTTTGTTTTCAAAAACATTCCTCTTTTAATTTACAATCATTTTATGAGAAAAGTTAAAAATGTTTTATTCCAAATTTATGGGCAAGAATGTATTAAGCGTTTTGGGGCCGTAGCTCCTAAATGCTCTCAAAAAAATGTTAAAATTAATTAAATGTGCATTAGAGACTAAAAGACTAAAAATGTGTACAATTATGCCAAATGTCATTATGCAACCTTAGCATACCGTTTTAGTGTTAATTCCAAACAATGAGGTGGTCAAAAGGTGGGACTGCAGCTCAACATGCAGCTGTGGAAGCTCCGGCCTGCAATCGTACAGAAGAGAAAAAGAGGGGACAGACCAGCACAACAAACTACAAGAACAACGGAGAACAATTATACTTATGAGATACTTCTAATTAATAACTGAGGATTGAGCTGAAGAAGGAAAAGAGAACCAGAGGAGGTGAGGGTCACCAGTCAGTGGATCATGTTGGGGTCCCCCTGCAGCAGGTCTACAGCAGCAGATCCAGGATGAAGCTGTGTTGAAGACCAGCTGCTCTGGTCTGGTCCTGCAGCTGCAGCTGTGACTACTGGTCCTAACACACTAAAGTTTACACCAACTAGATGTTTTACTGAACACAAACGTTTGAAGTTTGGTTTTAAAGGTGGAGGTGGTGTCAGCCTCCTTCACCCAGACTGGAAGTTGGTTCCAGAGTGATGGTTCCTGATAACAGAAGACCCGTCCTCCAGATCTACATCTGGATCTGGATCAGGAACTACAAGTAAACCTGCACTCTGAGAACGGAGAGCTCTATTAGGAACATAAGGCTCTAGAGGTTCCTGAAGGCCATTTTTGCAGGTCCGCTCCTGGTAATGGAGAAATGCGGCCCTGAAAAATCTACCCGGAACTCCGGCTAACTGTGCTATACAAATAATCGTACAAATTCAATTACTTCTTTTTCCCAGTTCATTCATACATTCATTTTTGCATTTGTTTGTTTCAAAGATGTCAGGAAAGAAACTGACCATCATCTTAACATTCAGCCTTAGGAGTCAGCCCTCCAAAAAGCTTGCCAGATCGGTGGAGGAGACTATGGACAAGGCAGGTGGAGAGACTGTTGATGAGGAAGTAGTGGAGGAATCTGCTAAGGAGTTTATGGAGGAATAGGCTGGGGTGACAACAGGAGAAGAGAACCTCAAGCACAAGGGAAAAAAGAGACCCTTTACTGGAGCAGCTACCTACAAATGCATTTTCAAAAATTAATTGACCACCAAATGGCTTTTTATTGCAGTAGGACAAACCAGCTCCAACTGCTGGTGCTTGGCCTGTAGACAGGAGAACTCATGTGCTCATCAAGGCATGAGGCACGTTGGTAGGCATATTGAGAGCAAAGGGGCATAAGACCAAGCAGCAGGCACTGAACTCCACTAAAAGGGTCACACAGTTTTATACCCCAGCAGCCTCTGGTGGAGGCATCAGTGTACAAGAAGCCAAGGTATGTAGCATAGGAAAACAAAAAGGCTGGAAAGAATAATTGATGGATTACATTTTCCTTTAACTTGGTATTGGTATAAAACCTTATGCAATGTTCATTATGTTTATGAGTTAATGATTTATGTTTATATTTCTGAGTTTTAATCAAATGTTTCTGTTGCAGATGAGGAGAGCGGCAGTGAAGGTGGTTGTGGCATTGGTACAGCACAATGTTCCATTTTTGGTGTCGACCACTTCAGCCCACTCTTCAAAGAGTGTTTTAAGGATTCAGCCACAGCCCAAAATTTAAAAATGAGAGTCACTCTGGTGACTCAGCTCAATTGATACAGGTAAAACAACTTTATATATGCTTGTTTTTTAATTTCCATATTATAGACAAATTAAGCACACTTACAATTTCTATGTGATGTTCACATTTATTTACCCAAAGGTGGCTGGGATATGAAGACCCCTGTGACCCTAGCTAGGAATAAGCGGGTATATATAATGGTTTGATAGATGTCCACATTTAATTATGCATCTCATTTTTGCAGGGCTTGAGAAGATGAACCTGCTTACAGTCAGGATCTTTGACAACAACAAAGTTGTCCACAGGTTCCTGAACATGTGCACAAATGGCCTCAGCTATAAAGATCAGTGATATAATGCAAATAAATTATGCACCTTGGAGGAACTGCGTCCCTGGTAATACCAGGGCCAAAATTCAATTGCAGCAAGAATGCTGAACAAATACATTAGCATGTATACACATGGATGCTCCTGCCATATTGTGCACAACACTGCCAAGCAGGCAGGGCAGAGGTTTATGGAAATAAGTTTTAGAAGTATGCTTCCCATTGCCTGTTTGTCAAGTCTAATGCCTAGTAAAATTGTTGCCGTACAGTGGTGTAATGATTGAGTTCTTGTCTCAAATGGCCGACATCTGAAGATATTGCAGTTGATGTTGGCTACTGGTTCAAGGGCAGCACCAAGTGTAAAGGATACTTAGCAAGTTTATGTTTTAACCAGTGTTAGTCATGGCCTACAGTACACAGCTATGTGCAGAAGATTTTGATAGGTTTGCTGTGTGTTTATCTTTTTATTTTCTCCAGAATTTTGTGACTGCCATGGAAGTGAATACATGGACATGCTTCTGCACATTTCAGTCTGATGGGTAAGCCTGGAGACATGCGTCACTCTGCAACAGTATGGGCCACTTACCAAGTCTTTAAGTATCACACTTCATCACACAAGGCAAGATTCATACAGTATGAAACCAAATATGAACTTGAACTTAATATGAACTTAAGCACACTGTGTATATTTATAGATGGGAAACAGCCAAGGTTTAGGAGGCTAGAGGAAGCATTTTCCAACCCTTGGATGGAAGTTTACCTGCTTTTCTTTCAAACAACATTGCCAGTCTTCCTCACTTTAAATGTCCTCATGCAGAAAGAAAAGTCCTGCATATTTCAACTTCATGAAGAAGTAAAATGGAAGGATTTGGCATATATCTCTCTTCCTTTTTTGAATAATACATGGAAACCTTTAAGAATTCCTAACTGCAGATGAAGAAGTTCATACTAAAGGTGTGTGCAAGATTCATGAGGTCGGCAGCACTACGAGGCAGACGAGTCGGCGACATCCTCTACAAGAACTCACTAAACCAACTGCCAGGTAATACATTTACGTCTTTTTATGGTGCTACATCTGTACACTCAGTGACCACAACAACACAATTTCTGAAGAGGGTTCTCATGAATTGAGTGATATTTCTGATGTGATTTAAATTGTATGGTAACAGGTCTGTACTTACATTAGGCTTTTCTAGTATTTTTAACTACTCAGAGTTGCTGTACACTACACTGCCACATTCATCCATTCACACAGATTCTCACACGAATGTGGCACCATCTTAAGGCAGTCCGGGGTTCAGTATGTTGCCCTAGGATGCTATTCAATTCAATTAAATTCTCTTTCCAGAGACCCAGAACACGACCCCCGAGAAATTATTACATAAACAACGACAGGTAAAAACTTCCCTAGTGGGAGAAAAACCTTAAACCAAACAGTGGCAAGAAAAACTCCTTTTTATAAAGGAAGAAACCTGGATCAGGACCTGGATCCTAAGGGAGGACCCTCCTGTTTAAGACCGGCCGGGTAGAAGAAGCTATGCTCTATGGCCTGAAAGAGATATGGATCAAACTACCAACTTCTGGTTGGTGAATGACCGCTCTACTACCAGTGCCACATAATTCTGGTTTCTGGGTGAAATCCATATTTTTAACAGTTTTTCATTCTCTCTCATTCCTCACTCCGTCTACCTTACCTCTGCTCTCTCCTTCTCTAAATGTTGGTTTCACCACAAGAGCCACAGTCAACAGGCTCCTTGAAGCTGGAGACATCACAGTTCAGCAGGTTCAGCAGTTCCAGCAGGCAGCTCTAGCATTTCTGGTCAGGGCTGTGGAGTATGGTACTGACAAACTGCCCCTGACGGAGGATCTCTTGATGCATCCCAGGTTTGTTGATGTACAGCAGCGGGCTGAGTATGGAGTGGAAGATGCTCTATACTTTGTAGACAGGCAAGGGTGTCTTCACATTTGATAGAGGTTGAATAAAATGCTGTCCATGGTCACAAAACAAATTCTGTCTTTCTTTTTTTTTTGTTTTTTTTAAGATTTAAGGAACTACTTTCCTTCTCAAAATCTGCCACAAACACCTACAATAAACAATACCAATCATAAAACACATCTTAACATATAGTGTTATCTTACATAATAAGCACACAGCATTAGCACATAAAATTGAAACGCAGTGTTTGTGTGTCATGTTAGTATTTAACACGAGCATACAGCAGTCTGAGTGAATACGTGGGTGAACAAGGTTTCCCTCGTGTTTCGTCTGAGTGACAGTGCATCAAACCAGCTGAGCCACAGGTTAGATGAGATAAAAACATAAAAAGACCATTACCTGTCCAACAGAAGTACAACCACTCTTCAGTCGCTTCTGTTCACTCAACTGTCTCCAGGAAACTCCACTCATATTTTACCTCTGTCATCATCGCCAAACCTGTCGGTGATACCTAAAATATTTACCACAGAACACTTATTTTATTATTTATTCATAGAATGTATAAATAAGGGTGTGAAACTTTAAAAAAACTGACAGATGATAGATACAGAAATCTAAGAGAGTAGCATTAATTATCATAGCAATTTTCTATCATTTTGTGGTGGATTTGGATGTGTTCATTTATCAGTGGATGAAACTCTTGTTCCCTAAAGTGAACACTTTGAATTTGCAGTATCAACAAAAAACATTTTAATTCAATCGCCTGCAATTTCACCTTTAATTTGTCTCTTGCAGGAGATTTTTCTGTTCCTTCAGTTAAACGTATAAACATGGTGTTTGCCTGAAATTGAAATTTCACATCTTGCAGACATAAAGTTTTTGTCAGCCACTGAATCCTCTCCCAATTTATGAGGAGGAATATTTAAACGGGCTTTAAAAACATACCGGTTTGGTACATTTAGTCACTGATGCTTTTCAGGTATCAAACTATAAAACTGGTTATTTGTCACTAAATTAGATTAGATTAGATTAGATTAGATTAGATTAGATTAGATTAGATTAGATTAGATTAGATTAGATTAGATTAGATTAGATTAGATTAGATTAGATTAGATGACGCAGGATATGCGCCGTCTCTGTGTCCCATGACACAATTTTGTCCAATCACTCATAACAGCCTGGATGACATCATACATCACCTGAATTCTACCACATGCTGCCTTGATACTCTACCAACAGGAGTTTTTAAGAGTGTTGCAGATGTTATGGCCTCAGATCTTCTTGACATTGTAAAGGTAATTTCCCACAGTCATCATTAAGCCACTTTTTAAAAAGAATAATCTAGACAGGTCATTTATGAACAGCTATAGGCCCATATCAAACCTTCCATTTCTTAGTAAAATCATAGAAAAAGCTGTTTTTCAAGCTGTACAACCTCATGACACTAAATGACTATTGTTATGTCTTACATTCAGGTTTCTATCAACACCACAGCACTGACACAGCTCTAGTAAGTCCTTAATGACATCCATTTCAATACTGATAGTGGCAACATTTTAGTCTTGGTCTTACTGGATCTCAGTGCTGCATTTGACGTGGTTGACCATTGAAGAACTGGGTAGGACTTTCTGGCAGAGCACTTACCTTTTTGGAGTCCTATCTAAAAGACAGCAACTATTTTCTGTGTTTGGCAACTATAAATTGGAGCTAACAAAAATAACATGTGGAGTTCCCCAGGGTTCAATTTTGGGGCCTTTGTTGTTTAACATATATACTTAGCCAAAAAGTAAGGACATTTGTGTTTGGTAGATTTTTTTTGTTGTAATAATGCTTCTTGGCAATAAATATTATACTGTTGGAAAGCCTTTGTGGGATAAGCAGCAGAGCTGAGTATGTGGGTTGTCCATCCATCCATTATCTATATCCGCTTAATCCGTCCCCGGGTCACGGGGGTCTGTCGGAGCCTATCCCAACGCATAGTAGACGAAAGGCAGGGGCACACCCCGGACAGGTCGCCAGTCCATTGCAGGGCTTATGTGGGTTGTGCCCATGAAAAAATTGCCAAATCTTCTCTGCCAATGCCAACAGCTTATTTTGCTGTTGCCATTGACTCTTGCGTGAACATGTGGAGGAACTTCATGTTTAGTGATGAGTGTAGGGCAGTTGGATCAAAGTAGGGTCAAAGTGTGGAGAAGATGTGAAGAACGCTATGCTGACTGCTGCACCAATAAAGTAACATCTTTTGGTGAAGGCAGTGAAGAGAAAATCTGGCAAATTTAGATTTCAAAATCCTGCTGTTGGTTTATAAATTCTGAATGGTCTGGGGCCAAAGTACATCTCAGATCTCCCGGTCCATTACGAACAACAAGAACTCTTAGGTCTTCAGGGTCCCACCTACTTTCTACACCCAGAGTTAGAATCAAACACAATGAGGCAGCGTTCAGCTTTTATGTTCCTCACCTGTGGAACAAACTCCCAGAATGCACCAGGGCTGCTGAAAGTCAGGGGTCTTCAACATGTTGCTTGTGAGGCCCTTCCCAGTGGCTCGCCAGTAATAATAATAATACAACACAAAAAACAACACAAATTTGATGTGCAACTTAGAAAAACATGGTAAAAAAATTGATCCAAAAAGATGCTGGGAGAGGGATAATGGGGAGAGGTATCTGGAGAAATATGGACGCAAATTATTGGATCATGGTTTAAAGCATCAAGGGAAATACAGACACACCTGATTAGTATATAGGACGTATTAGACCCTGTGTAAAATGGCACTGTTAGGACTTAGAGGCTCTGACTTATGTTGGAGATGTGGTGCTTTGAGTGGTAGTTTATTACAGATGCTATATTCTTGCCCCATGATAGATTTACTGTGGTCATCTCAGTCGTCTTCCTTGTAAATAGTATGATGACTTCTGCACTAGTACCACAACGAATGCTTTGTCAACCAGTGAGATACTGAAGGAGAGCAGGCTAAATGCCCACCTGGCAATACGGTGCAGGACTGCACTTATTACTGGCTGTAAGATAGTATTACAGATTGCTGGATAAGGAAGAATTATATATGAAAAAATGGGGCCCAGTGTCTTGATACAGTGCCGAGTTGCACCTTTTTTACTGTTTCTTTTCCTCAGTCTATGTTGGTATGTAAATAGTTATATATGAGTAGATGTCAAAACTGGCTCCAATGGCCTCCCTATGTCTGTTTGTTGGGTTTAATTATTTATTTGTTCTGTTATTTGCCATGCCAGTAAGGAGCAAAAAAAACAACATATTATTTCCACAAACAGTGAGAAACGGACTTCTGATTCACCAATGTGAGTGACAAATGTGTGCGTCTGATCTGTGGTGCGAGCCTGGCACGTGGTAAAAATGTAATGTGGATCAGCATTTCACCAACTTCTCGTGGGACGTTCCAGTGGGAATCAACCTTCGTAAAGAGAAGGTAAAAGAGCTGAGAAGCTCACTCCAAAATCAACAATGAAGAAGGCCGGTGCATCAGCACAGGCATCATTTAAAGTGGCGCACATCCTGACCAAGCACAAAAAGCCTTTCAACGATGCCAGGCCCATTAAGAAAACTTAAAACCTACATTAAAAAACCCATGACAATCGTGGCTATAAAAATATTGGCTATTGACTGTCTCCAACTTGGTGCAAATACTTTGGTGCAGAGGGTGGGTGTGTGCGCAGTCTTTGGATGTGGTGAGACCAGGTGCTCCCGGTTTTCACTTTAGTGTGATGAGTCTGTGGATTCATGTGACAAAGCCCAGCTGGCTGTTTTCATTCGGATGTCTTTTGATGACTTTGACAAAAGGATTTTTTTTTTAATTACTTCCACTGAAAACCACCACCAAGGGAGTGAATATTTACAACACCATAAAGGAGTACTTAGATGTATAAAAAGGTTCCTGTGAAGATTTATTGGATTTATTGGATTTATTGCTCATTGCATAGTGGACCCGGACCTTCCTAATTTTTGAACTATCATTGCATCATCCACCAGCAGGCTATTTGTGGAAAGGTCCAGGGGCTTCGATCATGCCAATGTCTGTTGTTAAAATCAACTCCATTTGTGCAAAGGCCAAGCAACACGGGAGCTTTTTCTGGAGGAATGTTCTGCGGAATATGGAGATCTGCTCCTTCACACTGAAGTCAGATGGCTGAGCAGCGGTGAGACACAGCAACGCTTTCTTTTCTTGCTTGGTGACATCAAGGCTTTCATGGGAACGAGGGGAGAGGATACCACATCATGAAGTGATGCTGAGCGGCTGTTGGATTTGGCCTTCCGGGCCACTACTGACAAAATGGACCAACTGAACCAGCAGTCGCAAGGCAGAGTCCAAAATGTATGTGACATGATTAGTGCTGTGGAGCATCCAGCAAATCAAAATCAAAAGATTTCGACACTTTCCGTGGGTTGCACAGATGCTGGAAAGCATTTTAGGAGCAACAAAAGTGTTTAAGGAACACAGATATTGTGATCTGTTGTCCAAACCGGGACAGGAGTTTTCAGATAGATTATCTGACTTTGAGAAACTGGATCCCTGTGTGTTATTTATTTCCAACCCTTTCCTGGATGTGGATATCAGTGAGTCATCAGGACAGATGGCTGAACCTTTCAGTATTGATCCTGTGGAGATGGAGGTCTTAAACCTCCAAAATAATGTCCAGCTAAAATCTCTGCTGCATTCACAGCACTGCTGGAGTTTGGAGGCTGCTCAGGCTTTGTTTGGGTCAACATATCTGCGTGAATCTGCCTTTTCTGACACGAATGTCATAAAATAGAAGCGCAGACTGACAGATGAGCATTTAAATGACTCCGTCATAGTGAATCTCAGTGGAAAGACTCCTGCATGCAGCGTCATGGTTGAATGCGGTGCCAGTCTTCTCACTGATGAAAACTATTCAACATATAGAAGTGATAAGATGATGGTGAATTTATGTGCACAAAGTTATACTCTCTGTAAATGTTGTGTTTTGACATATAGTGAACTTTTTTTTAAAAAATCCGAGTGTTTAATTTTAGAATTAAGGCATTGTTGAAAATGTATTTGTATGTAAAATATATTAAGAGTACAGCATGCATATGCTTGTGAATTTGATGTTTTTTGAGTTTTTATGTAGGAATGTTCCTTTTCAAACTTTAGATGTATTGAAATACAACAAATGCAACATGTATATGCTTGTAAATTTAAGTTACCACACACTACATATGTGTCCCGTGCACATATTTGAATGCATTATATGCCAAATGGGAATATTCAGTTATTCTGTGTGGAAAATAGCCACGCGAATAAATGTCACGTAACGAGTAGCTCCGCTGCACATTTATTGGGTAAAAATAGCTCACAGATGATAAAAGACCCCTGTTTTTAATTGAAGGCTGAAAATCTTTTTATTTACTGCTGCATTTCAGTAATTACCATAATGCACAACAGCTTTTATGTGTTTGTTTTATTCTTTTAAATCATTTTTGTCTGTCTTTATTTTTGATTTTAAAGTCTTATACTCTTAATGCACTGTGTATGTAAAGAACGTTGAATTGTCTTGTACATGAAATGTGCTACACAAGTAAACTTGCCTTGCTTTACAGCACTCTGAGTCATCTGCCCCAGATTCAAGGACACTCGTTAGCTTCATGTCAGGCTCTAGAGGGCACCTAATTAGCTCACCACTTTTCAGAGAAATTCATGAGCAGAGCGAAGGGGACAAGATTGAAACCATGAGAGGAAATCCTGGAATCAGGAGTTCCACTACCACATCCAGCACCAAGCATAATTCATTCCAGTCATGTTGTTTTCTGAGAACATTTCCACTGGCAGTTTACCGTCTTCTTTTATTTCAGTGAATTGCACCTTTAACATCACACCAGAAAAAGTCAATGGCAATCAGCAGCTTGTACTAACACAGCTTTGGCGAAACCCAGCGGTCATTTCGTAGTTTTTTGCACCAAAACAACATCTGAAGTGAAACCCGAGACTTGGATTCAAGGTTGGCTTCCAGGGCCTGTTTGTTCTGCCTATTTTCAACACGGTGCCGCCAGAACGAAGAAAAAGAGGCTTCAAAGCCACTCTTCAGAAACCTCACGGGCCATGTCATGGTTTACCTCTGCAGTAATCTTCGTCTATGCTCCAACCGATCCACCTTTGTACTTGGACCCTTTAGAGATAAAACTGGAAGTGTCCGGCGGACAGCCCCTCTCAGCTGAAGCTTGACAACTTGCCAAAGGTGACCAGTTAACTTTGTTATTGAGTTTTCTCTGCAGAAATGTTTGTTTTTAATAAAGTGATGGTGAAATTATTGGAAATGCTGTTAATTTACTTCTTAGCACAACATCTGCATAGGTCTCGCTGGTTAACCTACAGATTTGCTGAGGTAACTTTTACCTATTGAACGATACAAATTTACTGGGGACAACTAACTTTAGCAAGTTTATTGTGAAAACAACCATACTAGAACTGTGATGGTCTGAGATAGTCATCTAAGATGGTGCTTTCAGCCAAACACCAGTCAACTGTTCTGAATGTTGAGAGCTCATGTGCAAGGTCTTTCTGAAGAAGGAAATCAAACCACATATCCAGTGAATTTGTAAAAAAAATAACCAAATGCTTTAATTTCATATCGGTACATTCTTGGACAACACCACAGAAGAGTTGCATGAGTGGCCAGATGGAAATCTCTCCCACAACGTTGGCACAGAAGCAGCAGGGCAACATGAACAAACAGAGTACAAACAGTAGAAAACATACATGCTTCTTCTTCTTTTTTTGTTTTAAACAAGTACTGTTTTTTTTTTCTTTTTAAATATATACTCATCTTTGTCACAATTTCCCAGAAGTCTTCCAGGAAAATAAGAAACGATCAACCCTGCTGAAAGTGTCAGAGGAATCAACAGAAAGGAAAACAGTATAGACGAGTGAAATCACCGCATCATTTTTTCTTCATTTTTCAGTTTCAACATCAAACATATTAGGGCATGCACTGACGACTTGGACAGCAGCAGTCCATGAAATCAGCTGAAGTTCAGAGATTCCCAGACCAGAGAGGGCTCCTCTTGCAGGTACATTTTATCACCATTCTCAGACACAGAGTCCTGGACGAGTCATCATGGAGAATCAACAGTCAAATCAACAAGGTCTGGATGCGTCCATCACAAAACCACAAACTTTTAAAACACAACTGCCATTTGTTCTTTTTTTTTCTCTTTTGTCCCTTTTGTTGGGCATCGTCTTCACAGCCAGCTGATGGATTTCCAGTAGATCAGGTGACTCAATGTTTCTAGACTCAAGAAAAGTAGAAACACCAAGTAAATGAGCCTGAATGAATGAGAGCTCCAAAATGTTAGAAAATGACTTTACAATTCCCAGAAAAGTATGTTAGGTCTGCACTGCAGAGATTCCGCTCATCCGAGAACTACATTTTTAATAATTCATGAATTTAATCTGTGACTACTTTATTAATTAAAGTATTATAAATTAATTAAATACTTTATTTTGAAATATTAAAAAAAAGAAAAGAAAGAAAAGAAATTGTTAATAATAAATGTTTGTGATTTTTAAACATATAAATGATATAGAAATTATAAAAATATTAACAGAATAAATAAAATTTGTTTAAATGTTAAAAAAAATTATCATTTTAATTTAGTTATTATTTAATTTAAAGTAATTATAATTTATAATTAAATAATACAAATATCTGTTAAAAAATCCAAAAGGTTAGTTTTTTTAACTGCACAATGAGTAAGTCTAACTTTTAAAAATTAAAAAAAAAAAGTAAGTTTGAAAAATTATTCTCTTTTCTTCATTTTGTTTATTAAATTAAAGTTAATACATATTTTCTGATAAAATTGAGCTGGATAAAATATATTACAAACTAAAAGTGACAGATAAAATAATAAATTACAGTGAAATTAAATATTTAATTCATAACATATTTTCATTTTTAATAAAATGCTTCAAAAAATCTAAACATCTATTTAAATGTAAAATAAAATAAAACAAATCATATTTTTATTTTGAAGTAGTTTTTCATTAACAAATTAGGATTAATTAGGATTATTTTAAATAAATTAAAGGAAATTAAAATAAAGTCCAAAATTAAATGATATACATATAAAGATATTTAAAAAAAAATTGCTTTTAAAAACAACCCAGTGAATGTCCCCACGCTAATAGGGCTGGACAAAGTTTTTTTCATTTTCAAGACTTTTTGACCACCTTGTTTCATTTTTAAGCTCAAGAGTAACCTAGTTTTAACCTCCGAGATGAATTTCATCAGAAAAGACTAATACTCAAACTCTCAAGAGATTCCTCTTCTCAGTGCAGACCTTCAGTCACATGACCACGTTAATGATCGTGGACAGTTAAAGCCCCAGTTAAAGCCATTTTTCTTAATCACAGACACAAATCAGTCAGATTTCAGCTCACATGCAGAGGAGGTACAAACTTTTGAACGTAGCACAAATGATGCCCATCACTGCAGTGATCCAGTCATGGTTGAGGTTTCAATGCAGAGAAAAGTTTTAAATGTGAAAAAAGCCACAAAAAATGTAAACAGACACAACAGAACAGCATTACACTTGCCCCGTTCAACCCTCAAGGCATTATGGGAAGTGTAGTTCCCACAGTCAGAGCACGAGCATCATCTCGCGAAGACTAACATGCAGCACCTGCAATGAAGCTGAAATGTGAGGGGGTGGAGACTCAGGAGGGAAGTTTTCAGAGGCTTTAACAATGCCCATGTTTATATTTATATTCTTTTACTCCTTTGCACACTTAAGAGACAAAAATTCAGCTGGCAGTGTCAGATGGCCGATCCAAATCTCAAATGTGGCAAACAAAAAACAGATCCATCGTTGACATCAGACACAAAGGAAAGAACGGGTCTACATGACTGCTCACAGGTCAACAGGAGCGTGGAAAACGTGCAGTGAGGAGGTTCACAGGAGGAAGTGAGTGCATGGGCCGATTTGGTCCTCGCCGCTGTCAGTGATATCTCACCATCAAAACAACATTTTCAGTCTCCAGCGGGTTTATCTTTGAACGAGCGTTCAGAATCCCAGCGGGCTGCTGAACATGAACATCTCCGAAGGGCAGTGACACATGAGACCAAGAAATTGAAGGAAAACAAAGAACATCGGTCTGTCTGGCTCTTTTCTCCTGTTCTCAGTGGTCAGGGCAGGAGGGAAGACTCGTCTGCAGCTCTGATGGAGGGTGCTGTCACATTACCGGGTCACTGTAGCTCACATACTTCGTCTTCGTCGCAGGACCTGTGGAGGAGGACACATCCATGAGAAACAACATGCAGCCTGGCTGCTGTGATGTCACAGATGAAGGCTCATGAAACTGGAGGTTATGTTGCTGATGGCCTAAACTGTGGAGTCAAAAGTAGTAAAAAGTTAGCGATTGTGTCAAAAGTTAGTATTTTTTAACATACCAACTGCTCTTGAAAGTGGGGTGTTAAAACATTTTGTTGAGACAACTAGATGTTTTGCATCTGTGTGGATGCCCCTTTTGCTCTGAACAACGTGATGATAATTACATCAAAGCACACTGTAGTGTTTAGGTCTTAAATTTATTAGATGAACCAGCAGAATCTCTCTGACAGTTTCAGCAGGTAGACCAGGTGCCACACCCCCTCCCCCATTCTGCTGACCGTTTGGCACCTCGGTGTCCAGTGGCAGATGGCTTTGAGCCAAAGAAAACCATCAACCAAGTCAAGGCGATAAAAGAAAAAGTCTGCGTTTGGAAATTAAGACCTGGTGTCACCAGTTAGTGGGATGGCTCCAAACGTCCAATCAAAGCTGTGTTATACGACCCCAACAAAATACTGGAAAAGTCAGAGTCAGAGTCAAGTTTATTGTCAATTCTACCACATGTGAGATACATACAGAGAATCGAAATTACGTTACTCTCAAACCCTCGGTGATACACAATAAAAACATTTTAAACACAAAGTGCAAATTAAAAAGAAACAAAAGTAAGTGGTGGTAAAAAAAAACACCTCGAGGAACATGTCAGTGACAAAACTGTGTATATAAAGAGCATCTTGAGATGCAGGTCTGCAGGAAGCAGTGCATTAAGAGCAGGTATTATTCTGTTCTTGAAAACCAGCTCCCTTTAGCGACCTTAAACCTGCTTACATTACAAGTTTATATCACTACCTCACTTTAACGAACTTTAACTTAACACAAACCAGAGGTTAAAATGGGGTCACTAATTGAAAACATTTGGAGCATCGTATAAAAGATAAAACTAAAACAAAGAAAAGTCAGGACTGTCCTCTGTCTGTTCTATCTCAGACAAGAATAGGACAATGTTCCTCTCCCCGAACTCATCAACTGGTCTCCTCAGTTCCCGGTCAGATATGGACTGGTGTCATTCATTTGATATCTTTGTGATGTTATGCTTTATGAGTCATCGTTCTTCCTGCTCTCAGTGAAGGCGGACGCTTTTCCTTCTCCCGCTCCTTCCTTTATCTGCCCCGCTGCTGTCTTGTGCTGTCCTGTCAATCTATTTGGAGCCTCTCTTTGCATAATCTTCCAAATTTAAACCATGGATCTGGTCAGCTGGTCTCTCAACGCAATTGATCAAATTTTCTCGATGAGAAAACTGCCGGATAGACGATGGACTCCTGGCAGGAGTGGAGGGTCGTGTGTCTGTCCATACTGTCAGTCGAGGATGTTGAATATAACATTACTGGATTTCTGATAACAGGATTTCAGCTCTTTGGAGTTGGCCGTTACCTGGCACATCGACAAGTGCTATCAAACACTCAGACTCAGACGCTGTGTCTGACAACTGGATAAGATTCTTGAACAGAATCGCAGGTTAGCTGCGGTTCTTGAACTTATTAACGGGATAAAAAAGGACTTGGACAAGTTGCAAGCTCGACTTGGTGGAAATTGCCAACAAATTTGGCTGTTTAGAGTCGCCATTAAGATGTACCAGAGAGACTTTAAGGCAGACGGAAAATTACTGGAGTCAGCCTGACCCAAAACAATTATCTGAATTGGCTCCCCTGTTGCTCTCAGTTTCCTGGACGTTATGCTGAAAAGAGCTCCACCCCCAATCCCCCTCCCCTCCCCTCCCCTCCCCCCATGACACCTGTAGACCTGAATCAGAGCTCTGATAACTCTGATAACGCTGATAACACTCCAACGCTATCAAGGACTACGGCGAACTATGACTGGGGACTGAACTGGGGCAGAGTTCACAGACTTACTTACCTATTAACACACACATGCACACATGCACACAGACATGAACACACCCCCCTTGACTCACCCTCTCCCTCTCATACCCCCGGTTCTGGTTTAGATGCGTTTGTGCCATGAGGCTGCGTGCTCACTTGGCCCCCCCACCCCCCCTCCATGTATGCTGTTTTTTTTTTCGGTATGATGTTGTCTGAGTTTGTTGCTTTTCATCCTGAGGTGTTTTTTTTTGTAATCCTACACTGTGTCCTATGACAGGACATTTTCCCCCTCCTCTTTCCTTGTGTCACCCTTTTTTTCTTACTAAATGAAAGGGCAGCGCTGACCTGGCTGCGGCCTCAGGGACCTGTCTACCCATGTCTTATGTTTGTTTTTTTCTTGTTCTCTTGGACAGGTTGTACTGGAACAAATTTTCGTGGTGCCAGGACACTGTTTCAATGACTAATAAAGCGATCTTGAATCTTGATCATTAGCAGCAAACTGTCACTCCCCATAACAAATTCAACAAAACTTTTTACATCAAATCTGAGCAGAAGAAGAAATCTGAGTCTGGCCACTCAGAGACCCATCCAAACTTCCACATTCATTCCTCAAGAAAAATAACATTTCAAAGTTGAGTTACAGACGTGGAAGTGTTTCAAAGGATTTCACTTGTGTAGTGCTGAGAAAGGAGGCTTGTAAGGATTCCTTTTCAGAGCAGCAGAGGCGATAGCAGCTTTAAGAGACAGACTGAGGCCTTTGTTGTATAAGAAATCAGCTATTGGAGGAAGGCTGAGAGGTCTTAGAAAAGGAGAATCAGAGAGATTTGGCCTTTGAAAGGCAGCTGAAGATGAAGGCTTTTTTGTTTGAGAATCAGCTGTGTGTATGGGGGGGGGGGGGGGGGGGGGGGGGGGTCTGAAGTGATTGGGGGCTTTAAAAGATGGGGGAGGGATGGGAGGGCAGCGGGTGAGGAGGAGGCCAGGCCGTCTCATTAAATATACAGAATTAGTACCCCTTTCTTTAATACATTTTAACACAATGCCAAGAGGGAGAAACATCAGCAGTGGTCTTTAAGAAACAACTGCTGTTGCACATCTATCTTGAAGGGGTTATTAAAACTATCCTCATTGAAAAACACCTCCCAGTTGCTCGGAAGTGTATATTACAAAACTGGATCAAAACTCTTCGCCTAGTTTCACCCTGTGGTACATGGAAATCTTTATTATCCTCCATCATGAAAGGTTACAAGCTGTTGTATGGGGTAGGGACGGGCTATTTTTAAAAATTTGTTCTCCCTTCCTAGATTATATACCTGCAGATCTGAAAACTCTGCTATTGCTGGACAGACATTGTTCAGATTGGAATAAAGCGTCACCTGGCAACCCTCACAATGATGAACAGGGTTTAACGAGCTGCTGATGACTGGTTATCCTCATTCATGATTACATACTACAGACCTTATTTTGCCTTAACTATTATATTTCATAATTTGTCATTTATTCATCATTATTTGAATATAACTGTCAGGATAGGCTCCGACAGACCCCCATGACCCTGCAAAGGAGTAAGCGGGTATAGATGATGGATGGATGGATAAAAAAAAAAAAAAAAAAAAGAAAGACCTTTACATCCATATCTCTTTGAGTAATTTTTATTTGTTTAATTTTTCCTTTAACAGCTTGTAGATTCTCCTTTAGCAGCAGTATCTTGAAGTAGTAGTTTCTAGTAGTAGTAGTCTCTCACATGATTGTGGAGGAAGTTTAGTCCATTCTTCTCTACCACTTTGCTTCAGTTCATTGAGGTTTTCGAACAGCACCACAGCGTTTCCATCAGGTTGAGGTGGAAGAAAAAATCATCCTCCCGCCTTCCATGTGCTTTTTAGACAGAGGTTTTCTCCAGACAAACCACACTTGTTCAGTCTTCTTTTAACTGTGCTTTACATGGACGTTTCACTTTCATATTCTTCTTGATATGTCCAGTGAGGCCTGTAGGCTCTGGTCCTGACAACAAAGTTCAGCCCAGAAATGGCCTACATCTCCAGTTTTCTTTGGTCCACTCTTGGCCTGCAGTGACCGTGTTGACTCATCAGTGGCGTGTTGACGCCATCTACCAGACATGAACCAAATCTGTACTGTCTTCAGCATATGTTGTGAGATTCAATGTGGCCCTAAACATGCTGTAACCCATGCCGAAGCCATTTATAATATTTGGTGAAGTCCATTCAGCATAAATTGGGCCGAGATTATTAACTTTGTCTCTGCTATCTGGGGAGATGCAGTTCTCAGTAAGACCTGTCTACTCTTAGTTACTATTGTTTTTATGTGTGTTTTTCTGAACATTGCATGGTTTAATTTGCTGGGACGTCCACTGCTGAGAAGTAGCAAGTGTCCACAATTCTCCAAATAGTTTGGTTAACTTACCCTCTTACATTCTGTGGAAGCAGAAACTTAGGATTTTCCATGTCATACTTTATCTTTTGGGGTTTAGTTTTGCTAAATAAATAATGACACAGAGAAAAATGTTGTTGTTCATCTGCGATTGTATTTACTGGTATTACGACCAACAATTATCATATTATTTTTATTATTTAATTTTTATTTTTTTACACAAATTCAGATTTAAACAAGGGGGTCTAACAAATGCAAAGAACAGCATGAGTCTTTAAATATTGAATGAGGGTTAAAAACCAGTACACTCAACCAGAGATGAGGAGGAATGGTGCGTTTGGAGGAACCTGGGCCAACAGATGTCTCTGTGGCTCTTCAGGGAGTCCCAGCGGTGCTGCTGCCTGCTCCGGCAACCCCCGCCCCAGTACAGCTGATAACATCCCCTGCTGCACCGTAACTAACTGGACTGACTGATGAGCCTTCATTATCGCTGCGCTGTGGGCAGCTCCAGAGAGTTTTCTTTCATTATTTAAGGCGGCAGAGCCTCGTCCCTGCCGCTGCAGCCTCCGTTTCTGCAGCTTCACGCTGCCTCACATTTAGCATGTCTGTAATCAGCCTTTGTGAAGAAACGAAGCGTGAGCCAGCAGGGTTTCTGTCACATCTACAATAACAGTCAGCATACGAAACAGAAACAACAGGTACTCAGGGAACAAAGACAAAACTGCGGCCCTGAACGCTGGCAAAAAAGCACATCTAATAAAAAAATGTTAAAAAGGAACATTTCTCAACGTCAGAGCTCTTTAGGTGCTTTTGTAGCCAAAGATGTTTATGTGGTCTCCAAAACTGACTGCAACCCTTTTAAATCGTAATGGATTTTGATTTGGCATAAACAAGGGAATTTTCATTCCTGGATTGGATCCTGATTCAAAATTACACCGAGGTAATGTCCTTAACAAAAGTAGCAGCCGATGGTGGTAGCAAGATTCATTTTGATTTCAGCCTCCGTGTGTTCCTCCAGATATGATGGATTCTGCTCCACTTGCTTGTTTAATGAAGTACAAACGGGCTAATTGCAGTTTGTTTATCATAAATAAATAATTTTTAGTCTTTAAAGATGCTGCTGCTCAGACGTTTTGGCGCAAAGGTGATTAGAAATGCTGGTAGTAACCAAATTAAATATCAAAATGTAAACAACATCTAAGTTTTATTCTATTTTATCCTAAGTTTTAAGTTTAATTTTTTAATCCACAGTACTGCTCATGCAAACAACCAGGTAATAACGCTAGGATGAGCTAACAAGGCCAGCTAAGAGCTACTGATTTGCTCAGCTCGTCCATCGTAACGTCAACGTCACGCTGTCATTAGCAACCACTTAACATGACTAGCAACAGGCTAATGGCACTGAGAACCAGCTAATATCACAAACAAACAGCTAACGTTACTAATAATGAGCTTACATCGCTAACAGCAAGCTAACATGATCCATTAATGGCACCAACACTGAGTAAACGTCACTAAAAACCAGCAAAAGTCACTGTGAGGGAACAAACGTCATTAAGCTATCAGTACTGAAGACTAAATGTTGATAACTGCGTAGCTAATATGTCATGGTTGGCTACAAATTCAAGCATGTCCGTCACTAAAAACAAGCTTACAACCAGCTAATGTGACTTGAGCTGACGTGACTGAAAACAAGCTGTTGAACCAGTGAACCAGCAATCAGCTAACGTTACACCTATCGATCACGAACTCTTTCTTTGGCACTAATGTACGCTTTTTCTTCATCATACATGCATGGTTTGACTTGTACCTGACTGTCAAATGCAATTATACTTTTATTCATACTAAACATGATATCAAAATTTTGTGGTTAGTATTTATATGTCAATGCTTTTTGATCAGCTAATATTTCCTGCAATCATGACAGCAGATCCTTTCAATTGCCCGGTTATTTCTTTGAATAACTTTCAATGTAGATTAATAATGTGAAACCAGAAAATATAACACTTCTGTTTTAGTGCATTTATTAAAGCAAAATTCATAAGGGAGCTTTCTGAACACCATCAGAGCTGTAGGGAAACACAAAAGAAATGTTGTAGACGCAGCCTTTTAAACCCCCAGGAGCACTTGTAATGAGGTTACCATGGTTTCAGGCTTTACAGATACCAAAAGAAGACAGAGAACAGAGCAAAGATTCAGTTATTAGTCTTCAGTCTTAGGATAAAACAAATACAACCTCAGATGAATGGGCTGTTAGGCCATCGCATCAGATATACGAGCCACATCTAAACTCTGAGCATGTAGGAGTCTGTGTTTGACGTCCTTTGGATTAATTGAATTACCATTCATGAAAGAGACTCAATACACTAGTGAGGCGATCCCAAAACTTCAGCAGGTGGATTATTAGAAACAATTGATTGCATTTGTGAACCAAGCTTGACACAAGTGGAAGATGCCATAAATGGATATTTTCACCTAAAGGACTGAAGACAACACAAGTATAAACGGTGTATTCATGGAGATGAATATAGAGGAATATATAGAGGAAATGTCTTCTGCAAATGTTATTTCTTTGTTACCTAATTACTTTGTCCCTAATTGCACATATTATTAACAACAATATATTATTAGAACTGCTTTTAAGGAGAATCAGTCTATATTTGTCTATATAACTTTTTTTTAAGTCACACGGGCGACACAGTATCCCCACCATTCAACCGCTTACATCCTCCAAAGTTGAACGATCGGTCATCAGACTCTCAGTTTCTCATCGATGAGGAATTGGTCTTTTTAAAAATTACATGATACCACATATGATCTTTATCTGGGTTGTTATGACTTCTGATTACAGAGGTGTTTAGAAAATTATAATCAAAACAAATAAAGCATTTAAACAGTATGTAGGTTTCAGAAATCTCCTTCAATCCAAAGTGTAAACTGATGCTAATGATTAGGTGATACAAACTGGCTAACTGTTGTCATAGATTGTCCCGTCATTAAAAACAAACCAAAGTCATTAATAACCACTTAATGTTTTAAATAATAAGCAAACACTTCTAACAATCAGCTGGTGTCATTACCTATATAACATCAGGAATGAGCAGCTAATATTAAAAATGTGGACTGTGTGATACAATCTGACGACAACGCCAGGAACTGGCTGGTTGTTCTCACAGCTCGTTATCATCACTATCAGCCTGGTGATGGCAATCACGTTCAGCTAGCATTGCTACTTTTCTTAGATGAATTCAACTCACTTCAAAAACACTTATTGATCCTCGAAGGAAAGTTGTATGTTCTGTAACTGTCATAGCTATAAGCAGGAAGGATCTCCTGTGTTGCAGCAGATCTGAAGAAGCCTCCGACCTAACCTGACCTTAACCGGACTATAACCTAACCGGAGTGAAGACACCGTGGCTGCATGACTGTGTTGTGAAGAGGATGCTCAGGGTTGTCCAACCATCTTCTTCATTTTATGAAGTAATCTCCTCTTGGTGTTAAATGCACTGGAGAAATCAAACAACGTGATCCTCACAGTACTGGCTGTGGGTTCACTGAAGCAGGTGTATGATGGCATCTTCAACTCCAACCCAATGGCAATAAGCCAACTGCAGTGGGTCCTGGAAGGTGCTTGTTTGCCTACCCAGTTAAGACAATAAAGGTTTTCTTCAGGACTTTCATGACGTGTGATGTTATAGCAACAGGTTTGTGGTCTTTACACAAAAAAATATAAAGTAAAAAAGAGGTAGTGCTAACTTTTGCACATGTCTGTGTGGATACTACCAATGCTTCACCACAGTGTTTATTTTCCACCATAAAGGAAAAGTTTTTTTTTCCTGTCATGTGACTCTTGAGGAAAGGATTTTCCATTTGTAGACTTTCTGAGGATTTACAGCACAGTAAAACGGGACGTTGAGGAGGTTAAAAACCGTCAGAAGCACCAGAGAATAAGAGTAAATCTGGCAATACAGCAGTCAGACGAGGTTCTACTCATGTAAAAGTTATGAGTCCGCTGGCAGTAAACAGCCCAGGAAGAATATTTACCCCCCCCCCCCCCCCCCCCCCCCCCCACACACACACACACACACCTCCTCCTCAAGCCTCCAGAAGAAAATGGATCAAGGTCAGGACAGCGAAGCAGCAGAAGAAGATTAATTTGCTCTTACCTCTGATAAATTATGAAATTAGCCTGTCAAGGGGAGAAAAACACGATCTGGTGAGTTGTTCTTGAGAGCCCCAGAGGGAATCCTCCTGCCAGGAGGTAATGTGATCACACAGGCATGTCATTTCAAATTGTGCATGTTTTATTCCTGTGAACATGGGAGCTGAGATGTCTTTTTTCATTTTCACAATTTTTAATATAGTTCTGGTTTCCAGTGAAGCAAGAGAGGAGTGATTTTTTTCAGAAAATTAGTTGTTTTTTTTTACCCCCTTCTGCTTCCAGAAGATTTAGGAGGGGGACCTGCAGCCAGTTGCAGACAATAATCTGTCCTTGAGGAACTGATTATCAGCGGGTGTGCAGACCTTTATGAAAGCAGAGGTTTTGGCAGTTTGTTGGTCTGGAGTTTTCAGGTGCGTGCTAGATCTGCTGAGCTTCAGCAACAGGATCCAGGAGGATCCTGGCTCCAAAAGTGAGTCAGTCTCTGTTGACCTTCGGGTTAAAATGTCCATCTGAGCTTTGAATGAAGATAAAACAATAGCTTGTTGTGCTGTTAAGTGTACTGCTCCTGCATGAAAGAGTCCAGGAGTGAACGACTCTCGGCTGTGGGTGGAAGAGCCTTTAGAGCACCTGGGTCCTCCAGACCTTTTTTAGATCCAATCTAGTCAGACGGCTTCACCACCAGTGTTTTACAGTGTGACTGTGTGAGAGAATTTATTTTTTACAAACTGTCCTCCAGTGTCCAGAAACAAACTCATCGTTTTTTTTCTGTTCTGTACTTACTGTTGGGTTCGACGTTCTCGCACAGCTCCGTCTTGGCCTCCCCGTTGGGCCGGTCGCTGGCCTTGTGGGAGAGGCGGGACGACATGGTGGCTGCCGTGACGACAGCCTTGAATGACCGTTTCCTCTTCTGCACGTTGAGCTCTGGGTGAAATATGATGACGTAGACTTTGGGCATGTAGAGCAACCCGAGAGCAACGGAGGCACTCAGGTTCATGGAGATGGTCAGCGTGGTCGTCTGGATATACAGCTGTGGTGGAGAAGGGTGGACAAAGGTCAGTTCGTTTCCTGACTACAAGTATTTGTCATACCTGCGCAAGTAACGAGATACTACAAACCCAGATCAGATACAAAACCTAATGCATATGTAAAGAACGTAAAGAAATAAAAGTCAGAATCACCATTTTCTTATAGCATTTTCTGCATCATCCCAACTGTTCTGGTTTGAGGTCGTAGAAAGTCAAGAAACAGGACTTTCTTCTCTGAAGTAAAAGTTTCATTTTTACTGCAGGATGTTCAAACATAAAACACCAGAGACTGTAAATCTTTTTAATCAAAAATATAAAAAGTCAGACAATTATGACTCAGCGTTCTGTATTTACGAGACAGTCTCGTTAACAAGTCCAGTCTGACTTGTTGATCATGCCAGTGACATAAAGAGCCCCAGACAGTAGGTGAAGGTGGACTGCAGAGCCAAGCTGTGGACTTTCTTTATGAGCAGGTGAAGGACTGTTTTTATGATGCTGCCTGTTCTGGACCCTCACCTCCGCTCGGGACCAGCAGCAGCTGGCTCTGTTAATGTTTTATGCTCTGTGTATATTGGCCTCGCAGCTGAAGCCGCGGCCCTCTGAACCCAATCGAGCTCCGATATCGACTCGAGATGAATGCATAAAGAGGTGCTGGCGTGCCGTAATGTGCTTCCCAGAGAGCCTTTCACAGAGTGCAGCCCCGCTGTCATTATGTGTTATGGCCCTGCTGTCGCCGGTTGATGCGTGCCAGTTATAGAGAGGAGGTTAACAATGCTGCAGGATGGAAATTCAGGCAAAAAAACCCCATCAGAAATCATCAGAAGACTTCTCACTTTTCTCTCTATTCAAGAAACAAGATCTACCTGTTTGGTCTATTCATAATAACATTTTAACCATTATTCAGACACAGTTGCTGGTTTGAACCAATCGAGTGTATATTAAAACAATGCCAAGAGGGAACAAATTGTAGAGAAAAAAAACTAGAAAATGTAGAAAGGATTGTAAAACCGTTTCCAAAGTATATGAAGTTCAAGCTAAATGTGATACAATGCAATGTGACACTATGATGTAATACAAAACAATATAATATATGAGCCGATAAGATGAGAAATAATATAATAAAATATGATGTGTACTATCCAAAACAATAGCATGTGAAGAACTGTGTAATAATATAGTACAATCGATATATCATGTGATATGACCCTACTATGTACCCTACTAATATAATACACTGTAAAACAATACCACATGATGCAAAAGACACAATATGATATGAAGCAATAATATATGATGCAAAATAATAATAAAGCAGTACAGTGTGATACAACACAATACAATATGAAGCAATTTGAAATGATGTCATATTCTACAATGTGATATGATACAATAAGATATAAAACTAAAATATGTAATGTTACATGTTATGATGTAGCAGATGTATTATAAGAAATAATGCAGTATGATATGACGTGATATGATAAAATACAATGCAATGTGATGCAATGTGGTGTTGAGACATATGATCAGAACGATTTCTTATTTCTTCTTATTTCTATCTTGGCCCCCAGCTGACATTATTTCTCCTAATCTAAATCCAATGACTAGCTGTCATCTAACTACTTCAACTGACATTTCTTTCATTTAATTCCTCTTTAATCAGAGGTGTCGCTGCAAAACAGACCGCTACTGGAGACCCTTCCTGCCCCTGTCTCTGAGGAGACTTAAAACATTTCCCTTTGTGGATTAATAAAATATTTTTGAATTGAACTGAACTTAAAGTAACCAATATATAAATCACTATAAACAATCATTAAAAAAAACAGACTATAATCAATAAAACCAACCTTACATTAAAGAAAACTGAAGATAAGTCAGGGCTGCAGTCATAAGGCATTTTTAGATTAGATCTCAGTGATGATGATAACTCGCTTGGGTAATATAAACACAAGGTGTGCCACCCCGTGCCTGAAGGCGAGTTGAGGGGAGGGAAGGCGAGTCGGAAGGTGAGTCGGTAACATAATGTAAGATATGAGGGCGTGTAGAATGATGTTTTAACCCTACATCAGCAGGATGAATTATGTCACCAGACAGGTGTAATTTGGATCATCCTTTTATAATCATGGATCATCCTTTATGGTTCCGGACATACGCCGGTTTATGGCTTCCTCGGCTCTGAGGCTGAGTAGTTCAAAGATCTCCTTGTCTCCCCAGTTACTCATCTTGCAATTATAGGCCCTACCTGGTGCTGTTGTTACTCTCATCAACTGTTTCCTTATTTTATTTATGAAAAAAAAAGCAAAAAACTCCCCTGGTGTACTCAGGTTATGTAATCAACATTTTCCCTGTATTATTCTGTTTACATTAGTCCTGACCCGCTATTAAGTGTACCCTTGTAGGCGAGTTATTGGCTTGGCAAGCCATATCGCATCAGGCCATGTAAAAAGGACAGGTGACTTATTAGAGCTATGTGTTAAACGGGGCTATAGACTAATAGGTTAAGGTTTAGTGTCATATCGCTGGGTTATAGCAGTGGGTTCTTATTGTAGAATCTGATTGACAAAGGCACAAATAACCTTTTTAAAACAACTGAGTCGGGGACTCTAACTCTCCTTCCTGCTGCTTAAGGTGAAAGAAAAGGTTGGGTCATCTAAAATCCCATGTGCTTCTTTAACCTGCTAAGACCTAGTGCTATTGTTTCTTCTTGTTGCTTTGGGTCCATGTTAAGAAATTAAATGACATATGACATAGACGTCAAAAGATGTGATGTCCACATATGTGAACGCCAGGTCTTAGGAGGTTAGACTGGTAGCTTGTAAATTGAAGGATTTACTTAATTTTTAATGAACTAAACCCATATTGGGATGAAGACGGACCAAAGTTTCTCCACAACTATGTAAGATACTGATAAGGAAGAGGAAAGAGAGTCAGCGGGGAAGAGTGATAAGGGGAAAATACAGACCTGATCACTCTGCCACTTTTTATCGGGGACCATTAAGGTCAGGCGAGATTGCAGATGAAGACGGGAGTCAGACCAAAGGAAGGTCAAGTGTATAATTTATCTTCTGAAGATGAGACTTGGCCTCCTGTCTCTTGCTTAAATAAAAAGCCTTGTATAAATGGTGAAACAGAAAATACCCAATTTATTCATCTATCTATCCATCCCCAGGCCCCTCCTCCATCTCTTGGGGGATCGGAGCCATTGTAAGGCACGAACAGATATAATCTCAGTCGATAGTTCTGGCACTGCTCTGAGGCTGCCTTCTAATGGACAAGT
Organism: Xenentodon cancila; assembly: GCA_014839995.1. NCBI lineage: Eukaryota > Metazoa > Chordata > Actinopteri > Beloniformes > Belonidae > Xenentodon > Xenentodon cancila. The sequence goes on from CM026203.1 coordinate 2,576,932, forward strand.
CCAGAAATCCTTCCCCTGGAAAAGCATCCTGACCAGATCCAGACCACACCAGCTGAAACTGGTTGCTTTCAAGAGGCACTTTTAGATTAGATCCCACTCTTATTGTTAGATGATGAATGCGTGTTTAACGCGTGTTAGGCATTATAAATGCAAGGCGTGTTATGTGCCACCCCGTGCCAAAAGGCAAGTTGAGGGGGCGGAAGGCGAGTTTGGAGGTGTTATTCGCGTAATATAAGATGTGTGGGCGTGCAGAATGACGTATTATCCCTACATTAGCCGGATGAAAGACATCGTCAGACAGGTGTCATTTTCAAAACGAGGATGATTGAATATCTGAATGAGTGTTTAGTGGGTTTTGTTTCTGCAAAGCCCCAGTTTGTTATTTTTGTGGCCAGTTGCTCAAACAATGGATCATCCTTTATGGTTCTGGACAGACTCCGGTTTATGGCGTCTTCGGCTCTGAGGCCAAGTACCTTGCAGATCTCCTTTTCTTCCCAATTACTCAACTTGCTAATATTTGTGACCTCCTGCTGTCATTACTCTTATCAGCTGCTTGTTTATTACATAAAAAAAAAAACCCTCCCCTGATGGATTGTACTCAGGATACGTAACCAACTAATCCCTCCCATGACTTGCCACCCGACAATCTGTTTACATTAGACCTGACCCGCGATTAAGTCTACCCTCCAAGGCGAGTCATTCGTGGGGCCGCTCGACACGCCACCCCACGTCACTCAATGTAAAAAGGACCAACGACACGCTTAGATCTGCGTGTTAAACGCGGAGTTTCCGCCAATGTAAAAACGCCTAATGACTTTCTCACCCTAGCGTCAAATAATTTCTGAGGAAGGAACACAAGCTTACTTCAATTTATGATTGTTATGATTATTATTATTATTATTATTAGTATTACTATTATAGGTTGTAGCAGTAATTGTAGTAGGAGAAGCAGTAGTAGTTTTAACAGGACTTGCAGGAGTAGTAGTATTTCTCAGAGAAAAAAAGGGGTTCAGTTCCCCACAAGAAGGTGGTCCTTTAGGTGTTTGCCCAAATACCACCTGGCCTGTCTGTTATTGGTCTCGGCTATGAAATAAAGACAGTGTAATTGTTCTCTACATCACACTTCTGTCTGAAAGGGAGGCTGACAGTCCTGCTGCAGGTCAGCATGAAGAGCTCAGCGAGCGTCATGGATGCGCGACTTCATCTTCATGATGCAACCAGTGTTCGCTGACCTACATGGAGCAGAATCAGCTGACTCATGTGATGCTTCTTCATGAATGTGGATGTGAAGATAAACAGTGATGAATTCAGATTCAGAAACAGACACAGGGGACTGAAAAGAACAGTCAGAGCTGCAGATGAAAATATTCATTGAGTTTCAAGGATTTGATCTCTGCTTGCTCACATTTCATCTCTGTAGGGCAGCATTGACTTAACAGTGAAGTGAAGGAGGTTAACCCTAACCCTAACCGGGAGCATTCAGGAGTGTGAATGCACTCCTGAATGCTCCAGGCTGGTGTGTGTGACACACATCCCAGAAAACTTACTCCACATCAGTGTGGAATGCTCAGAGAAATACAAAAACCCAAGACTTACATCTCTGAGCACAGAAACATATAATTTGTAGCAGCAAGTTGGTGTTTGAGCATCAAACCATAAATAACAAATGCACTTGTATTTATTTACATTGAACACTAGGAAGCTTAGTGGTGCTTCTTAAGAGGAATTGTACGAGGAGCTGCAATAGCATTGGCTAGCACTGACCACTGGCTCCGATAATGTTCGCTGGAACTGAGTGCTGGTTACAGTTATTCAGAGTAGCATTGGCAAGTGTTGACTGTTTGGCTAGCACCAAATGTTGGTTACGATTAGCTATTATAATGGTGGCTAGCACTGGCTATTGATTACAAGTGCTATACTGGCTACAACTGCTTGTTGGCTTATTAAGGAGCCTATAGTTTGGTTTATGATTGGCTGTGATAATGTTGTATTGTCCACTGGCTACGATAGCCTTGGCTATCATTAACTGTTGACTACAACTAGCTATGACAGCATTGGTTAGACCTGTCTGACACTATGTATGGTTACAATACTGGCCTGCATGGACTATTGGCTACAATTGGCAATTGGCTGATGCAGGACATGGAGCGGGTTGGTGGATCCACGCTGAATAATAAATGGAATTTGAGTAGCGACTTCTCCCAAATCGTGTCGCACAAATATGACCAGCAGTCTCCTTCTGCCTCTGATGCTGTTGTGGTTGTTAAATGCAGATAACTTCTCTCTGAGGCTCCTCAGTGTTTTGGCCACTGCATTTTTTTCTCAACTACTTTATTTTAAACTGAATCACATCCATCATTAATTATCTGTGTGTGGGCCAGCTTGCCTTAAACAAGGGGTCAAAACCTTGAGTACACCAGGGCATGTGCCTTGGCCTGTGCCGCCGACAACTGAGTTCAACACCATGCTCCCTTAAGCTCAGTGAAGTCAGGTAAAACAATCAATACCATCAGAGTGGCAAGGAGCTATGGTGGTCTTCATCTCCAAAGAAAGTGAAATCCAAAGACATCAGCCAAATTAGAAACATTACACTGCTAAATGTAGAAGGAAAGATCTTTTTCTCAGTAATGGCTTGATGGATAACCACCTACCTGCTAGCAAAAATGGGTACATGAACACCACTAGCCAGAAAGCAGGAGTCCCTGGTTACCCAGGGTGTGTAGAGCCCTCTACAATGATCTGGGAAGAGTTCCAGAGGGCCAGGCAGGAGAAGACTAACCTGTGCATCATCAGGTTTGACATTGCCAACACGTATGGATCAGTCCCACACCACCTGATCAACTATGTTATGGAGTTCTGCCACATGCCCCCTGCATCAAGAACCTGGTTATTTTCTACTTCAGTGACCTGCAGATGTGAAGATTTCACCAACGGGTGGGAGCAGAGGTTGGCATTCTCATGGGGTGTGCCATTTCTCCAATCTTGTTCATGGCAGCCTTTGAGATTTTCTCTGGAGCAAGACAGCTAGTTGGCGGGATTAAATTACCATCTGGCCAAAGGCTACCCCCACTGACGAGCTACACGAAGGACGTCACCTTCTTCAGACAGCTCCAAGTAGAGCTAGGTTGCTGAAAAGGATGGATGAACTGATGTCCAGGGCCAGAGTGAAGATCAAGCCCTCCAAGTCATGCAACCTGTCACTCAGAATGGGGATCAGGGACACTACCACCATCTTTGTTGTCAGGGGGAGAAGATCCCTCTCCTGTCTGAACAACCCATTAAAAGTCTAGGGAGGCAGTACACTGCAGAACTGATGGGAAGAACCATCATGAAACAGCTTACAGACAGCCTGGTAAGGATTGCCCAAAGCCTACTCCCGGGAAGTACAAGATCTCATGTTACTAGTTTACACTCTACAGAAAGGTAATGTGGCCACCAAAAGCATGTTGGATGGAGGGGTGAGAGGGGGACGTCCCTGTCACTGCTCTGCCACCAGGAGACACTCCAGGGTTAAAGGGGCGAAACATTCATAAATGGTGGTTTCTGGCTGGTGACCCATGGGCACCGGAGGAGGTGCGGCGGGCAACAATACGACAGGAATTTCCATAATTTCCCTGTTCGTCTACTGATGAGAAACTCAAGAGCAGAAGTCCTCCCACTGCAGCACCTGTGTGCAGCGCGCATACAGGGTTGCTAGATCAGAAAATTAAGTGATATTCATTTCAATGCTGAAATCACTGGTGTGAAAAAATCCTGTGATTTATGTATCATAAAAAGAGTATGGATCAGTATGAATCAGTGGAGTTTTAAACATTACAGCAAGAGTCAAGATGAGTCGGGGTGATCAGGGAGGGGCTGCCAGGAATAAGCAAGAACTGTAATAATAATTTGTTGCTCAGCTTGACATGTCACATATTAGTAACTCAAAGACCAACACAATTTAATGTCACATTGTATTCAAAACTAAGAGTATGTAGTGTGTGTGCACAGTCGATACAGTGAATGTGTGTGTGACAGATTTAAATGCCTATTTATAATAAGCTGACAGGCGCTGCAGTGATTTCTGATGCTTCCCACTCCTAACGTTTGATTACATTTAAAGCGTGGTCACATTGGGATGATGATGATGTAAAGAGGGAAAATGAGAGGTGGCAGATATGTTCATGTCTGAAACATGCCACAGTTTTGAAAAACATCGAAACATGGAAAAAAAGAATTGTGGTACAAAGTACCGCAACAGCAGTAAAGCTATGGATATCTGCTTCTCTGACCACGCCCACATCACATTTCTTTTCAATCTCGCAACAGTTCTCGCACACCACACGATTATACGAGTTCTGCCCAGATGATATTAAAAAAGCTGTAAGAACTCCCAAACCAGGGCTGAAAGAATAAAATAACGTCATCTTGTCCATACCACCTTAAGAACAAGAACAAATTTCTGTTCTCTATGGAGTCTGTATCAGACTCCTTTTCTCTATTGTCCTCCGATGTGTGTTCAAAATGACCCGCTTTCGCTTTTGACCAGCCTCTGTACACAAGTTCATTGGCTCGACTCTGCTGTGTAGCTGCAACTTGGTAGTTTAAAATCCCTACTTTTGACTGTGGCAACCCAATCAACGCAACCCCCAATTCGTTTCGTCACCGCATTCAAAGTCTATGGAAACGGATGCAGGAAATGCACCCAATGCTGCTGTGTGACGCTACTGTTATTGTTAGTATTTATAACGCTATAAATGTCAGCAGTGTTACCTCATTGCTAATGATGTTAGCTGGATGTTAGTGAAGTTTGCTGGTTGCTAATGAAATTATGATTGATCACAATGTTAGCTGGTTGTTAATGATGATAAAAAACTATGAAAATTCCTGGCATAACTTGGCATTATTACAATATTAATTTTTCAATTTATTTGTGACAAAGCAATTAAAAAACGCTAAAACTACATCTCACAGCCTACAGGCTTCACTAAATGTGTTTAATGTTACAGTTCATGACAGCAGAATTAGAAGACTGAACAGGAGTAGTTTGTTTTGGAGAAAACCAAACAGCATTTCAGCTGCACCACCTCATACTCACTGTCAAGGACTGCAGGTAAAGGTTTTAGATAAAAGACTGAACACAGAGGGTAATGTTCCTGAGCCTTTGCAAGTCTTACCTTCTCTGCAGACTGTGCGGTACCAAAGAAGATGGGTATGAAGGCCAGCCACACAATGCAGGTGGTGTACATGGTGAATCCAATAGGCTTGGCCTCATTAAAGTTCTCTGGTACTCCTCGGGTCTTTATGGCGTAAACAGTACACGTCACCATCAACAAGATACTGTATCCCAAAGAGCATATGATCTGCAGATCCGTGATGTCGCATTTCAACACTCCACGAGCCAGATCCGGGTTGATGCTCCTTTGCTCATCGTAGTCCACTACAGTGTTGGGTGGGTCCACGCCAAACCAGATAAGCACCCCCAGCAGCTGGACAGAGATAAGGCTGAAGGTGATGGCCAGCTGGGAGGTGGGGCTGATGAGCCTGGGTGCTGTCACAGACTTCTTGCCCTGCTCAAAGATCCGGTAGATGCGGTTGGTTTTGGTGAGGAGAGCAGCGTAGCTAATACACATACCCAGACCCAGGAAAATCCTCCTGAACGAGCACACGCCAACATCCGGTTTGCCGATCATGAGGAACGTTATGATGTAGCAGAGGAATATCCCAGTCAGGAGGACATAGCTCAGCTCCCGGCCGGAGGCTCGGACAATCGGAGTATCATTGTACCTGACAAACGTAGCCATGACGAAGATTGTAGCAATGATGCCCAGCATTGCAAGGAAGACTGGAATCACTGCCCAGGGGGAGTGCCACTCCAGCTTGATGATGGGAATAGGCTGGCAGGCTGTGCGGTTGGTGTTCGGCCTCATGTTGTAGAAACAGAGCTTGCAGGTGAACTCGTCAGGAAGGTAATGGTAGCCTTCGCAGCGCTCACAGTGCCAGCAGCATGGCATGCCCTTCACCACCTTCTTCCTCTCACCGGGTTTACAGGGATGGCTGCACACGGATTTGGGAATCTCCTGTGCCCCTCGAGGCCACTTTAAGTCTTCGGTCTGGAGGGAATATATGGAGACATATGAAGTTAGATCAGTGGTGAAGCAAAGTTGCACTTTGCTGTGTCTTCTAATACACAAAACATGCCAAACATTTCTACTCATAAGAACATCACTGTCAATCACTCTTTCGTCAGTATTGCAGATCTGTATACCCCCATGTGTTCACAATTGGTATTACTATGTATAGTGACTTCTATAACAACCCTCATGCTGTCATCCTACCAGACTAGCATTGACCATTTTCTACCTTTGGATACACCAGTAGCCAAGCATGGTTATTGTTAACCGTTGGCTATGATGAGCTACACTAATGTTGACTAGTGGTGACTGTTGGCTACGAATGGCAAAGTTTGGTCCTCGAGAGCCACTGTGCAGCGCGTTTTAGATGTTTCCCCTATCACACCTGAGTCAACTGAATGGATCAGCATTGAGGTCTGTTAATGACACATTCATTTGAAGCATGCAGGACCGGACTTGGGCATCACTGACATAAACACTATAAATCCATTTCAGGACATGTTGCTGTTTATTGGACCATGGCTCATTAACCTATCGTGGAAAAGACAGTTTTTGAGGAGGACTGCTTAGACGGATTTTCCAACCATTATAGGTGATTTATCGCTATGGGTATTTGTGCAAGGCCACATCCTGGAAACAGCTTGAAGAATTTGGATTATTGACACTAGTGACTGGAATAGTTACAGCCAACAGAATCATCGGGTTGTTCACAAATCTAGTCCACTTCAGATGTCGTTTAATCAGAATAATGAAAACGTTGCATATTTACCAACATGGTGACTCAGTGTGTCTTTCTGTGTAAGTGACATTAAATTACTTACATGTAAATAATTATAACTCTAATCTAATATGTATCTGTGCTCCTGTAAGGCATTTGTTGTGTAGAAGTCAGCCTTGCGTGTGCACATCACCCAGGCAGCACATCCATTTGGGCTCGATCTAAGTTAAAAGACTACTTGGATATAAAGTGGGCTTGGTCTTAAAATGGCAAAATGGCAAGGGTCTGTTACAATCTTAGTACAATGGGTCTCAAATGGGAAGCCTATGTGGGTCAAATATATGAATCCCAGGACGGATATAGGAGGGTTAAGTGTGCATGTGTTAAGAAAAAGGCACATTTTGTGTGTCCCATAAAGTGTTTAGCAATAGCCCCAGTAGGGCCCCCACGTAAAATACAGGTAAATCCCACTCAGAGCACACACACACAAACCCAGGACCACCATGGAACCTGCAGGCAAACTCATATGGGACCTATTTTGTAGGCCCCCTAAGAGGCGTTACATACTCTGGCTTCACTTTACTGTCTTTTCTGCAGAGATTTTCAAAGATCTTTTTGGACTTTCTTGTGTTAAGGATGAGTGGTTGAGGTAACGAGGGAATGAGGAATGACTGCTCAAAGCATGAAGACCAAATCTCCTGTCTTTTATACTCCATCAGACTGCTGACCATTCATAACTATTTCCTATCAGAGCCACTCTCATGGAATAAAGCTTTATTCTGCTAATAAAAACATGACATTTTCTTTATGTTGCATCAATAATAGTTATTGTACGGCACAGTGAAGTCATTGTTAGGTATCAATATGGAGCTGCTGTTGTCTTGGTCTCAGATTTACAGCTCAGATGTGATTGTGCAGATGAGCTGGTGCTTTGCTTTGGCTTGTGGCTAGCAGCAATCAAGCTGTCAGATCAATGAGGCCTTTGCTGTTAATGAGTGATGAACAGTTCATAAGTGGAGCATCAATACTGGAGACGTTTCTTGTGGAGAACAGCTCAGCACTGTGGGCAGAAGCATGATGAAGAGGAGGATTGCTGCAGAGCCGCAGAAGGACTCCTGACCTCAGTTAACACCGTCAGCGTCTATACTGTAAAACAAAGCAAACTGTGCACATCTTGCACACCTTAATCTATTTAAATTCATCCATTAACATATATGTGGCTGTCACTTTGCAATTCAGTGTGTTTTTTTGTCGTTTCACTTTCACTTTCACTTTCTTTTCACTGTTCCTATTTGTACTAATGTAAAACAGTTGCTTTATTTAGCCATACATTCATCTTCTAATGCTTTTCAAGGACCAGTGACTTCATGTACGAACGGTGCATATGTCATGAAAAAGTTGCATGCACATTATTCCACACACCCACCAGGATTTGTGCGCACCTTGCAAATCTTTGGCCTTCCATGAGAACGTGCGTACCACCATGCAAATTCTGTCATTTGACAGTGCCCAACTACAAGGTAATGAAACACATATTTGTATGCAAAGCAATGTTCTCCTAGTGAAAAAGACCTGAAAACAGTAGTTCTTTAAACTTATCTTATGATTTACAAGCCCATGAAGAAACAAAACCATACGTAACTTAATTTTTTCACATAGCATTTGCAACCTAAAGTTAAAGTAAACTGATAAGTTTTTGTTTTTAATGTCACATGAAGATGTTAACACACATCAATGAGTGCAATGAGGTCCATACAGATGAAATAAAATGAACTGAGGAAAAGAAACAGTGTCGAATGATCATATCCATTTCCCACAATGCACTATAACCTTTATTTTGTATTTGTTTCATTCTTTTTGCTTCTTTCTGTCTATTTTTTATTCTGCCCTTAAACTGTTTTAAATTTTAATGCTCTTTTTAATGTTTTTACGTTAAGCACTTTCGATTGTCTTGTGCATGAAATATGCTTTACAAATAAACTTGTCTTGCCTTCATAGAGAACAAGTCACATGCGAAGTTTAAAATCAGGTTAGACAGTTATATGTGCATCCTACAAATGGCTGTGTGAAGTCACGTGTGATTGTGCAACAATGGCAGCTTTGCCAATGAAGGACTTCAGAGGGAGCATATCTTTAGGGACCACACTGACCTGCTGGCTCAGGATGACAACTGGCTCATCAGCTGATTTAGACTGCCAAGAGTGATCCTTCGGGATCTCTGCACTGAACTGGTCCCGGCGTTGTAGAAGGAGACTGGGAGAAGTCGCGCCATGCCAGTGCCAATAAAAGTCCTCCCACGCTTGGGTTCCTAGTAACAAGAGCCTTTCAGCGGTAGCTGGCTGACAGGTTGAGAATCTCTCAGCTGCACCATGCTGGCCTTATGGGATGGCCTAATCCCAGTGCTTCTGATGCATGCACTTCCTTTTTGGAGATGCTTGCTTCTTCTATTTCCAACACCTCACCAATAGCTCTGAATGATGAGTCCTTGTCGCTGGTCTCAGTTACCACATTTGCTGTTAAAATATACAACATTACTTTTTGTATCTCTGTGTTCATTCTGTTTCATATAAATCTGACATGTGACTAACAGTTTGGTTGGTTCTATTGCTGAATCTAAGCAATATCAGTATTTTGTTTAATGCACTTCAGAATGATCACGCATACCTAAAATATCGCCCGCATATGCTAAACCACCGTAAGGCTGCCGGCCTGGACTCTGTCTCCCCCTCCAACGCTGAAGCATTGTTCCAATCAACTGTCTTTCACAGACATTTTAAAGATCTAAATGGAGACCTGCCGTGTGCCAACCTGCTTTAAGATCTCAGCTATTGTCCCAGTCACCGCAAATGCAAGAATCACATGACTTAATGATCACAGGCCTGTTGCCCTGACTTCTGTGGTCGTGAAGTAATTTAGGTGCGTCATCCTGACCCACCCAAAGGACATCACAGACCCTCTTCTGAATCCACTAAAGTTCACCTACAGAACCAGCATATGGCCCGCCGGTTTTTCCTCCAGCATCTGGACTCCCCTAGATCCTACGTTAGGGTACTAATTGTGTACTTCAGCTCTGCTCCGAGATAAGCTCTCCCAGCTGAATGTGCCTGACTTCCTGTACAGGGAGACTACTGATTTCCTGACAGACAGATGGCAGTTTGGGAGGCTGGGACAGCAAGTCTCTGACTCCCAGCCCATCAACACTGGATTCCCCCAAGTCTGCATCTTTTCTGTTATTCTCCCTTTACACCAACGTCTGCACATCTGCACACCAGTCTGTCAAATTCCCGAAGTTTGCAGATTACATCACCCTCATTGCCCTCATCTCATATGGGGACAAGTCGGCTTACAGGAATGAGATAGACCGTCTGGTGTCATGGTGCAGCATGAACAACCTGGAGCTGAAGACAGTGGAGATAATAAAGCACCTAGCTCCCCTTTCTCCTGTCATCTTCTGCGACACCCCTGTGACCTTTGTTGAGTCCTTCTGCTTCCATGGCACCACCATCACCCAGAAGCTCAAGTACAAGCAGAACATCAGCTCCCTCACCAAGAAGGCTCAGCAGAGGATGTACTTCTCATGGTAGCCACAAACGTTTCGCCTCCTGGTGAAGATGATGTAAGCTTCTACAGTGCCATCATTGAATCCATCCTCACAACCTCCATCACTGCCTGGTTTGCTGCAGCCAGGGACAAGGCCAAGCTGAAGCGTGTCATCCGCTCTGGCGAGAAAGTGATCATCTGAAACCTCCTATCTCTCCAGGAGCTGGACATAAACCTTTTTAGGCCTTTCCAGCTGGCAAGAGGCTCTGGTCCATCAGGATTATGACCTTCTGCCACAAGAAATGTTTCTTCAGCCTGGTGAACACCGCCCCAACTCCCCCCAGCTGAGCCCCTACAGCCAGAACCAACCTTTCCCAGGCCATGAAAACAGCAAAGCGAGGTATGAAGACAAGATCATATGTCAATTCAAGAACTCAAAAGACACACCGCACATCACCATTTTACAAGAAAAAAGTCAATTTTTACGAGAAGACATCTCATGAGATGTAATTTTACGAGAAAACCAATTCCAATCATATGAAAAAGAGTTGTAACTTTAATGAAAAAGAGATAGATATAGAGATAGATATTTTACAACAAAACAGTTGCAATTCTAATTAATGAAAGTCACAATTAACTTTAAAAAGTGCAACTACTTTTGGGGAAAAAGCTTTAGTTTTAGTTTTTTCATGTGTTATACCTTGTTATTATGTGCTTTTGTTATTTTTTTTTGTGTAATACTGCGTGTAAATGATGTTTTCATGAGCTGTCATAAAAGCCTCCACCAGATCATCTACCAAGTTGTCTGAAGGAGCTGCTGGTTCCAGGACACCACCCCAGCGTCAGAGTGATGACCTGTGATTGTCGGTGATGAGAAGCACCAGAAACCACAAACATCCCCTCTCACACAGCACATCTTTCATCTTTTAGCACCAACACATCCATCATCAGCCCACACTTCCTCCACTTCACACCGAGATTTTCCTTCTGAGCTGACAACCATCATAAATGAGAAGAACAGCTGACAAAAATCCTCACGAACATGTTCCACACATGAAAAGCATTAAAATATGACCTGACATGTCAGGAACAAGCTTCAGCTGAGCCACAGAGGCGTCAGCTTCCACCAAGACTGAAAACAGATTTCATTCAGAAACCAGAAACAAATGCAGTTTGTCATTTTAGTGGAAACAGCATCCATCTCACTGCTGAGACTTTGGTTTTTCATATCTTCTGCAGACATACTTATAAGAAGTCTTGGAGGTCCAGGGACAGACTCCGCCCCCGTGACCCTGAGGTGGGTCCACTTATCAGTCCTTTAACAGACCTCTGCTGCTCTCGTCTACTGTCGATACCCCTGTGATCCACCTGGATGTGATTGTCGGCTGCAGGTGAGGTGATCCTCTGAGACACACCTGTGGTTCTGAATGAGATCTTTTAAAAGGTCTGGAACAAAGACAGCAAATGTGAGGACAAAGAGAGGAGATAATGTTCCTGTCTGTTTGCCTGCCTATTTTTATGCTTTCACACTCGCTTGGTATTATTTCAGTACAGCCATAAGTGGGAACCCTAAGAGTCCCGCCAGACTCTCAGCCACATCAACCCACTGTTCAATGTCTTCAGCGACTCGGCCACGGATGAAACTTTACCAAACTTGCAACAAATTTGCATCTTCAAATAAACAACCAATCCACTTTCTTTCCAAAATGCAAACAAACGATCCATGTGCTTTGAAACCATCCTGCCCCTATGTACAATTTCATTGTCTGACACTAATTGCGTAGCTGCATTTTGATTGGCTGACACATTCTTAGCCTCTAATGAGGAAAACGGTACCAGTGCAGCACAATGGACCGACAGCCCAGCGATGCTCGATGACACTCCATTTAAATGTTATTTACAGCAATGCTGTTCATTTTGCCAACATATACGTGTGAGAGATCGGGGGTGGAAACACCTTTTGAAAGATTAGCCAAGTATATATAAGTGCACCAAAGTTCAGATGTTTAATCTCAGTTGGTTTGTTAGATATTGACGAGTCAGTTGTGTTGACCCACAGACGAAGTTTCATGATATTTAGCATTACTTCTGAAAAAATAAAAATCATACCGATTCTTTGTAACACTTCAATCAGGTATATCTTAAAAATGTGCAATGATGTAAATTAACAGAAAACAAAACTGCATATACTCTTGCTGCTGTATTGATGGGTGATAATATGCTTTTTTCTGCAGTAAAATTGGACATTTTAACAATGGAGTCTGACTCGTTTGGAGCCAGATCATTGTGGTCTTATAAGAACTGCAGCTTTTCTCCTTCGGTATTTGACAACTTCTCCAAAAAACAGATATTACCACTCAGGTGGGACTAAATTGTCATGTCATGTAAATAAGTTGGCTAAAGTCGACTGGATCTGTACTCAGTATACCTTCATGAATAAGGTTCTGCAGCTCACAGAAACGATCCAGGAGATCAAAACTGACTCAGATTTGTCCTAGAGACTTGGGATTTCATGAATCTAGTGTAGTTTTCCAGTGGAATATACTTTATGATGGTGAAACACCGTGATCAGACCAGCACTGAGCAAGTTAGCTTTGATGCTGGAAACAAACCCTGATTTTGTTGAGAAAAAAAGACGCCATGAATACCAACTAAAATAAGTGAGTCAGCAGGAAGAGTGTTTCCGGGAACAAGTCTTAGCTTCCAACCAATGACAGGCTAGTGTTTGTAACCGATAGCAGCTGCTTTGTGTTGCAGTTGAGTTTTATTGAGCTGGAAATGGTCTTTATAGAATATAAAAAAGTTGAGATTTAGGCCTCTATATGCTGTATATTGCTCTGTCATGACTTGAATGATTTCCAATGTCTGGAACGATCTCTGCGTGGCCTTTCCTGGTATCAGGGAGCTGGTTAGCATCAAGTGAAAGAGAATCTGTGTTGTCTCTCTCTGGTTTAAAGCTCGCTCGTCCTCAAATAGATGATACATGTGTGTAGATGTTATTATCGCCAATAAGGCTCTCCACCATGAGAGTTCAGCCTCATCCAGACTAACACAGTTCTCCAGTGTAATGGCTTCTGTCGCCTCGCTGCCGCTAATTATAAAAGTCATCAAAACTCTCAGCTGAGTCAACTCACATCTCACCGCCGGGCGAACACACTCACTCTCCGTCCACTTTCATTCCCATTAGCGTCTGCCGCCATCATTAACTCTGACTGTGGATCACAATTACATTGATTAATTGAATGAAAAAGGGAAATAAATCCCCCGGACGTGGAGACACGAGCAGCAGGATGGAGTGATGGGAAAAAACGACTCAAACAAACAGTGACTCATCTAAGCTCAGGTCGCAAACACGCAGAACAGTCAGCTACCAGCCTTATGCCACGTGATGATCAAGAGTTTTCAGGTTGCTCGTTAGGGGTGTTTGGAGACTGACAAGTAGATCCCTCCAGGCCAAATTAATTATTAAAGCAAGACAGGGAGCGTTCTCTTAGTTTACATTCTCAAACCATCACTACTATTGTTATAATATATTGGCGAGGTTCCCTCTCTTTAAATCCCTGTGTGTGTGTTTGTGTGTGTGTAAGAACAAAATAAAAATGATCTAAACATATGGCTGTCAGACAAATTCAACCTCAGATAAGCAGAAACATATTGCTCTTTTCACAATGTCAATATTAATTATAATGTTGAGTGTGTTTGAGTGACACTATCATGCTTAAGACTGTCAATTCCTAGAATTTCTGAACCTGATTTTTTGCATGTTAACACTAATAACACTAATAATTTGGGCTGGTTTTCAATCCATTTTAATTTAATTTTATTTATTTAGTGTGTATTACAACACAAGTTGTCTCTAGGTGTTTTCCAGAGACCCAGAACATGACCCCCGATCATCTAATTGCATAAACAACGTCAGATAAAAACACGACCTGGATCATAAGGGGGGACCCTCCGGCCGAAGACCAGGTAGAGCAGGAAAAGGGAGATCAGAAAGAGAGAATGATGAAGAACAGAGAGAGGAGAGACACAGACACATGGTCAAATGTACAAAAGACAAGATATATAAGTATTAATTATCCATCAGCAACAGAACCAAGACTTCCATGTACATATGACTGATTCATGGTTAGTTGGTGAACTACAGAGACGACTGTATAAACAGGTGTAGACAGCAGACACTGAGGTGGTCAGAAGGTGGGACTGCAGGTCAGGATGCAGCTCTGGAAGCTCTGGCTTGCAAACATGTACAGAAGAGAAAAAGAGGGGACAGACCAGCACAACAAACTACAAGAACAATGGAGTGCAATTATGCTAATCAGATACTCCTAATTAATAATTGTGGCTTGAGTTGAAAAAAAGGAAAGAGAAGAAGAGGAGACAAAAAGGTGTGAGGGGCACCAGTCAGTGGATCATGTTGGTCTCCCTGCAGCAGGTCTACAGTGGCAGATCCAGGATGAAGCTGTGTTGAAGACCAGCTGCTCCAGTCTGGTCCTGCAGCTGAACACGAACAAACTGGAATCTATCAGACAGATCTGATTTAAACCAATCTAGAGCTGTCCCTTTTAATCCCAACAACATACTCTAGTCTCTGCAGCAAAATGCTGTGACCTATAGTATCAAAAGCAGCGCTGAGGTCCAGCAGAACCAGTGTGGACACTAACCCATTATCTGAGGTCCAGTAGAACCAGTGTGGACACTAACCCATTATCTGAGATCCAGCAGAACCAGTGTGGACACTAACCCATTATCAGAGGTCCAGATGAACCAGTATGGACACTAATCCATTATCTGAGGTCCAGCAGAACCAGTACGGACACTAACCCATTATCTGAGGTCCAGCAGAACCAGTACGGACACTAACCCATTATCTGAGGTCCAGCAGAACCAGTACGGACACTAACCCATTATCTGAGGTCCAGCAGAACCAGTATGGACACTAACCCAGTATCTGAGGCCATAAGAAGGTCATTCGAGACTGGAACCAGTGCTGTTTCTGTGCTATGATGCATCTGAACCCTGACTGAAGAACTTCAAATAGATAATTTCTATACAAATGGTCACACAGCTGCTGCAACGACCTTTTCCAGAATTTTAGAGATAAATGGAAGGCTGGAAATTGGTCTATAATTATTAAAATGTCTGGGTCAAGAGAGGGTTTTTTATGGTTTGATTACTGCAACTTTAAAAACCTGTGACACATATACTAAGTTAGGGATAATAATCTGGTCCAATATTGTTGTACCAATTTTCAATTCTTATTTCCCTGCTATATTCTCTTTTTATACTGCTGTACCAATGTGAGTTTCCCCACTGTGGGAAAATTAAAGTCTTAACATATTTTCTACCCACTGTCAAACATGGTGGTGGAAGAGACCTATTGCCTAACAGCAAGAATGTTCCTTGTTCGAGGACTTTTTCTAATGTGAACTTTGTTCTCCCCATGTGTGGGTGGGTTTTCTAGGGGTGCTTTGATTTCCTCAACAGCCTAAAAACATGTGTATAAGGTTAATTGGTGAAGCTAAATTGTCGATAGGAGTGAGTGTGAGCGGTTATCAGTCAATACATGGGCCTGTGATGGATAAATTGACTTTGTCATCGCCTATTTACTGGGCTTTTGTTGTAGTAATTTGTTGACTCATCATCGGCCTGCTGCCATTTTCTAAATGAAGCTAGTAATCCGGTATCACTGATATGAACAGTTTAATCCCCCCGTAAGAATTCAACAGTAAAGGAGATTATACAGTGGTGACACTTTGACGAGCAAATCCAATATTTGCTGTGGTTCACTGCTGGATTTTGTGTATTATTTGACATTACTGTTGCAAGGCAATCATCATGTCACTGTGGCTTAAATCTGTGATCCAGGTGTTTGTAATTATAATTTATATATATCTATCTATATCTATATCTATATATATATCTATATATCTATATCTATATCTATATCTATATCTATATATATATATATATATATATATACTTTCACACACACACACACACACACACACACACACACACACACACACACACACACACACACACACACATATATATATATATCACTTTCACACACACACACACACACACACACACACACACACACACACACACACGCACGCACGCACTCACGCACGCACGCACGCACGCACTCACACACACACACACACACACACGCACACAAACACACACACACACCACTCAGTCAGTAGTACCTTTCTATCCTACTAACAGGGGACTGTCAGATTTCTCCAACCAAGTGGGGACCAGTTTTCTATACGCTTTACCCTTTGCAGGGTCACAGGGGTCTGCTGGAGCCTATCCCGACTCATTACAGGCGAGAGGAAGGGGTACACTCTGGACAGGTCGCCAGTCCTTCACAGGGCCACATACATAGACAAAATACAATGCACACTCACACTCACACCTACAGGCAATTTAGGAACATCAACCAACCTACCATGCATGTTTTTGGACTGTGGGAGGAAGCCAGAGTACCCAGAGGGAACCCACGCAAGCACAGGGAGAACATGCAAACTCCACACAGAAAGGCACCCGCCCGGGAATCGAACCTTCTTCCTGTGAGGCAACTGTGCTAACCACTAAGCCAACGTGCTGCCCTGTTACAATAATCAAGCCTACTAAAGATGAATGCACGGGGTAGTTTTTCCAGGTCCTGCTGAGACATCAGATCTTATAACCTTAATTTATTTTTGAGGTAACAGTAGGCTGACTTTGTTATTGCCTTAATGTGTTTTTCCAAATTTAGGTCTGAGTACATCACTACACCCAGATTTCTGCCCTGGTTGGTGGTTTTTAGGTGTGTAAGATTGAAGCTCTGTGGTGACCTGTGATAATTTCTCTTTGGCTCCAAAGACAATTACCTCAGTTTTGTTTTTGTTTAGCTGGAGAAAATTGTGGCACATTCAGTCATGAATCTCCTCAATGCATTTACCAAGAGCCTGTACAGGTCCTCGGTCTCCTGGTGACATTGTAATATATATCTGTGTGTCATCTGCATAGCTGTGCTAGTTTATTTTCTTATTCTTTATAATCTGTAATCGGGAGCATGTAGATGTTAAACAGAAGAGGTCCCCAGATGGAACCTTGGGGAACGCCACATGTGATTCTTGTCTGCTCAGATGTAAAGTTACCTATTGACACAAAACACTTCCTGTTCTCTAAGTATGTTTTGAACCAGTTTAGTACAGTTCTGGAAAGACCTGCCCATTTCTTTAGTCATTTAAGTAATATATTGTGGTCAAATGTATGAAACGCAGCGCTGAGATCCAGCAAAACTAAGACTGACATTTTTCCACTGTCTGTATTCAAGCATATGTCATTAAACACTTTGGTCAGAGCAGAAATGGAGCTGTTATCTCACTTAAAAATGGCCATTTTTGTCTTGTCAAGATTGTCCTTTTTCAGCAGTGGTTTAATTATAGCTGTTTTTAATGGTTCTGGAAACACACCTGACATTAAAGGGACAAGTTCACAAACTGTAACAAGTCTGACTCCAAAATCTTTGAGACTTTTTTTAAAGAATATGTTTGCAGGACGTCCTAACAGCAAGATGAGTTCAGTTGATGCAAGATCTCCTCCAGGTCTTTGCTGTTAATGAGGATAAACTGTGTCATGGTGACTAATGTGTACAAGCATTTTCTAACAGGTTTTATTATTCTATTCAAATCTAAAATGTAACTCATGCTAAAGATTAGGTTACAATGCTAGTCAACTTAATTTACATCAAGACAGTCAATAGTTTTTTATTTTTTTTGCCATTGCTTTCTGCCATTCCACCAATAATGCAGAAACACACGCATGGACACACTCAGTTTAAAAACTATCATATCTTCATTTGGTTTACTTAATTTTCATACTGAATTTTTAAAGTGGATCAAACCATGGGGATGTGATGCAGTTACAACAGCTGCTCTCTTGGGGCAGTATTGTCTGAAACAAACACGGGCCAGGAAGAAAAAGAAATATGAGGAAGAAGAATGTCCATCCCATCGATTGTCCGGGATCCAAAATGGAAATCCATCGCCCTTAGCTGGCTTTTGCTCAAAAACAATGGAGCAACACCAAGTTTATGAAGTATTAGGGTTTCTGTTTTTACTTTGATGTTCAAGCAAAGCACCAACAATCTTACTTCTGTATTGAGGCCAATGTGGAAGTAACAAAACCTGCAATTCTTGGAATGGCTGATGGAGGGACGGGAACCATCTCCTTTGATTCCCATGTAAACTGTCAGACTTCACAGCACAAAAAAACATATTTACAGACTAGGGGGTCAATATTTGCTGTGCCACGTCAGGTCAATTTATATAAAGCAATATATTTATTTAAAATATGGGGTGGATACTTTACATTGGGAATTAGCTTAGCCAATGGCTAAGCATTAATATTTCCTCATAAGTTGTCGTCGATGCAATTGGCAGTTCATACTATCCCAGCGTCCTCTAAACGGAACAGTAATTTCTCATTTTGCCACCAAAACAATATCTTAAATGGGATCTACTGCCGGAAACATTTGCCAGCAGCTCGGCAGCTCTTTCGGTGTGGATTGACAGAAGGAGCTTGTAGCCACAGCTATCTTTGATTAACATAAAGTTGGTGTGTTCCAGTCTTCCTGGGCCTCAAACGAGGCTTCAAAACTGATAGTGTCACATTTAACTTGTAAATGTCCGTGGTAACTTTCTAACATCTCTGAAAACAAGCGGATGTCACTAGCCAACAGTGAACGTGTCTTTAAAACAGCTGCCATCTCTGTTAAGAAGCTAATGTCTTTATCAAACTGGTAATGCCACTGATGTCCATTAGAAAAACGTTAATATATCTGATAACTCATTATTAGAAATCAGCGAATTTCATTAACAAGCTAACACTCACTAACAGTCAGCTGACATCAGTAAGAACATTTTTACTCGTCCAGCTCCATTTTTGTTAAACAAACAAGTGTGCAGTGACTGAGTCTGAGAACAGTTAAAAAAGGCTACTTTTGCTGCCCCTCCTCAGCCCAGAGTAAAAATGCTTCTCCACATGGGTTCTACATGTTCCTCATGTTCCTGTTAATGTCCAGCTTCATGTGCCAGCATACAGCCTCAGTAATGACTCCTCAGAGCGAAACAGCATGAAAACACACAGAGGAATGATGAGGGTGGAGGGACATTAGTTGGTCGAGAAGTCACAACCGTCCACATCTGGAGCACCAACGGCCCTCTGGGTGAATTATTTAGAGCTGTAGGAGAGCAGAGACATAGTCTGGAATTCAAAAGAGGAGCTGTGAGTTCCTGCTGAGGAGAAAAGGACACCAGTGGAATGAATATGCCGCCTTTACTAAAAGGATGTTCACCATTTTGACTCAGAAGCTGAGAGAACAGATGACAGTGAGGAAGAAAATGGTTATTAAGTGTATATTTGATCATCTTTTCATTCTTTGTTCCCTTTCACAGATTATTTTTATAATTTTCTTGGCTGAAGTTAAAAGATATCTTTGTCTCACTTGTAGTTGTAGCCTCTCTTTCCAGGTTTCATGTCCTTTTGTGATTCGTTAGCATCTGTTTAGACTGTTTAATTTTTTTAGATTCTGTGTCGTTTTCTTGTTTTTCGGCATCTCTATGGAAATATCTCCTTGTGTTAGTTTAGTACACATTTATAAGGTTGTTACTGCCCTTTTTGTCGCTGTTTGACATCATCTTTGTGAGGTTTTTTTTTTTGTGAGACTTTGATTAACATCTATTACCTGAGTTTTTTTTGTGCCTTTGCCATCAAAATGAACCTTTTTTATGGATTTTGTGTCTCTTCCTGGCAGTTTTATGTGGGTTTCTTATACACACGTGATTCTTCAGCCTTTTTTTCTGGGGTTTCTTTCTTTTTGTGGTTAATACAAACTGCATTTGTATTTATACATTTTTTTGTTTTTTTTAATCCTTTTGGTATTTTACTGTCCCGTATTGAGATGTTAGTGTCTTTATAGTGAATTTGCATATTTTGTGTTTTGCATTTTACTGCTCCTGACCTGCTCACCTTCATCAATACCAGCAGAATCAAAACACTGGAATCTGTTGATACCGTTGATACACAAATACATCTTAACATGCTACAGCCCTGAGAACTCCTAAGACTGCAGGAATGTGAACGCTTGCATGGACATCACACGCTGGTATCCATAGTAACAGGTTGTCAGACGTGAGCTCGCAGAGAGGAGAGGGGAATTCTAAGGAACAGGATTGTAGAAGGCACCAGGTGGGCCGTATTCAGCAGGATTTTGGTGTTTCTGACCAAAAATAAAAAAACTAAACAAAAAATCCTTGGAAAGTTACTGGAAAGATGATAGAATGTCTTCGCCTGGCTTTCTCCCTGTTTCTTGGACTTTTATTCCATCGATCGCTGCCTGATGAACCTATAAAGCCCTCCCACCATCAGATAATCTTCTCTACACATCAGCTTTGTCCTAAAATCCAATTAGCTTCTGTGATGAGGCCAATCTAGTGTAAACCAA
This sequence comes from Xenentodon cancila, assembly GCA_014839995.1. Lineage (NCBI taxonomy): Eukaryota > Metazoa > Chordata > Actinopteri > Beloniformes > Belonidae > Xenentodon > Xenentodon cancila. The sequence goes on from CM026203.1 coordinate 2,597,807, forward strand.
TCAGCTAATCCTGCAGTTTCCTGGCCAGAGCCAGACATGAAATTATCCATGTTGTTGGGTGTAAATGCTTTCAATCTGGTTCTCGACCATGAATCATTTACTGAGAGGTTTTCCTGCCTGCTGTCAAAATCCAAAAACTAACAAACAAAACTAAATGTTTTGACTAAAATAAATCTGAGATATATTTAACTCAGGGGTCCACCCGTCCATCCGTCCGTCTGTCCGTCCGTCCGTCCGTCCGCCCGTCCGCCCGTCCGTCCGTCCGCCCGCCCGTCCGTCTGCCCGCCCGTCCATCCATCCATCCAACTTCACGGGGGTCTATCGGAACCTGATCCAGCTCATTACAGGCAGGGGTACACCCTGGCCAGTCAATTGCAGTGTCAAGTCAGCAAAGAAATGTTATCTCTCCAGTGTGTCCTGACCTCAGGATGTCTTCCTCACCACCTTGCTCTCAAACCACCTTGCTGATGTGAGAGCGTTGACTCTCCTCCCGTTTTCTCCCTCAAAACACAACTTTATTGTGATGAAGATGTTTGGAGCTATGTTGTCAGGGACAACTGTCCCTGGTAGGTTCTCCCAAGGCAAATTGGCTCTGGGGCACAAACCGGATTAAGAGTGATTCCAAACACACATGGACAAGGATCAATGACAACAATGGGAGCAATGTTCAAAGTCGTGGTGTTTACCCTCAGTGTGTATTCATGTTTTCTTTGTAGCCGAGAGTCGGTTAGTCCAGGTTAATAAATGTTTGGTATCATTGGAAAGAGGAGCTTGTCAGGTTTCATACCCAACATGACAGAACCCAATATATATATATATATATATATATATATATATATATATATATATATATATATATATATATATATATATATATATATATATATATATATATATATATATATATATATATGCTCTAGTTGCTCGAGTTGAGACAATTTAATTTTCGTTTTTTTGGCCTTTAAAGTGTTATTTATAGAACAAGCTTCAGTTTTGGTATCACGCCCATTGAATTTGAGGGGTTAATGTGACGAAGACTCACACTGAGCTGCAGGGTCTCAGTCCACTGTCCGACCACACGGTAGCTGGCACCGGTGATGTTGTTCCACTGGTACTGGAACAGGTCGTAGCGTCCTGGAGCATCGCCATTCCTGTTGAACGTCACCGAAGTGCCAGCACTTCCTGTAGAGGAAAACAGCTTCATCAATAAATCAATTGATTCACATGCACAAAACTGAGTTTCTAGAACAGAGCTACATGGATAGGAAGGATGGAATGGTGAAAAAGGGAAAATAAAAAAAATAATTCAACCTGTTGTGTCTGCTTCTTTTGGTTAATGTCTTCTGCAAAAAAGCTTTGCACTGGTAACACTACAAAAATGTCAATTGCATTTGTTTCAACTGAGCTTCTTCCGTCTATGCTATACGTGCAACCTTTGGCTTTCAAAACTGATGGCAACCCAGATGTATGGAGAAGTAAAACTCCTGGACTAACCACTCAGTGCTGGCCACAAGATTGAGTCCACCTCATTTGACTCTCTATGTTAAAATGAAAGAAAAAACTGTATGTACAGCTTTGTACAAAAAAAAAAAGTCTATATCCATACCCATAGATAGATTTGACCTTGATGACAACTGTACTGGAGTGCATTTCTATGCATCTCATTGGATAAAATTATATGAGACCACAAGCGAAATCATAATTAGAGGTGAGGTTATATGACCAGTTGTGATGGTATTAAATGGCTGGTTGTCATCACTTATCTACTTGCTGAATAGCATCGCCATGACTCAACACCTGAGCTGTGAAGTAATGTGATCATATCAAGGAATATGGGCGAGATGAAATGGGGATGTTTGGACAGACTTGATCAGAATGAATGTAAGCTGGAACAGTCTGGACATCCAACCCAAGCGATGGCCAAATAGTCACAAATTTTAATTGTTACATAAACATGGTTGGGACACGTCATTGGTGGTATTGTCGGTTCTAAACTATTGTTGGTATTTATTTATCATCACAATGGAAATAAATGGTCGATGGTCCCCTGTGATAACACCATCACAAAAGCACCTTGATTCTTTTTTTAATGTTTTTGTTTCTCATATATTTTGGTAAATGTAAATATTAATGAGTTTACTGTGATATCGTGTAGACTTTTTGCTTTTTGTTTATGGTCCTATTTTTTAAAGTGCTTAACAGGAGTGTGTACCTATACTTCTTTATGTTACATTATTGATGAGCCATGGGCTGGGAATAAAAAGGTTTTCCTCTTCCCACTCTTTCTCAAGCAATAATTACATATTTAGAACATTGTGTCTGCATTGATTCTGTTGAATGTAATTACTTTAACAGATGCTGTTGTATGCAGATCATTCTGATAAAAGAGCTTGAAATCAAAATGAATGAATGAATGAATGAAGTTAATATAAGTTAGCGTCATGAATGGATCCTCTAGGTAACACTGTTGGCATGTTCCAAGTAAGGCCTTAACAGCAGTTTGGCCAAGTGTTCACGTACATTTGTGTTCACCACCAGCTGTGCTGTGGACATTTCTTGCTTCAGTAGCACATGCTGAGTCAGGGTGAAGGACGTGTGATTCCAGATGTCTCTGCTTGGGGGAAGACTCCACGCCCAGCCGACTCAAAAATACAACCGTGTACAAGGCAACATGGTTGGAAGAGGATATTTTTTCATTATTGAAACATTTTAAGCAAATACAGAGCTGTAAAAAGTAGCACTACATAAAGAACGACATTGCAGGAACAAAAAGAATAATAAAGTGTACTCTTTATCTGAGAGGGACAATGTTGGTAGAGATTGATGTTGCTGCCTTGACTTCCTTCAAATTTATAGATGCATTTATCTATTGGAAAATAAACACTTATGGATATGGAATTTGGCTTACAATAATATAGAGATATTAATTAGAGATTCACCAGTATTTCTTTTTGATGACTATGTTATGCTTTATGTTTTTAGTGTCAATTAAAATGCCCAGGCACTTTATAACAGAGGTCCAAAAAATAAAACAATAAAAAAATGGCAAAGCCAAAATAAATGCACAATGTCTACAGTGAAACACTCATAGAAGGTGCAGCTGATGTCCATGTCTGGATTGAACTGCTTTTTTCTTCGTGGTCACAGAGGCAATAACATCCGAGTCATGAAAATTGGTATGTCAGGCCATTAAATCAGTGCTGTCAGGATGGGAGTTTGTTTCTCCACTGATGCGAGAAAATGAGAAACACCGACAGAATATTTGTATGTCCACCACAACACTTGATGACTTGTAGCGTCGGATTGCCACGCTTGTCCAACACAACACACACAGTGAGCTGTAACTGCAACAGAGCTCCCTGACCAGTTAACTGCTGCACCACCTACACTTGCGTTTAGGTGAACGTTGCATGTCACGTACACATCCTATATGAAAATGTTCGTGACAGACGTGCCAAACAACTGCAGGATATGCGTGACGGCCCTGATGCGTTCCCCTGCATGTTTTAAAAGGCAGGTTTACACCAGCCCCAATGGTCCGGCTTTTTTGTTTTGTCCATTTGTCTATATTTTACATAGATTGGGGCAGCATGGAGTCTTCTCCTCAAAGATGGAGACAACTGGATCTCCAAAAATTGGCCTTCAAAACCACTCTTCAGAAAATGTGTTGGGGACGTCGTTGCAGATGGGTTTTGTTTCAGTTCCCTTTATGCCGTGTATGGTTTATTGGCCATAACTCTCCCTGAATGCATGTAATGTTATTGGCTTTTTATGTCCAAGTAGCAGCTGTCTCAGTTTACCTCCTCCCTCAGGGTGGATGATCACTCTGTACCCGCCATTTATTCCTTGAATGCCTCATTCGACCTGATTGATGAAGAATGTTGTTTTTAATCAGTGAAGTCCATAAATCAAAGAAGGACAGAGGCGCTAAAGCTCAGGACTGTTGGTGGTTTGCGTGGTTCGACTCCAGATTTTTTTTCAAAGTAACATTTAATAGTTTCAGATAGTGATCTGATTCTTTAATTAGGTCCATCTTTATATGAGTGTTTTAACTTTATTCTCTGTAAGAGCCTTTCTGTCGGTGGCTTGGTTCTTCCTGAGCAGACAGTAGCTTCAGATCAATACAAGGGTTAACAGCTTCCTCAGGTAGCAGAACAGCCTTCAGGCATGAAATGGATTTTTGGTTCTCTGTCGATATTCGGCTAATGTTTGAGTGCACAACAAAAGCACACAGATTTAAAGTTCTAGCTTTTATGAAAATGATTTTCTTTGTTTCCATAACAATCGTTTTCTCCACCTGTTAATGCCTAAAACACCATGTCTCATGGGTTCATCTGAAGGAGCAGAATTTTAAATCAAAAATAAAACAAAAGATTAATCCAATAACAATGCTGTTGTTTTATGTTAATCCCCTTTTTACAGAAAGGGTCGCCACAGTTGAGCATCACAGTCTGCATACTGATGTGCCATACGTTTTACACTATGGCTGCCCTTCCTGGTGCAGCAATCACTATGAAGCGCTCAAAATGTATCCCACAGTGCATCAGGAAAAGTAGTCTACAACCACAGACTCTAACAAACAAGGAAAGATGGTCACGTGACCAATTGGTTTGTGAAAAGCAGTTTTAAAGCCTCTTAAAGTGCAGTAGCACGACAATTATGAGGAATCAGTCACCCCAACCCCCCAGAGTTGCTTTGGGTGTGAAATGAAATAACTGAGACTAAGACGTTGTTGTTTTTTTTAACCAGGGTGTAAATATGTTTATTTCTGTTCTACACTTGGACACTTTAACGTGGCAGTTTATGCAGATTTGCTCGCTTTTGAAAATGACCATTACAAAGTTTCTCCAGGAGGAGGTGTAGACTGACAGCAGTCTGACGATCAACGTTTCAGGGTTTTCCGTAAACATAACATTACCATAATCGTTTATCTTCCGAGTTGACAGTGTGTGGGAAGTACGGCAGCGCCACTTCTCAGCCGTCGAACTTGAAACTCTCCGTCTTTTAATCAAAATCATTTGAATGGGTGTCAGGTAAAAATGATGCAACAGCCAGCGCTGACAACATTCCTGCAGTAGTGTCCTTCTGCTGGTAAGCTCACTACATCGTTCTCTACGTATGTATCCCTAAACTGGACCAGTAGACTATATAGAGTCTAGGGGTGGTTTCAGCCTCTGAGAAGGAAAGTAATTCTGGAGTGGCGCCGCCCTGGTGGCAGCCTGGCACAGCAGTTCCTTTGTCATCTTAAAACTTCCTACTGAAATGTTTTGTCTGTTAAAAGTCCGATTTTTTTACATGCTGGTTTCATACCATGGAAACAGGAAAGTTGTTTACATATAGGAGCTGATATGTAATTTGATGTTGCACCAATGTAAAAGTTATTTTGTGCTTATGTGAGATATATGTGGATTTATGGTTTTTAAGAATAGCGCCGCTCATGGTGGCGGCTTACTGCAGTAGCTCTTGATCATTATGAGGTTTTATACAAATTCTTTAAACTTTTCAACAAATTCTCTTCAATATCATAAGTGGTTTTTAAAATATTTTTCTTCATGGTATTGGTCCTGTGCTGCTTGAAAGATTTCCTTTGTTGCTTTTTCATATTTTAACACCGTTATAGATGAGAAGAAATGAAAAACCACGCATGGTGGAACTGCAGTGCCCGTCAACAACAGACGGTGTAAACGAGGACGATATACAGTTACTTAGAAACATCGTTTCTGCAGCCCGGATATTGAAGTGTTAGCTTTGAGTTTCCATCCTTGTTATCTACCACCAGACTTCACCAGTGTTATCATAGTGGCAGTTTACATCCCGCCATCAGCTAGGACAGATGTTAAATGTGATGTCATCAGCTCTGCTGACCCAGCACATTTCTAGCTGGTGATTTCACCACGTCTCTCTGCCACATTTTCAACCTTTAAACAGTTTGTAAAATGTTCCACCAGTAAAACAAAATGTTGGATACGCAAATGTCAGAGATGCATACCGCTCCTCTGCACGATCTGCTCTCGACAAGGCAGATCAACACCTGGTCTTTCTCTCCGTCACCTACAAACCCATCATCCAGAGGCAACCTGTGACCAAAAGGACTGTGAGGAGGTGGTCAAAGGAAGCTGAAGAAACTCTGAAGGTTACAGACTGGGGTGTTCTTTGTGAGCCACGTGGAGATGACCTCAATGCCAGGACTTAATGTGTGACTGACTATATCAACATCTGTGTGGACAACATCACCCCCTCCAGAACAATGAGATGATTCTCCAATAACAAACCCTGGATAACCAGTGACCTGAAACAGCTCCTCAACAAGAAAAAAGAGCCTGCAGGGAGTGAAACAGAGAATTATTGAGGTCAGAGACAACAAGGAGGTGTACAGGAGGAAGCTGGAGAACAAGCACCAGCAGAAGAATGCAAGAGATGTGTGGTCAGGGATGAAGAAGATCAAAGACTTCAAGTAGAAGGAGGCTCAGATAGATGGACATCTGAACAGAACCAATAAACTGAACACGTTCTTCAAAAGGTTCAGTTCAGAAACAAGCTCAGCATCCTCCTCTCCTGTCCCCGGCCAAACAGACCTCCCATTGTTCCATGAACCACAGCTTCTCCTCCTCAGCTGTCTCATCTTTCACCTCGCCCATGGATCTTGCTGCTGCTCCATCATTGTCTCCTACCACATCAGGAGGTGCTGGGTCCCCCTCCCTCTTCCCCTCCCACCTTGCTATCTGTCTCATGCCTTGGCCCCTCCCCTAGTGGGAAGGATATGAAACTCTTGTCCCACTGCGGAGCATGCTTCCGTGATGGGACGTGGCAAAGAGACAAGTCTCAACTGTCAAGGTAAATAGATGTACAAACCATTTTGTGGACAAATGATAAATGAAAGATGGATTATGAAAAGTAGTGGGTACCACACAATATTGAAAAAACCCCCAACCAAATAAAACGTAATCAGACACAAGACAGTGACAAGCAGACATTACGAAAATATAGGTCCACGAGTTCACGAGGGTTGAGACGTGTTCACCTTCTCACAGGAGGATACTTCATAAAATGAAGATGACCATCGACAACTCTGAGCATCCTCTTCACGACACAGTGAATCAGCAACAGTGTCTTCAGTCAGAGGCTTCTTCATATCCACTGCAACACACGCCGCTACAGGAGATCCTTTCTGTCCACAGTAATAACCATCTACAATGACTTTTTAAAGAGACTTAAATGACTGCGGCAACAATGAATTTCCCTTAGGGGATGAATAAAGTATTTTTAAACTTCTTTGAACTGAGAGAGAGGGTGAATGTGTCCTTCACCAGCCCTCTTGACAGTCTGATCTAACAAACTTTACTGGGACCTGAGACTGATTGTGTCAGACACGACTAAAAGCAGAGACATAAAGCAGAGATGTTGACCTCCCACACTTTGTTAGCGACAACTGGTGACCACAAGCAGGGTTTCAGGCTGCATCACAGCTGGGTACTGGTGTGTTGTACTGGTCCAACACAGTTGGGTACTGGTGTGTTGTACTGGTGCATCACAGCTGGGTGCTGGTATGTTGTACTGGTGCAACACAGTTGGGTACTGGTGTGTTGTACTGGTGCAACACAGTTGGGTACTGGTGTGTTGTACTGGTGCAACACAGCTGGGTGCTGGTGTGTTGTACTGGTGCATCACAGCTGGGTGCTGGTGTGTTGTACTGGTCCAACACAGTTGGGTACTGGTGTGTTGTACTGGTGCATCACAGCTGGGTGCTGGTGTGTTGTACTGGTGCAACACAGCTGGGTGCTGGTGTGTTGTACTGGTGCATCACAGCTGGGTGCTGGTGTGTTGTACTGGTGCAACACAGCTGGGTACTGGTATGTTGTACTGGTGCAACACAGTTGGGTACTGGTGTGTTGTACTGGTGCAACACAGCTGGGTGCTGGTGTGTTGTACTGGTGCATTACAGCTGGGTACTGGTATGTTGTACTGGTGCAACACAGTTGGATACTGGTGTGTTGTACTGGTGCAACACAGCTGGGTGCTGGTGTGTTGTACTGGTGCATCAGTTGGGTACTGGTGTGTTGTTCTGGTGCAACACAGTTGGGTACTGGTGTGTTGTACTGGTGCAACACAGTTGGGTACTGGTGTGTTGTACTGGTGCAACACAGTTGGGTACTGGTGTGTTTTACTGGTGCATCACAGCTGGGTACTGGTGTGTTGTACTGGTGCATCAGTTGGGTACTGGTGTGTTGTACTGGTGCAACACAGTTAGGTACTGGTGTGTTGTACTGGTGCATCACAGCTGGGTACTGGTGAGTTGTACTGGTGCATCACAGCTGGGTACTGGTGTGTTGTACTGGTGCAACACAGTTAGGTACTGGTGCAGCTGGGTACTGGTGAGTTGTACTGGTGCATCAGTTGGGTACTGGTGTGTTGTACTGGTGCAACACAGTTGAGTTCTGGTGCATCACAGTTGGGACCTGGTGTGTTGTACTGGTACATCACAGTTGAGTACTGGTGCATCACAGTTGGTTACTGATGTGTTGTACTGGTGCAACAGAGTTGGGTACTGGTGTGTTGTACTGGTACATCACAGTGGAGTACTGGTGCATCACAGTTGAGTACTGGTGTGTTGTACTGGTACATCACAGTTGAGTACTGGTGCATCACAGTTGGTTACTGGTGTGTTGTACTGGTACATCACAGTTGAGTACTGGTGCATCGCAGTTGGGTACTGGTGTGTTGTACTGGTACATCACAGTTGAGTACTGGTGCATCACAGTTGAGTACTGGTGCATCACAGTTGGGTACTGGTGCATCACAGTTGGGTACTGGTGCATCACAGTTGGGTACTGGTGCATCACAGTTGGGTACTGGTGCATCACAGTTGGGTACTGGTGCATCACAGTTGGGTACTGGTGTGTTGTACTGGTACATCACAGTTGAGTACTGGTGCATCACAGTTGGGTACTGGTGTGTGGTACTGGTACATCACAGTTGAGTACTGGTGCATCACAGTTGGGTACTGGTGTGTGGTACTGGTACATCACAGTTGAGTACTGGTGCATCACAGTTGGTTACTGGTGTGTTGTACTGGTACATCACAGTTGGGTACTGGTGCATCACAGTTGGGTACTGGTACATCACAGTTGGGTACTGGTGTGTTGTACTGGTACATCACAGTTGAGTACTGGTGCATCACAGTTGAGTACTGGTGCATCACAGTTGGGTACTGGTGCATCACAGTTGGGTACTGGTGCATCACAGTGCGGTACTGGTGCATCACAGTTGGGTACTGGTGTGGTGTACTGGTGCATCACACTTGGGTACTGGTACATCACAGTTGGGTACTGGTACATCACAGTTGGGTACTGGTGTGTTGTACTGGTACATCACAGTTGAGTACTGGTGCATCACAGTTGAGTACTGGTGCATCACAGTTGGGTACTGGTGCATCACAGTTGGGTACTGGTGCATCACAGTGCGGTACTGGTGCATCACAGTTGGGTACTGGTGTGGTGTACTGGTGCATCACACTTGGGTACTGGTACATCACAGTTGGGTACTGGTACATCACAGTTGGGTACTGGTGCATCACAGTTGGGTACTGGTGTGTTGTACTGGTGCATCACAGTTGGGTACTGGTGCATCACAGTTGGGTACTGGTGCATCACAGTTGAGTACTGGTGCATCACAGTTGAGTACTGGTGCATCACAGTTGAGTACTGGTGCATCACAGTGGAGTACTGGTGCATCACAGTTGGGTACTGGTGCATCACAGTTGGGTACTGGTGCATCACAGTTGGGTACTGGTGCATCACATTTGGGTACTGGTGTGTTGTACTGGTACATCACAGTTGGGTACTGGTGCATCACAGTTGGGTACTGGTGCATCACAGTTGGGTACTGGTGTGTTGTACTGGTGCATCACAGTTGGGTACTGGTACATCACAGTTGAGTACTGGTGCATCACAGTTGGGTACTGGTGCATCACAGTTGGGTACTGGTGTGTTGTACTGGTGCATCACAGTTGGGTACTGGTGTGTTGGTTCAGTGTTATGCAGCAGACCTCCACTCCAGCCCATTAGGAACAGCCCCCCTCACAGATACAGGTAAGTGAAGGAGTGAGGCCACCACTCCCCAGGCCAGAAAGCAGACCAGTTTAGAATCCAAAGGGGGGCACAGACCTTCTCTTTATGATGCTTTTAATCTCTTTGTGGCTGTTTGGATTTCTTTGTTGTCACTTTGTCTGTGTGGTCACCTGGCCTCCTGCAGCCATCCAGCATGTTTATGATCATGTTGTATCTTTGCTGTGATTTAGCATTTCATTTGTATTCATTTAGTGTGCAGTGCAGTTCACCTACTGATGCTGTGATGCACCTTTGCAATCATTTACCATTTCTTTTTGGTGGTTTAGCTTCTCATTACTAGCCTTTGGGCAGAGTCAGCATGTGGCTGTGATCAGTGTTTGTCTCTGTTGTCATAAATCTCCATCTCTTTATGGCAGTTTTAGTCTCTTTGTTGCTACTTTTTGTCTTTGTGGTTGTTCAACATTTTCTTTTAGTTATTTAGCACAGCTTTGTGTTGGATTAGCATATTTTGTTTAAATCCATTTTATCCGTTTTTATGTCTCTGTGGTCATTTGGTCACTCTATAGCACATATAGTATCAGTGGTTTAGCATTTGACCCGAAACTGAGACAGCAGTGTCTCAGTTTCAACATGTGATTTGAGGTTTGTCTTCTATTGGAAATAAAATATGGGTTTATGAGATTTGCATTCATCATTGCATTCTCTTTTTATTTACATTTTACACAGCATCCCAATTTTTTGATGCAGTTGAGGTTGAACTAACTCTCCATGATGTTTCCAGTCTCTCTGTGGTTATGTAATGGTGGTAAATGTTCTCTTAAACATCACCAGTTGAAGATCTGTGGCTTTCAGTGGTTTCACTTCATCTTTTGAATACTTATCTATAAAACTACGCTTCTTTAGATATTTTCAAAAACTTTCTAAAACTGTCCTGGCGGTCAGCCACAGTTGAAACCTACAAGAACATACCTGAATGGTCAACTGAAGCTGAAAAGCTGAATCTGAGATTCATTTTTAACTTCTAAAATGTGAAGGATGCAGCATTTTAAACATGTTCACACTATTTCTGTAGAAACCAGGTCATAACTGGAGGTGTCTCGTCATTTGAGAGTATCTGAGTCACTGCAGCAGCTCGATGCTAAAACACGTCGTCAGCTGCCAGAGTAAAGATGATAACATCACCAACTGCTGACTTATAAAATGCTCTGTCTCCTCCTGGATGTCTGCAAACAGGTCAGGGTGATGAAATCATTCGAGCGGTTTATGCTCCAGAGCTTCACTGAGGGGAAAAGTCAATGTGAAGAAGCCTGAAATTTCACTGGCTGGCAGTCTGACATCAACTTAACAACTGACTCCAGAGCGGACATTTTCTGCTTCAGGGCAGTTAAAGTCTGATTATTACCTTTTAAACACGATGCATAACTGGGGAAAAAATGCTAAAAGAGAAAACAAACCAGGAGGACAGTCCTAAACACCCCTTTCCTGAACAGACCACAAGTCCTCTGCAACAATGTCCTATTGACAGATGTGATCAAAGTGAAGTTGTTTGGTCAACAACATTTGGTCAACGCCCAACACCAAGTGGGGAGAAAACCAAACTTAACCTCACACGTCATGGTTTTTCATATGTTGCGGCTTCGCTGCATGGGGACGCTGCCGTCCTTCCACTCACCGTTGAAGCTGACACTACGGATGTACTTGAGCAGTTTCTTCCCTCCAGCGAGCTCCATGTCCGGGCAGATGCCCGAGTTCTCTGGACACAAGTCCCGCTGCATGTTGTGGAGCGCATGGGCCATGGCATACACTGCATCAATCACGAATTGGACCTTACCCTCCTGCTCGTACTTAGAGTCAATGCCGATGCGCTCCTGACCTGTAAGCAGGACAGAAAACAGATAAATCACAACACCCACATTCTTCCACAAAATACACATGAAAGACATGATAGGATCAAGTCAATACACAGAACCCAGAGTAAAATCGCTGCTCCTCCACATCAAGAGGAGCCAGATGAGGAGGCTCGGGCATCTGGTGCGGATGCCTCCTGGACGTGTCACTTGTAAGGCTTTCCTGGCACATCCCAGTGGGAGTAGACCCCAGGGAAGACCCAGGACACACTGGAGTCTCTTGGCTGGCCTGGGAATGCTTTGGCCATATTATTTAAAGTTTTAAACATCTTTTCACAATAGCCTGAGCTTGAGCTTCAGACTCCAAACAGGGCTGGCTTTTACACTAATTTTAGCCAAATGTCAGTAATCTTCCTTAATTCAGTGGGTTTTTCTCAAAATCCGGCTGTGAAAAGTGCAGAAACTTTAACGGACACTTTTACTAATGTGGGGATGGGGGGTGGGGGTGTTAATGGAGTTTTTCTGCATTGTCACCACTTAGTAATAAATAAAAAAATGCAATATTTTCTTATATGTGTTCTCACTCAATACATTTTATAGAGGAGGTTCATTAGTGCTTGTGGACGGTTCACACACACTAACTCACTAATTGCAAAGGATTATTGACTGAAGGAGGCAGGAAGCCTGAGAAGTTTCTGTTTTGCAATGCAAATGCTGAGACTGTTTCCCATCAGCCTGCACAGAGAAAATTATCTTCAGTATCTTCAGCTTCAACAAACTTAAATGTATTTAGAAAAGATAAATAAAAAATAGGATTCAGCAAAAAAAAAAAAAAAAGCTTTTAAAAAATTGCGAAGAAAAACAGAACAGTTTGTAGCTGGTACAAGATTCTACATCTACAAGGTGGTGACGGGTGGGGGTGCCAGGATTAGGTGTAAAAAGAGCATCCAGCAAAGGATTAGTTTGTCTGAGCAGGGATCTGTCGTGGTTCACCACGTTGGGTGAAAATCACCCAATCAGCTCATTTGTTTACATTGAGGGCTATTAAACCCTTGCGTTATTTAGAGATACAGTTGCATAGTTTTCTCCTGCGAATGGCACATGACTTTATTTGTGTGCCATAGAGGTCAAACACCAACACCTGCAGTGTCATTTGGACTTCATCCAAATGAAGTCTCACGAAGGGAACACACTATCCAATATACACGACCGCTATGTGAGGCCGTGCACCAGCACTGTGTGACCATGCCGAACAAGCATGTGACACAAAGTGAAAGTACCGTCTCATACCGTCTCATACCGTCTCATACCGTCTCAGACCGTCTCATACCGTCTCATACCGTCTCATACCGTCTCATACCGTCTCAGACCGTCTCATACCGTCTCAGACCGTCTCATACCGTCTCAGACCGTCTCATACCGTCTCAGACCGTCTCATACCGTCTCATACCGTCTCATACCGTCTCAGACCGTCTCATACCGTCTCATACCGTCTCAGACAGATGGTTAGTATGCATGATATAATCCCAGTAATCCACCTGGCATACAATTTGCAAGAGCTAATCAGGATAATGGGAGCTCATTCGCCTCTGAGTTTCCAAGACGTCATTCTAATGAAGTCTGATGTAGTGTTACAAGGTAGAAGAAGACCATCATCCCATAGCTTTCAGTGTAGAGAAGGGTACGTGAAGACCTGCTGTTTCTCACTGATTCTCAGTGAATGAGGAGGATAACAATCAACAGGGCGACCAGAGGATGAGGAGAGGCCACAGAAATTAGAAGCCAAACATCATCTTGTCATGAGTTTGAAGGAGTGGACACATGGTTTTGCACTCCTGACATCTGAAGCGAGCATCAGCTATATTATATCTATGTCCAGAAATGGAAATAGCTCGTAAAAATAAAGTTATTTAATACACAGAACCATGCTAAGCATTGCATGAGGCGGTTAATTGGTGACATTTGCGACGTCCTTTTTGATTTCCACTGTAGCCACATTGTTACAGAACACAGTGATTTGTTTCATGGACCACTTGGGCCCCCAGAGTAAGCATGCAATGACTGTAGGGTAAAGCTAGGGTAAAGGATTTCTGGGGGCCAGACATCCGCAAACCACTAATCATTGAAAAAAAACCCCAAAACCAACAGATGGAGTTGCATCCGTATACAGGTGGAGAGAAGACTCAAAGTAATAGCGGTAGGATAAAGAAACGTCATTACACTCGTCACACAGCAGCGACCAGAACTGCAGATCTCAGAGACGACCTGCATCCAGCGCTACCGTAGCGGGAAGGTTGGTGACGGAGTTAAATGTTAGCATTAAATACTAAAAAAACAATGTGTTAAATTTAAAAATGCCACATGAAATCATAACATGCAAGAATTAAATTCTAAAATAGCACATTAAATGTTAAAAATGCTAACAAACACCCTTTAAATGTAACCATAAAATGCAATAATTTTAAAATATCATTATAAAATCCTAAAACGAATGCCAACACAGAGTTAGTGGCTTTAAATGTTAAAATGTTTGTGCATTAAACATTGAAACATTAACAAAAAAGTCTAAAACACTCGCGTTTTGATATCACACACTATATTGTGACCTTGTGGAAAGTTTTCATGGATCTGGAGCTGTGATATTTGGTAGACTTCGATCAGAGCATCAGTTTTTAGCTCCACCCACACATTTGCATCGTGTTTGACTTTCTCTCAAAGCCGTCACGCAGATTTTAAAACAGACACGTTCTTTAAAACGGAGGGGTGGAGTCTAATACCCGAGTCCAGCTGCTAAAAAAAGAGCTGAACAGACATGATTGAACAAGGAGCTGTTCTGTATCTCTATGGGAGTTTGACCAAAACACGTCCCAGATAAGTCACAGGTCCCTCAGAAACTGGTGAAAATGTTTGGAAACAGATCATATGATGCATTTTTTTAAATCTATGGGGACTGCACATTTACCCATAATGAAAACAAACTTTACCCGTGCATTTCCTGCTGCTGTCATACTTCTTGGAGGAACTCATCAGTTTGCAGTTGAAGGTCTCCTCCCAGTACTCTGCAAACCAGACGTTCCTCCGATTGTTCTCCAGAGTCCGTGATGTGAAGTAGGCATCGAACCCTGAAACACAAAAACAGATAATTCTAATACTGAATGTATTCATAGGAAATGTCAAAAACAGTTGAAAATGTTGTGTAGGGAAAGAGAATTCCATGCAGACAAATAAAAGAGGATCTGTGGATCTACAGAAATATCTCTGAACATAAGACCTCTGCATGAATCACAAAGGATAGAGGCATCCCTAGACAGGATGTGCAGATTCTCACATAAGCAAATTGAGAGAGTTTTATTAACTAAAGATCAAAGATTTCCAAACATGAAGTGGGTCAGATGCAGTTTTATTCATCACACATATGTTTAGATCATATAAAACATGAAAACACACCACGTGCAGCCAGAGATGAACAGTGGAGAAAGTTTGCTTTATTGGGCTCTGGTTTAACGCATTCAACAATGCCCAGTGGGTGAAGGTTTATTAAATAAGCTGCACAGGAGAACGCTGGAGAGCAAGCTCCAGCAGAGCAACTTAAGAGGTGTGTTGTTAGGGATGGAGATGATTACAGGCTCCAAGCAGGAGGAGGACCAGATAGAAAGTCTGGACAGAGACAATGAACAGCTTCAGTTCAGACACAAGCTCAGCATCCTCCTCTCCCGCCACCAGCCAAACAGACCTCCCATCCTCCCTTGAACCACAGCTTCCCTGTCACTCCTCAGCTGTCTCATCTTCCACCTCTGTCATTGATCTTGCTGCTGCTTCATCATTGTCTCCTGTCACATAAGGAGTTGCTTGGCCCTGCTCCACCTCCCCCTCCTACCTGTCTGTCTCTAGTAGTCAGGTGAAGAGGCATCTGGAGAGATTGAACCGGAACTAGGCTGTTGGTCAAGAAGGCCTCAACCCCGAAGTCTCCCGAAGTCAGGAGAAGGTTCCACTGCTGTGGAAGACAACCTGCCTTGCTCCAGTACAAAAACAAACCTCATTCATCTTCCTCTCCTGACTATAGACCTGTAGCTCTAACATCTCACATCATGAAGGTCCTGGAGAGACTTTCATTGGCCAACGCGAATGAACCCACTGCAGTTTGTTTATCGTAGGGTTGGAGTTGAAGATCATCATACCCCTGGTTCCACGAATCCACAGTTGTCTGGACAAAACAGGCAGCCCTGTGAGGATCATGTTCTTTGATTTCTCCAGTGCATTTAACAGCACCGAGGCTGCATTACTAAGTAAGAAACTGCAAAAAACACAATCACCTCCACAGCCACTTGGATTACTGACTACCTGACAAACAGACCTGGACCTGGAGTTTTCACCTGGACCTCCATGGAGGTGGATCTAAAATGTGCAGCATCCACCTTTGTTCGAAGCTGAAGCATGCTAGATGGAGCCAGTTAGCACTGGCCAGAAGCCCTCTAATTTGTAATTTGCTGACTTTGGTCAGGTACACTGGTGAAGCTCCCTTCCAGGTTGGCCTGGATCTTTCTAGGTTCACTAACCAACCAGACTGATAAACAGTCGATCTGACTGGTATGAATATACCACTCCACAGGGACCCATGCTCTGTCTGGAACATTGGGTCCCAGGATCCCAGCTGAGTTCAGGGGGGTCCCAGGTCAACCAGGACTTCTGGGGGACCTCCCAAATCCCTGGGGAATTCTGGGGGTTTAAGGTGAGTCCCTGTGGTCCCAGCTGAACCCCATGAAAGTCCAGGGAGTACAAGTGGTTCCAGAATCCCACCCAAGTCTCAGGGGAGTCTCAGGTGTCCCAGCCGAGCCCCATTAAAGGTCCAGGTGTGTGCCCTAGTCCCAGATCTCACTGTGCCTCGAGTGAAAGCTGGAGGAAGATGGTTTTGTTCCAGAAATCACAGCAGTCTGCATCAGATCTGTGAGGTCCTTGGCAGTGGCAAACCTGTTTGATGTCATATGAGGAAGAATGAAGTGCTTTAGTTCAGATTTTCTGGGTGGAGAATTCCAGCAACACAGCCAGCTGTGCGCTTGCGACTCCAGCATTGTCACAACAAATGAAAATGAAAACAGTGTTTTCGCTTTATCCTGTTTTCCCGGACTGTTTCACTTTGTTTACAAACAGACTCGGGGTCATTTTTAATGCTGTGTGAGAACAAACTACTGCAGAACACAAAGTCAACAAACCTTTGGTGTGAGAACAAACAGTCAGAAACTGCAACGATATAAAAAAAGAAGGGAAAATGCAACAGCAATGTTTTCTAAATATTACCTTCCATAGGCAAATGCAGTCTCAGATAAATAAGATATACATTTTTCAGTGCGCCATTATTAATTTAAGCAGTGGCAAGACAAAAAAAATCATGCATAAAAACCTAAATCAGATTTCAGAGTGTAAGTTGCAGTCAGGTGCTGCTTATCGCTGGCTGTTGAACTGATCTGCTCTTTAAAAGCTCTTTTCAGGACTGGAGTACTTAAGTGTGTTAACACAATAGAAAAAAGGAACGATATAAGCCTATGGACTCAGTGAATCAATTCTTGTTGCATATAAATCTGGAAAGGGTTATAAAAGTATTTCCAAACCTTTTAGTTAAATAAATATATAAGTTAATAATAAAGGCTAACTTTAAAAGATTACATTCATAAGTGCATTAATTTGACTCCATATATTGACACCACCGAGTCTGAAATAAAAAATTCACCAAAGCAATTTCAGCTACAATGACCTGCAGTGAAACTACTGATGGATGATGTTAGAGAGCTAAAATGCAGTTGTTAATGCAGCTGAAGTGCAGTGTGCAGAGAGAATTCACTGCAGGTGAGCAGGTATGTCGATAATGATGGAAGTGTCAGTAAGAACTAAACAGACAGAGATGTAACAGTCCAGACAAAGGTTAACATTATCCAGCTGTGCAGCAGGTTTTAGGACTGATGGCAGCACTGCGGTCGACGGTGTCCCACGCTGCCATCACTGTAGCTGCTTAGCATTTTTGGTGACTGTAACAAGAGAGAGGTGGAAAAAAGAGCAAACATGGCACAGTCACTTTTATTTTAAGGGTAACATGGCTTGTTGTGCTGTGAAATCAATGAGCAGATTGCTGCAAGAAGCTCTGAGTTACCCTGGAAATGTCCAGGGACACGGTTGAGCTAAGCAGCGGCCAGCAGCTACCCTCACCCTGGCTGAAGGCCGCTAGTCTGCACCAACCAGAGGACGGCGGGCCGCATGGCCTCTGGCTCTTCTGCACTTCTTCAGGTTGAGCAACCAGAACCCTGGGCTGATCAGTTACTTTCACCTGAACCTCCAGTGGGACCCAGACTCTGACTGAGTTCGGCTGGGGTCATGGCAGAGGATCTGCAGCCACTTTCAGTTAGACAACGTTCCCAGAGGACCTCTGGGGGTCTTGCTTTCAGTTTTGGTAGCACTCCTAGTAATCCCACTCTTTGCCTAGAACGCCAGACCGCTGTGGGTTGGACTGGAAGGGTCCGAGGACAAGGCTTAGCCAAGCAACAGGCCGCTTGTAGCTGCGTTAGCAGCAGGTCCCGGTGGAGGTCTGGCAGCGGTGGCCTTGTTTGGACAGACTTCATTAGAAATCATGTAAATAATATCAGTTAGCATCATATTAACTTAAACTTAACCAAGAGGAAAGGTCCAACTGTGAGTGAACTAAGGTGGATGTATTCCAGCCCGCTTCCAGGCGTGTTCGTGCCGCTCATTTGCAACATGGCTCTGTGCAGTACAAGCAAAAAGAGGCTTTAAAGGCACTTCCCAGAAACCTATGGACGGCCTCATAGGGGCTCTGTCCAGGTCTCCAGATGAATTTCATGTCAGAGTCTCACTTAATTTGATCTCAATAAATTCCCATCACATGCATCTATAATGGGTCAAGAAAGGAGTCCAATTAAAAGGCCTAATGGCGCTATGGCGCTATGGCCTTAGCTTTAATAAGCTGCAGAGCCTCAAGGGTAAGCATTAAATACCCAATAAACCTCACGAGCTACCAGATGCTCCTCCAAGTGTTTTCCATGTCCCAAAATGTTTTTAAGATGCGTTGATACCATCAAATTTATTATGAACTAATATTTTTTCTGAAGTTGTTTTGAAGAAAAGACGACAAGTTAAACAGCAGCTCAGGATCTCCACCGTTCATCCTGAGGGCTGAAGCTCCGCCCCTGATCATCGCAGCTCATCAGGACCTAATCTGCAGCTACATTTCCTCCCCGGCTTCCGCTAATTAGAGCACATACATTATGGAGAAGCCTTGAAAAGAGCTGGCAGGAGTTTCCTCTGCTGCTCACGTATCGATTTGAAACACCGAGCTGTTCGACTCGTACACACACACACACACACACACACACACACACACACACACACACACACACACACACACACACACACACACACACACACACACACACTTCATTTTCCTGTAAAGATGCTGTTAATCAGCCCTGATCTCACCTGTCAGGAAAGACTTGCACCCTCGTAAGTGGAACTCAAACAAATATCACTTCAGAACTTTAAAGCTTTGTTTGTTAAAAACACAAACGAGTGAGTTGGATCGTGGGACTTTTGCGGTCCAGCCTGGACCGCTGCCAGGAGAACACATCACACACAGACAGCAACACTTCACTAACTGGTTCTGGTTGTCAGTATGTTTGAGGAGGAGAGAGGAAATCTTTGACTACAACACGGTGTCACATTGACTGACTCTGCCCAACCCCAGTGTAACAAGCGGGCCTGGAAGCCGGCGGGAACACACCCACCTTACCCTGAACCCTGTAAATTTGGATCATTACGTCAAAGGACAGAGGCCAAACAGCAAATCTGGGCCACCGATGATCCGTGTAACATTGAAATGGGCTGTTCGATCAACAGTCTTTTAACTTTTCACGAGCGTGGTTCGCAGCCTAAAGCAAAGCTTTTTGAAAATCCGATAAACAGCCTGAGTCTTTTAGTTTTAGCTTTTTGAAAATGGCTACATACAGGCCAAAACACGTAGCTCCTCTACTGACCACTGGAGGTGCCAAACGTTATTCAGTCTACTTTGATCTTTATTTTAAAATGTCCAACTTTACAACAGGAAAACATATTTGCAGCCTCTTCAGCACCATGGACAGCAGACCTTTCAGCCACTCTGCTCCCAAACTCTGGAATTCCTTAGTGCCTGACATCCAAAATATTGTCTTTCTTCATCTTCAAATCCTGACTCAACTCACCTGTTCAAGGCTGCCTACTGACTCCAAGCCTACTACACAGTCCTTCATTTTTTTTTTTACTATATGCTGATTTTATCCAGTTGTTTTATCTGTTTAACTGTCCTTGGGTTTCATGAAAGGCACTTATAAATGAGCTTTATTATTATTATTATTAGGATGGCACATCCCTGAGTGCTGAAAATTTGGCTTAAGAAACCTCTTATGTGACATCACAGAGGGTTCGACCAGATCTCTTACCAGATGGCTGCGTGTTGATTTGAACTGTAGATTTCCTGGTTTCTCTGAGACCACTGCTTACATCTTTCCCTCTTGGCACTGTAAACACACTTGAGTGCCTCAGACTAGCAAACTGCCAAAACATCTACACACCTGGTGATCACTTCTCCAGCGGCTGATGATAAGTAGGCCCTGGCTGCAGGTTACCCTCTTCAAATCTGTAGAAGCAGAAAGGGGCAATTTGGGATTGCCTGGATTCTTGTTTTTTTCTTTATGGCATCTGTTAATGATGTCACAGTAAAGTAGGGGTGTTCTTCTGAGGGTGAATTCATCTACTTCTTAGATTTACTACATTACATGGTTTTTACATTAAAATAGAGGGGGTACTAACTTAATGTACATGGACAGCTGTCGGCCCTGTAGTGATCAGAGTTGTTTTATCGGCAGGTTTTCTGCCTGCAAATCCTGATTTTATAACTGTTGATCTGCTCTAATGAAGGCAATGTAGGAGCGAGGGCTGCTGCTGTCAGATTTTCCAGCAGAAGCTGTTTATTTCTGCACTGAATGAGCAGATGAAGGGAGGAAGTAGAGAGGAGGAATAATGAAAGAAACTTCCAGAAGCAGAGGCCATCTGGGGCTAAAACTGTCGCCAAACTCCAACTCTGATGGCCAAAATATGAAATGACTGCCAGGAGCTGCAGCTCCAGATGGCGAAAGTCCAGAACTGCACCTTAGTTAGCAGAGCTGATAAGCGGAAACAACTGGGAGGAGTTTTAATGCTCTTATTTCACGTTAGATTTATCTGCCGTCAGAGAAGAAAGTTAGTGAACAGTGACGGTTGGCCAGCTAGTGTGTGGGAAAATGCCAGGAGGACGACCTCGTTCTGTGCCACTGACACCAATCTTTAAGGTTGCCTGGACCGAGAAAGAGGCTGGCTTACTGAGACTGGAGGAGGCTGGCTAACTGGGGCGGGAACAGATCGGCTGACCTGGACTGGAGAGGCCTGACTAACTAGATACAGAGCTAAATTGGCTTAAACAGATTGTAATGGACTGGACAACCTGGCAAACCTGGAATTGAAAGTACTGGCTATCCAGGTCTGGAACAATCCAGCCAAGACTGCAACAGACTGGACATCCTGGTTTACCTGGACTGAAAGGGACTCACTAATCTGTCAAATCTGGACTGGAACAAAGATGCAAACCTGAAAAGGATCAGACCTGGACTCCAAGGCCTCTATTTTCACCTTTTTTTTTTTTATACTTGAACAGTGATGGTGGCCCACTTCCAGGGTTGGTCTGTAGGAACATGAAGCAACACTCCCTCAGTCCTGCTGAGTCAATGCTTCTGGTTCTGTGTTTTCAAGACTAGATTACCGTTTCAGGTCTGACCTTAGTCTGTATCTGTCTCGTGAGCCGCAGCCTGTCAGGATGTCTGGATGAGTCATGTGACACGGTGGATTCTCTCTGATGTCACGCATCAATGTTGTAGCTTCAGTGTGAAACTGAATTTGACAGAAGAGGATGGGTGGAGGCGGTGCTGAGCCTCTGACACTGATCACACTTATTGTTCTCTTGTCGTCACCACCCTCAATGTTCTGTCAGTGACTTCACCCCTGAGTTCATTCTATTTATTCAGACACAAACCGAAAAATACCGTTTACACCAAAGTACCCTATTATTATTAAAATGAACCAAGTAATCCTTCCTTTCCTAAAGGGGAATTATATTGTTGCTGTATGAATTGTACAGGAAAGAGACAAATCAGTTGTCAAACTGCTGGAAAAACTCAAAATAGAAATAAAAATAAATAGAGCGGGCAATCCTACCTACCCAGTGCTTTTATAGGACTTAAGAGGTTAAACTGAATGTTTTAGAACTAGAAGAAGGTCCGTTCCAGTCTGGACTGTAACCAGTCCTGACAGGATCTTATCAGCATGCTTTAATTTGAGTGAAAATGGAGCAGAACTCTTTTTTTTAAGATCTTTTGTGTCTCTTTTTCTACCCCGAACCTGTTTAAAATTCTGTTTCAGAATGATTCATAAACTTTTTTTTTTTTTTGACTTCACAGAGATAAGAATTGCCTGTCTGGGTTGTTCCCTGATTGGTTCTGGTGGTGCTTTTGTTTGCTGTGAAGACCAGGTGCAGCTTGTGTCTGTTTGGGAATAACCGCAGGCTTCTTCATCTTCACAGTTGTGGAGCTGTTAAAAAGCCAATCATCTGAAACCTCCTCTGCTCTTCATCTCTGTGAGCTTGCATCATGACAACGATCTAATCTCTGTAATCCACTCACTCAGATTCAGCAATGCATCAGGAATAATCTCTGAATAAAAAGCTCAATTTTCCATACATGAACTCAGATGTGAGGAGAAGCTGCTCTGTCTGGGTTCTCCTGTTGAGCTTTGGAGCTTCTACAAATAAACCGCTGTGCTGTCGAAGAGCAAACAGAACCTGGACCTTGTGTTCAGATCTGACAGGGTGAGGTAAAATCTCAGAGGCGGGAGGGTAAAGAGCTTCGTGTGCAGCTCAGATACTCTTCATCTGCACTCATTTGCATCTGTGTGTGTGCAGGAGGAGGTCTTTGTGGATGCTGATCACGGTTTGAACACACACTCAGATTAGAAAGCACATCCTCGTATCTCCGACCTGCACATTGGCGCTCGAAGCCGGCGGCTCGGCAGTTCAAACAAAGAGGATGAAGAGGAGTGGGCGAATGAGGAGGAGTATAAATGGGAGCTGCTCGCTTCATTTCCTCTGCTGCAGTCAGAGCTGCTGCTGTAACCAAACCATAGAAGAAAACATTCCATCCCTCACCTTATATGGCCATCTACATGAGTTACAACCTCCGCTGTTAATCCTTAAAAAGAAAAAAAAAAAATCATGGGGGCAACCTTAAGTACCCCCTTTTTGGGTCCATGGGATTTAAGAGTAGTAGCCAGATGCTGCTGATCAACAATGGTTTATGAATTAATCAACAGCTGTGAAGATCAGCTTGCTGATATGGAATGTGCGGTAACACAATGCCAATAGGGAAAGACTCCAGCAATAGTCTTAAAAGAACCTGGTTGCATATTGCGTTATGGAATCCAGGGTGTGAAGTGGACTGAGGCGGATTTCACAGTTAGGACCATGCTAACATACACACAACTGCATTTTGTATTTACGGTGGGGAAAATAAGTATTTAATACACAGCTGATTTTTGCATGTTTTCACACTTACAAAGAACAGCGACGTCTGTAATTTTAATCATAGGTACAATTCAACTGTGAGAGACAGTATCTAAAAGTAAAAATCAAATTGTATGATTTTTAAATAATTAATTTGCTTTTTATTTCATGAAATAAGTATTTCAATTTGGACAAGAGTTCAAGACAACCGACAGTCTCCATCAGTCCGAGGCTCCATGCAAGATCTCACTTCGTGGGGCATCAGTGATCATGAGGAAGGTGACGGAACAGCCCAGAACTTCACGGCAGGACCTGGTCATTGACCTGAAGAGAGCTGGGACCACAGTCACAAAGGTTCCCATTGGTAACAGCAGTGCGAATGCTGACAGGAATCAACAAGAGAGACCACGTCTCTCCTGTGTTAGTTTCCCTCCCATGGCTCTCCATAAAACTTTAGAATCCAATTAAAAATTTTATTGCTTGTGTATAAAGTCCAAAATGGCCTAGCGCCACGATATTTGCAAGACCTGATAGAACCGTACGTTCCTAATAGAGCTCTCCGTTCTCAGAGTGCAGGTTTACTCGTAGTTCCTAGAAGATCCAGATGTAGATCTGGAGGACGGGTCTTCTGCTATCAGGAACCATCACTCTGGAACCAACTTCCAGTTTGGGTTAAGGAGGCTGACACCACCTCCACCTTTAAAACCAAACTTCAAACATTTCTGTTTAATAAAACATGTTAGTGTAAACTTTAGTGTGTCAGGACCAGTAGTCACAGCTGCAGCTGCAGGACCAGACTGGAGCAGCTGGTCTTCAACACAGCTTCATCTGGATCTGCTGCTGTAGACCTGCTGCAGGGAGACCAACATGATCCACTGACTGGTGCCCTTCACCTCCTCTGTTTCTCCTTTCCTTCTTTAACTCAATCCTCAGTTATTAATTAACAGTATCTCATGAATATAATTGTGGTCCATTGTTCTTGTAGTTTGTTGTGCTGGTCTGTCTCCTCTTCTTCTCTTCTGTACATGTTTGCAGACCAGAACCTCAGGAGCTGCATGCTGACCTGCAGTCCCACCTCTGACCACCTTGTTGTTTACCTCCACCTGTCTGTGTAGACGTCTCTGTTGGATACCTGCTGACATTTTCTTGCAACTGTTTGACTTAAGGTTTTTCTCCCACTAGGGGAGTTTTTATCTGCTGTTGTTTATGTAATAGTTGCTTGGGGGTCATGTTCTGGGTCTCACGGCAGGACGTGGTCATTGGCCTGAGACACCTTGTGTTCCTAGAGACAACTTGTGTAGTAAAAGACGCTAAATAAAATTTTGTTGAACTGGAAATGGAATATATATATATAAATCATTACTGACTGGGCTTATCATTTTGATGTTTTTTTTTAATTCCTGGTGGGGTGCTCAGAGAGTCAAAATGTTTGTTTACGGAATCATAAAAAAAACAAGAAAAATGGGAAATAGTAACAGGGCAGCACCGTGGATTAGTGGTTAGCACTGTTGCCTCACAGGAAGAAGGTTCCTGGATCGATTCCCGGCCCGGTGGGTCTTTCTGTGTGGTGAAAGAGGAGTTTCCATGTTCTCCCGGTGCTTGCGTGGGTTCCCTCCGGGTACTCGGGCTTCCTCCCACAGCCAAAAAACATGCAGGGTAGGTTTATTGATATGTCTAATCAGGTAGGTGTGAATGTGTAAGACCTGTAGGTGTGAAAGTAAGCGTGCATGATTGTCTGTCGTTGAATCCGGCCCTGCGATGGACTGGCGACCTGTCCAGGTGGACCCCTGCCTTTCGCCTGCGATGCGTCGGGATCGGCTCCGACAGACCCCCGTGACTGGAGACGGATTAAGCGGGTATAGATGATGGATGGATGGAAATAGTAATAAGTGATACCAAAAGCATCTTTGCCCCATAATAAGATGAAATTGTTAAAAATTCATATTGTAATGGGAGATTTCTGAAAATCTGAGAAATTACAAAAGCAGTGAGAGATCAAGTTTCATCTGAAGTCAAGGTCTTGATGTTTGGCGACATTGTACGACAACACACGGCCCTGTTTCCTGTCAGCATGTATGGATGATACGACAGCCAGAACCAAACAAGCTGCCACAGGGACTCATCTTCATCTGAACCTTCCTCACAAACAACATTCAACTTCCTCTGATCACACGTTTGTGTCTTTATCATGTCAAGATCTGGAAAAGACACAAACAGAGTCTGACATCTGATAAAATGAGTCTGTTTTCAGGAGTTAAGTGTTCCCCTGCTCTTCTGTCACACATGAACGTACACCAGCGGAGACACCTGAATTTATCTTAAACACACCAGCTAACCTCCTCCTGTTAGACTAAATGCTATACAATCCTCACAGAGAGAATTTCAAGACATGATGTCACATTTTCTCCTTAACATGATGCTAACATGCCTGGCTGTACTGGCTTCAGAGTTTGCTGCCCAGAGACGTTTAAAGCAGACTAAAGGTGAGGTATATAAGTCAGAAAAATCGGTTCTGGTAAACTCTCCTTGATATATGAGAAGATCACACTGAACTAACTCAAAATCAAGCTGAGAGGGAGATCATCAAAAAATAAAAAAATGACAATTCTCATCAGAAATGTTAGAAGGAAACTTTTCTCTGGATGTTAAATAAAAACTAAATTTAAAAGAGACCCTGCCAAAGAATCAATACTATGATGGCATTGCAAACTGTTCTGCATAACTTTGGTATCTGCAACCTGGCTCACATGGTGCTCTTTGCAAAACGGATCTTTTCCCGA
Source organism: Xenentodon cancila (assembly GCA_014839995.1). NCBI lineage: Eukaryota > Metazoa > Chordata > Actinopteri > Beloniformes > Belonidae > Xenentodon > Xenentodon cancila. The sequence goes on from CM026203.1 coordinate 2,624,124, forward strand.
ACTAGTACCGGGAACACGTTCTCTTTCTCCAATTATTGTTTTGAAGCCTTTTCAGTACAAATAAAAGCTTTTGTTCATTTACTGGTTTGCATGCTGATGACGCAGCCAGCATCCCACTACATCAGGTCATAGCCGTCGGCACGGGAACATCGTTGTATAGTCTGTGGATGCCATTCTTAATGTGTTACCCAAGATTGGGCACATCAGAGTTGTACAGTGTGAGTAATGATCTTATACGAATGCAATAAATAAATAAATAAATAAACAATTGCAGCGTATAGGAGGCTTACAGCAGAGAACATCACACCTTAAATTTCTGGAAAAAAAACAAACAGATGAACATGTATGAGGTAAAAAGGGTCAGTATTAGACTGGACTGGTACAAATATACTACAAATAAATACAAAAAATGTGGTTTTGAAAAAAGAATGATCAGTAATGGACTCTCATGAAAAACTGTTAATTAATGTATAAATTACTTATCAGGCAGATTAAAGAGTCCAGGCAGAAGTCAAATGTTGTGTAATTAATGTGATTAAGAGTGTTCCTCAGGGGACAGGCCTCAGAGTAAGGGTGTTCCTCTGGGATTTGTCCTGGAAACAAAAGTATTCCTCAGAGAGCTGTCATGTGACTAAGGGGGCTCCCCAGGGATGCGTCATGGGTTTAAGGTTGTTTGTCAGGGTACTTCCTGGAACCGCTGCCTGCATGGAAGTGTTTCAAACGTTCACTTTTTACACATGAAGCAGTGAAAAACAGATACAATTCATATCCAGCAACATGGTGGAGATGGTGTCACTTTCACATCTGTCCTGGACTGTGGTGACGTCACTTACATGCAGACACCCTCATGTGCTAACAAACAATAACTACAGCTTACCTTGAGGATTTTTTTTATGTAGTTTAATAAAACAAAAAAAAGAACTAAGCCAGATGGACTCACCGTTGATGGTGGCCCTCTTGGGCAGGATGGTGATGGCTCCGACAGCAGCGTCTTCCAGCTGGTGGATTGGACCATTTTTGGCCCCCCAGCTGTCAGAACCTATCCACAGGAAGTGACCGATTTCGTCTGCTCGCTTACTGGCATTCAGGAGTCCCCTGCATGCAAAAACAATCACTACTGAGTCACATCCTCAAACCTCCTCTTCTGCATAATCAGGTTTCACATATAGTATGGTAACTAAATTATTCTTAACTATTTAATAACTATTTATTCTTAACCTCCTCTTCACCACCTTAATACTTTTTCATTACAAATCACAATGTCATCTTCAAACATTTTATTCCTTGGAGATTCCTGTCTGACCTCATCTGTCAACCTATCCATCACCACGGCAACAGGAAGGAGCTTATGTTGGATCCTTGAAGCATCCTTCTTCTCCTGGAAACCACTCTGTTGTGCCTACTGCACACTCAGCATTCTCAAAGTACTCCTTCCTTGTCTGACTAGATAGTTCCAAGTGTAAAGTTTGGTGGAGGGGGGATTATGGTGTGGGGTTGTTTTTCAGGAGCTGGGCTTGGACCCTTAGTTCCAGTGACAGGAACCCTGAATGCTTCAGCATACCAGGACATTTTGGACAATTTCAGCTCCCAACTTTGTGGGAACAGTTTGGAGCTGGTCCCTTCCTCTTCCAACATGACTGTGCACCAGTACAGAAAGCAGGTCCATGAAGACCTGGATGACAGAGTCTGGTGTGGATGAACTTGACTGGCCTGCACAGAGTCCTGACCTCAACCTGACAGACCACTTTTGGGATGAATTAGAGCGGAGACTGAGATCCAGACCTTCTGGTCCAACGTCAGTGTGACCTCATAAATGTGCTTCTGGAAGAATGTTTATGGGAATGTTTGACTACACTCCTAAACCTTGTGGACAATCTTCCCAGAAGAGTTGAAGCTGTTATAGCTGCAAAGGGTGGACCAATGTCATATTGAACCCTGTGGATCAGGAATGGGAGGTCACTTAAGTTCGTATTCATGTTAATGCAGGTGAGTGAACACTTTTGGCCATATAATGTATCTCTTGGCCTATAAGAGCCACATCTTCCACCCTTCTCTCTTTATTTTTTTAATACACCAATTTAAAAAAATTAAATCAAAGTACCACCTTAATAAATAAAATAATAATAAAATAATAAACTAAAATTAAAATAACAAAGAGCAAAAAAGACCATTAAAAAGTAAGGCCATACAATTTTTATTTCATTTTCTTTATTTCCATGTGAATGTCCTTGATGAGAGTGAGAGAGTTACCAGAGGACATGTCGGGTTCTTTTTTGTTTTTTAGACTAATTCACCTCAATTTATCATTCAGACTGTGTAATGCTGTGGATCACCTACCTGATGTCATCATCGTTGGCAAACAGGATGACTGCCCTGGCGTTGTGGGTGTCCAGCAGCAAACGAATGATTTTATCAAAGTCAGATGGCTTGTGGTCATGGGGAATCTTCAGGGACTGAGCGATGCAGATTCCACCTGATGAGACAAAAGATCCAAATAGTGTGAAGGCTTGAAAAGAGAAATTTAACCACTCAGGATTATCAATAAAAGGTTTGGGTCAGAACTCTGAGGGTTTTAAGAGACTGAGGAATCTGAACAAAGAAAAACATCCTTTCTTCAGGCTCTTAATTGACATTTAATAAATCCTCTACTTCTTTTCAAAATGTTTTCTTCTACAAATGTCACTTGGCTCCAACAATCCAGCCTTTTCTAACTTCCCATTCTTCCAACTTCAGGTGTTTCCATTTATTTTGTACTTTTTGTGAGCCATAGTTTACCGGTGTCCAGCTTTGATAACCTTCACAAACTGAAAGTACTGCTCTGATCAGACTCTCGTGGTCTACAACATAGCAGTTACGCAAAAAAGGCTCAAAATGAGTAAAATCCCATTTTCAAAAATCCCAAAAAAATGTTAAAGGATTTTATTTTTCTGTTAAAATGGTAACACATCTCCTAATATCATGTGTCATATGATATGGTACACCATCTGTTGGTAGTTACAACAACTTAACAAGCGCCCATTTAACTTGTTTTTTTTTGTTAATCACACAAATAATGATATGATTACCATATACAACAAGCCAAAAATTGTGAAAAGCTCATCTTCAATCCTATAAAGACAGCCGAGCTAGGCTGGATTTTACACTAAGCAACTATATAAATGCATCTTTAAAAGGTTGAAACTACCAACCAGCTTCTGGACTATTTTTTGGTTTAAAGCTAAGACTCCACTAGACTCATGTCAACACACGTCTGCATCAAATCAGAACAAATCTTGATGTCTCACACCAATTTTCTTGTTAGCGAAGATCTTAGGGAAGATATCATACTTAGTGGGTGAAAAAAAAAAAAACTTTCATGGGAAACAGACTAAAATTGATCAATTTTCCTGCAGAGTTTGTGCACCAAAATATAATTTATATTTGACATTAACATTTTCATGTCATCTTTCTTCCCAGCATTCAAAGTAATGCTTAAATTGCCAGCCAGTGAAATATTTCCTTCTCCACATTTAAAGCTAAAAAGGTAGCATCTTAGATGCTGCCTGAGATGAAGCGAGGACTCGCACCCTTGAGTGACCTACACTGAGGGTTGACCAAGCCTTCCCGCCCAGGTGATGAAGCAATAGGTAGCTGAGTGCAGTGGAGCATGATCAGCTACATATTGTCCACTGATCCATTTAATCAAGTTGGAATGATGCTGACATGATCCAAGGTGAAGGTGACTTGACAGGAAAACTCAGCTCGTAATGCTTGAGGCAGTCTAGCTTCCAGACCCACCCCAGAACCAGTCACAGCGGTCTCTGAGTACAATTACCAGCACCATCAGCTGTCTCATGGCTGTGGCAACTCTGATGGGGCAGGATTTATTTGTGCCACGTCAGGTGAATACATAGCAATGAAGGCAATAAAAAGCCTTTTTATTGACAGTCGGCTCAGCATAACGCTAGCCTTATCATTTTCATGCTATGAAGTTAAGCAAAGTAATCGTCAGTTTATATGAACGCAGCTTCGGCTAAACACAGCTGTAAATTCTGATTTCATCACCGAAACAACATCTGAGATGAGATGTTCCACTGTAAATGTCTGCCAGCAGTTCTGAAGCTGTTTAAGCAGAGATCGGCTAAAGGAGCTGATAGCCACAGCTAACTTTGATTGACATACAGTAGGTGTATTCTCAGCAACATGTAGTAGTACAAGGAAAACGAGGCTTCAAACCCATTCTTCAGAAACCCTATGGGTCATGTGATGGATACTTGGTCCATTGTATTTGTAGTCCGTGATTTTAACACAAAATGAATGCACTTTTGGAGCGAGCACCTGGTGGCCAGTAATGGAGCTACAATCTAATTAGTTCATGGTCTGATTCTGAGTAGCAAGTGAGATGTGAGCTATTTGAAACAGCGACAAACTAAAAGACTCCTATAAAACTCAACCCTGTAACTTTGTGCAGAAATCTAAGCACCACCAACGACACCTCCACTGCATTTCCCTTGAATATGTAGTCTGTATCACAGCTGCATCATGGACAAGTCTACCAGTGTGAGTGTGGCAGTATAGTAACGATTCACAACATTCATATGAAGTACACAATGTCCATACTCGAAGACATTCGCCAGGAACTTTACTTTGTCAATGCACTTTATATAAAAATATAAACAATCAAAGCACATCACAGAATGACAACTACAAAATGAACACAGAGCAACACACCATCATATCATGTCATACGTCACATGTCATACTCAACTCAGCTTTATTTATAAAGCACTTTAAAAGCAACACAGTTGACCAAAGTGCTGAACACAATCGTGGGTTCAGAGAAAAAAAATTAAAAAAGAAATAAAAATATGTAAAACAAATTTAAACTTAAACACATAAAACAAAAAAGAAACAAAAAGATAAAACACTAAAACTATGATCTCAAACTGATTTAGAGATAGCCCCCAGCTGATAAAGATGTCCTAAAGACTGTAAACAAGGTTACATTTACAGATCTGCTTAAATGTTTGCCTTATCGTCTCCTGACCGAGTACAATATAAATAGATTATAATTCAACTAGAGGCAACAAAGTGCCATATTTACTTCCAGGAATGTGATAACATTCAAGTCAAATCAAATTTTATTTATATAGCACATTTAAAGCAACAAGAGTAAACCAAAGTGCTGTACATATTGCACAGATAAAACAAAACAAATCATTTATCATATGAATAGTGCAGAATCCCTATTATTATCTTTGAGATTATAAAGACCTATATAGAGGAAAACTCTTCGTAAGGATTTGTTTGTGGCTATGTATGATCAAAAGAGTCACATCGTCTCACATAACGCTACAGATCCTTTTTTGTACAATTGTAAAAATAACGCTTAGCATCCTCAGTTTTCCGAGGATTAAAAGCATAAATAAAAATAAGGATTATCAACCAGAAGGGTAAATCTCTCCCGTTTTTCTGACCGTGTTGCTGGCATTCATTTCTAAATCTGTTTTCATTTTATTTTATTCTGTTTGCTTGTTTCTTTAAATAAAAGATGAAACACATACACATTATAGACTTATATCCCCATCAGTGTCATGTTCTGGGTCTCTGAAAAGTGCCTACAGACAGTTTGTATTGTAATAGATGCTATATTAATAAAACTGAATTAAACTGAAATGAATTTTGCATTTTTGTGCATCTTTATAAAGAGACTCTCCAGTTCCACCGTGTTAATTTTAAGAGAGATGGAATATGATATAACAACGTTACACTATCTGTCACTGATTGTTTAGGTGAGTAGCAGCAGAAAGCGCTGAGGGGAGTTTCACTGTATAATAATGTTATTCTATCTTATTACAGATAATCATCTATTTTAATGGATTAAACATTACTTGGATGATAATTAACATCTCAGCAAACAACCTAATATTACTGCTTCTGTCGCCCTTTTTGCCTGGGTGCATTTGCATTCCTCTCCTGCTCTTCTTTCTTCAAAGGCCGTGGCATGCTAGAGTTTATTTTTTTAATGCATATTTTATACATTTCTTCCACCTTCTTCCTTCTTCCTTACCCTATCGTCTGTCCATTTTCGAACTCTCCCATTGATTTGCTCTGTGCAGCATTTGTAAAGTCAGAGTAAGAGGGGGTGCAGGGCGAGGCTAACCAGAAAGAGCAAGCAGCAACATTCCTTGTTTTCGTGTACAACTGTCTGCATATATTATGTTGAGTCAGTGCCAAGATTGGGACTGGGACCTGAGACTGATTCTGTCAGAAAGGACTAAAATCACTGACAGTGACGCTCAGAAAGACAAAGACAAAAGACAGTGATAGATGTGGTGTGTGTTGTTTGATAATGCATTTGATGTCTGTATAGCATGGTGTAGTGTATGTAAATGACTGTCTGGTGGTTGTGTGGTAATGGGATGTTGGATGTAAAGCCCCAGTTCATACAACAGCTGAATGAGTCCAGCAGAGCTCCATAAAGCAGTGCTGCTGACCTCCAGCACTTGTTCATTAACCAGTACTTCAGGCTGAATCACAGTTGCTATTAGTGTGTTGGTTCAGTCTCCTGCAACAGACTTCCACCAGTGTACGAGATTTCCTCTCCTCTCCGTTCCATCAGGAACCGTCCAGCCCGATCAGCCCCGTCCCATAGGCAACGGGCCCCCACTCCACAGGCTGGACGGAAAGTGCAGCAATCCAGAATCCAGGGAGGGCACCAGCCCGCGGGACCATAACATCCATAACATTTTCTAACGTTCCAACAAAAGTCAGAAAAGTTGCAGTTTGTTGACTGACCACTGGGGGCTGTCTCTTAAAGCAAGTAAATCTCTGCTTTGCTTCAAATTAAAATATTAAAATATTTACAGCTTGGTTAAAAAAAAGGAAAGGTTTCTGTCTATCTAGATAAATTTCATATTCATGACAGCTGTACTGGGGATTTTTTTTTGCACCACATCAGGTAAAGTTGATTTGAGCAACACCGTAACTTAGCTTAGCTAATGCAGTGATCATTTCTGATGTTGCCACCAAAGCAACATTAGAAACAGAAAGTCCATGTGCAAATGTTTGCCAGTAGCACTTTAATGTTTTATGCCAAGGTCTGATACATAACGTTGTTGTGATATGCATGACATAGTGGCTTTAAAGCCTGGTTTTCTAAGCCATGGGGGGATGTCGTGTTAGCATGAAGTGACTACCCACCGTGATTAATAGAAAAATGGGAAAATAGATTATTTACTAGTTAATTGAGATTAGCTCAACTCATGCGAACCTACAATGCTGACTTACAGTGTCTTAATTTCCTTCTGTAATGTCAGTTAGCATCAAAGCAATTTATCCTTATTTCAGATGTTCTTACCAAAACAATGTCAATTATGAAGACTACTGGAGCTCCAGCTAAGTTCTGCCAGAGCTACTTTGGCCAAGACGGCCAGGGTCCAGTCACAGGCTCAGCTGAAGCATTCAGGAGAGGTGACTGGGCAGCTGCAGCCTAACTGCGGCTTCTGGCAGCTGATAACCACTAGCCAGTGTTAGCCTTAGACTGACTGCTTTGGCGAAGTCCTTATTGCCCCAGGCCCCTTCCACGTCAACCCAGAGCCACTTTCTTCGGGCTATTAGTACAACAGCACATGAAGTCATATTATCTATAAAGTAAGAGTACGTTTCCACTGCTAGGCCTTAATTCAGAGCTCAGAGGTCAAACTCACTGAAAATGCTAAGTGCTCATTAGTTAAAGTGAAACAGAAGTCTGCTCCTCTGGATCTCCAGGAACATTGTCTGGTACTGCCATCTCAGTTATCAAAGCTAAAATAATAATAGTTAAAAAAAAAAAAAAAACTTAAGAGGGTAATATTTAAAAATTTAGGAAAACATTTTAAAGAGTTGAATTCAATGGTAATAGTTTAAAATCTTGTTAGTAGTGAGAAGGTGGAATTTAACTTTTTATTTTTTTTGATGCAAACACATTAACGGCAGTCTCAGTCCAAAACTGTTCTCATTTGGGGTTCTTCCATGTTGGAGCGAGCAACCAAAGTCCATTAAATGACACCTTAAACAAAGAAAATCAAAGACTAAATGAGGACTGTCAGATCTCCTGGCGAAGTTCCACCAGAGCTACCAGAATCATCATTACTTTAACCTTGACCCCACTAGGTGGCCTAGGCAGAGACGCTGACAGCAGCAGTGGCTGAATTGCAACCATCAGTTGTATCCTTCACCTCCACCTTATTGTGCCTGAATGATTCTATAAGGTATGTTGTCAGGGGCAACTGCCCCTGGTAGGGTCAACCAAGGCAAATTAGTCCAAGGGGACAGGCCAGGGTAAGAAAGATTCAGTGTCCCTGGCCTGTGCATGTGTTCCTAGGATCCTGCCTGGACTCAAGACTGGGAAAGGAACACATTGGCGAGTCCTTGTTGGATTGGGCTTCATCCATGGGATCCAGTTAGGCTTAGGCTGAACAAATGATGTGGATTCAACGTCCTGGGGGCAACCACCCACATCATTTGTTCAGCCTGCAAAAGAGCTACATGAATCAGGTGCTACATGGAAGGCTAGGGAGAGGCCAAGTCACGGATCTAACTGGCTCTTGGAGGCCTCCCTAGGAGGTTTTTTGGGCTTGTCCACATAGGAAGAGGGGCCAGTGAGAACCATAGACTGTGCCATGTGACCCATAGGTCTTTTGAAGAGCTGTTTTGATGGCTCCTTTTCCTTGTACTGCACACTGCCAAGTTTCCACGGAAGCCGATGAAAACACGTTCATCAATCAAAGTTAGCTGTGGCCACCAGCTCCTTCAGCCTCCAAAATATTACAGAGCTGCTGGTGGATGTTTACAGCAGAAAATCACATTTCAAAAGTTGTTTGTCACAAACATAGCTGTGTTTAGCCGAAGCTGGCTTCATAAACTGCACATAGTTTATAAACTTCACTTAGTTTCATATTGTGATAAAGACTTATGAGTAAATAAAAGTGGTCAGTCATTGGCTGAGCCAACTGCCAATAAACCAATTAGTAATGTATTGCTTTACATAAATTCCCTCGACATGTCACAAAAAATTGAAAAACTGAAAACCAAGAGCGGTTTTCTGGACCAGGCTGTAAATATGTTCATTTCTGATATAAACTTGGATATTTTAACATGGGAGTTAACGGAGATTGACCTGCTGTTGCAGCCAGCCACCAGCAGTCAATCAGGGAACTGCATGAAACCTTTCTTCTGCAAGGGATTCCCCGACAGTTTGCTGGTTGGTGCTCGGTGAAGACCATCAGACATGCCACAAAGATTATATCTCTTATCTGGCCTTGGAACACTTCGGTATTTCTCTGGGAGAGCTTGAGGAAGTGGCCAGTTGCCAGGTGGACATTTTAACATGGTGGTCAGTGGAGATTGACTCAGTTTAGGCTCAATCCCTAGAGGTCATTAGAGGAACTGCAACATATTTGACTTAACCTGAGATAATAAAAAAAAAAAAAAAAAAGCACCCAGCAGCTGAAGCTCATTCAGGAGCCAAATGTTTTTACTTGAAATCCACTCACCCATTATCAGAGAACATTTCTATGCTAACACAGCTCCACCCTCATTCTTCATTCTTTGTTTTAGTGAAGTCTGTCGGCATGGTTGGGAGGCCTTCAGTTTTAAATTGAATCTGCCCTGAATCTCGTCCATATTGTCTGACTGTGTGGAGGTAATTTAGTCCCTGTGCAGTAAATTTCTGTGCCCGCAGAAGGCTGTAAATATGCGACCTGACGGCTGGCGCTGGCCTCAGAAAACTCCATGTTTAATTCATGTGAGCGGTCCCAGATCAGCGCTGCCGGAGCTCATATGCAATGCAGAGAGCTGCAGCTGAATCTGAGATGAGGACGCTTCAACAGAGAGGGGGCTTTTTCTGAGAAGGCGGACGGTGGACGATTACCAGAGAAAACTGTCTTTAAATAAGCTGTTTGTAAAAGAACAGGTTTAACATTTTTAAAGTTTTAAACCTGAAAATTCTTTGTGAAGGTTGTGTGTAGTTGAGGACACAGAAGATAAAATACAACAAGGAGAGGTTTACTGAAGAAAGCAGAGGTGGAACTGAACAGTCATGAACATGTACGTTAGTAAATCTGCTTTTAATCCATGTTTTTTTTTATGTGTAGTGCTTCCTGAACTGATCATCAGCAGGTGAGTAGACCTGCATAAAACAGACATTTTTGACTTTTCTGGTCTGCAGCAGTCAAGTGTATTTTAACAGAAAAACAAGAGGGCAGTTGTCTAGCAGTTGTCTTGGAGGAACAATCAGGAAGTCTGTTAGGGTTATGAACCTAAAATATTTGAAGTACGTTTTACAGGTAAAGAACTTCCTCACAAGAAGTTCACATCCACGACAGTTGTCAATATGCCCACTAACTTCACCCAACGAAGCACGACTGTTTGCACTGCATCTGAACAAACCACACAACTTCTACAACAATGTCCTGTGGAAAGTTGAGACCTGAGTGGAGTTGTTTTGTCTTAATGTCCATGTTTGGACAAAACCAAACACACATTTTCAGTAGAAACGCCTACTAGAAGGCAATCTTAACACAAAGTTGTCTACATTTTTGTGATTTTAGTGAAAAATCTGTTTTTGCAAAGTTTACCAAAATTGTAAACTTTCCCAAAGATTGCCTATTTTTGTAAAACTCACTAAATTTAGTCTTTCTTTTGCAAATTTTATGAAATATGCAGCCTTTACATAAACTTTTCTACAAGTTTCTGATCATAAGAAATCATGTTTTAAAATCCAGTGTTGACAATTTTTGTGAACTTTGCAGACATTATGGGTAATTTTTTTTAACAATTATCAGAAAATGTTTCTGCAAACATTGTCAGCATTTTTGCCATTTCCCAAAAATCATCTACTTTTTTGCAAACAGAAATCAAAAATTCAACAAATGATCAAAAGATTGTTTGTTGAAAAGTTGTGTGAAAACTGCCCGTCTAGTTTATCAAAGCTCATCTAAGTTTTTGCCAACTTGCCTGAAAGTCATCTGTGCCTGAGTGGACCATGAGCTCCACAGTATTGTGGAGAAATGTGAGGCCACCTGTCTGTCAGCTAAATATTGTCCTAACATGTTCAGCAAAATTCTGGACATACTAGGACTTACTATGATGAGAATTTAAACATTTGTGTTTTATAGAGTAAACTAATGACACTACATCCACAGTTTAAAAACCATTTTTTTTTTTTTTTTTTTTTTAGTTCTGAGAGACTTAGTGTTTGTTTTCTTTTCATGATGACTGACCTCTGATGTAATTTTAACAGTGTGCGTATTTTGAGCTGTGTGTCTTGCCCGCTCTCCCCACACTACCACGATCAGTCTTCTGATCACCGGCCCTGAAACTACAAGTCCGAGCATTCCTCAGTTCCCTACATCATGGACTGCACCTGTGCCCTCATCACCTTGATCCCTTGCACCTGTTCTCATACCTATTTATACCCTGCAGAGTCCCGAGTTCATTGTGTGGAGTTGGTTGGTTTACATGCCTTATGAGCAGCAATCTACACTGATTTACAAGGTTCTCACCTTGTTTTTAGGGCCTGTGATTTTTGGATTACGTCCTGTTTTAGTTACTCTGCGCTTGTGTACAAGATCCTGACACTGTGATATCTAAGAAAACTGAAATTATTTTCATTATTGCATGTATAACGGATCCTTGTAATAATTGTGAAAGCTGGACTATGGGGACGTGCAGACATGATTTTATTTTCTATTAGGTTCACCTCACAGAAACACCAGATAATTTCAGATGAACTCTGTCTCTTTTGCTGATATAAGAGAGCTACATTTCTAAACTAAAAACCTCAAACAGAAAGAAGAGCAGACATTTAAGTGTTAATGCCACTGTCGGGGGTCTGCAGAGAAATGACAAACCCAGATGTCAAAGCGATGACAGCTCTGATCCCTGTTGTCTCGCCTTCACACTAGTGCTTTCATTCTCTTTTCTGATGCTGAACTACATTTAGAGCAGCAACGGTGAAGATGTTAGTCTGATTTAGACTTTGAGTTCGTCAGATTCCAACCACGTCAGGAATGCTCATTGCAGCAACTTTTAAGATGTAATTGTCTGCGACACCCCGGCTCGCTTAGGTTGAAAGAGCACTTTCCACAGATGCAGTTTTCGTGTTGCAGAGATGTCGCTGCTAACTTTTTCTGCAGGACAAGCCACACTAACATTTGATCATAAAAGAATCAGTGTGACAGAACAGGATCCTTTAGTTTGGAGGAAAGTGGGGTCAAAGAAGGCACAATGTGGAAACCTAACACAACAGCAAGAAACTAATCAAAAATCAAATCAAATAAACCTATGATTGACTTTTTAATTTCCAGGTTTTATTTATGGAGATGTTTTCCCACAGTTACCTGAACGTTTTGTGATTTAATCTTCAAAAGGCCCAGACTACAACAGCGGTTAGGTTTCTGTAATGAACTGAATGACCAACAGACATGGTTCTTGCTGCTGCTGTCCAATAACAGCCCAGGTTCTAACAAATGTGACTTACTCAACTTGGTTAACCTGAGGCCAAAATATCCTCATTATGAAGGACGCCCAGGAAGGGGCAATCCCATTCAATGCCGGCCGATGACCTGCCTCTGCACAACATGGAAGTTTCTGTCAGGCATCATAGAGAACAAAAAAAACAGGCCTATCAGTGCAGCCCAAAGGGGAATTGGAAATCTAATGACTATAGATCTGTAGCCCTAATATTTCACACCATTTTTTGGTATTTCACCTAAAAAAGCAAAAAAATATCTTACAGGACCCACTGCATTTTGCTTGTTGTAGGGTTTTAGTCAAAGATGCCATCAGTGTACAGCTGTCTCAATGAAAAAAGCAGGCAGTACTGTGAAGATTATGGTCTTCGATTTCTTCAGAGAATTTAACATCATCCAGTCTACATTATTATGTAAGAACTCCAGAAGACACAGGTGGATGCCTCTTCAATAAAATGGATTATGGACTACCTGACAAACGGACCACAGTTTGTGAGACTGAATGGTTCTGTGTCTGGCCAGGTGGTCAGCAGCATCGGAGCACCACAGGGAACTGTATTCTCACCATTCCTCTTCACGTTATACACTTCAGACTTCCAGTGCAAATCAGAGTCCTGTCGTCTGCAGAAATACTCAGATTACTCTGCAGTTGTGGGGTGTATCAGTTATGGACAAGAGACTGAGTACAGAGAACTGGTGGACCGTTTTGTGGCAAACGCACACGCAGCCTCATGGCGCAAGCGCATCTGACCAAAGTTGCTGTACTGGGGGGATGGGAGGGAGGGGAGCCAGTGCACATAGTGCCAGTACATTATGTGTAAGTAAGTAAGTCTGTAAGTAAGTCTGTGAACTCTGCCCCAGTTCAGACCCCAGTCATAGTTCGTCCTTGATAGCGATAGAGTGTAATCTGCCGAGAGATCACCACCCTTCCAAGGCCGGCAACAGGGGAGCCAATTCAGATGACAAATACTGTTTTGGGTCAGGCCGTCTACAGTCAATTTTCATCTGTTGGGGAGCAGCATCAGAGCCAGTGACTTAAAGAAACTGAGTTAAAGAAACTGATTCAGTAACAGAGCGTCTTCAGGCTGAGTCTTCTTCAGATGCAGCACAGACCACTGCAGAAGATCCTTCCTGCCACCTGCTATAAACCTCTACAATGACTCTTTAAAGAGACTTAAATGACTACTGCAGCAATACATTTTTTGGGGGTAATAAATAACGTATTCTTCAATTGAACTGAACTGAAATATCACGAAAGGAGCCAAGCACCAACTAGTGGTTGAGAGGACAGTTGCCAAAGACTGGTTTCCCTTATTTTATGGTCTATGCACTGCCTGGATTGACCTATAAGAACTCCTGACTCAGTGCTGGACTCACTGGAATGCTTGAAGCTGTACAACATCAACAAGACACTGAAAGCCTTCATCAAGAACTTGATGGAAGTTTTTAACACAACTCTAGAGGCCACCCAAACGCAATTGCCCAAGTTACTGTAAAGTGTGGCATATGCCAGACATGTTTTTCTCCCTCTGCTGTTCTGCATAGGCTTGAACCTTGTTGGTCAGATTATCCTAAAGAGTTCTGAAGTGGAGCAATCAACCACCTCATCTACATGGATGACATCAAACTGTAGGCCAGTCTACTCACTGACCCACCTCCCTAGGATATATACTGGTGAAAATGTAAAGTCATTCAGGATAAATGGTCTCGAAGACAAGCTCTGGGTTTTGTATTAATAGAAGGCAACATATAAGATGTTAAGAACAGCTACAAACAACTGGCAATTAGGAGCGAGCATCCTCCCTGTCCTGACTATTTTATTTATAACCCGTTGAGGACCAGATGTGTTTGTTCATAATCTCACACCTGTGGAATTAAAGGAGCGAGGTCTCCTGTCACATGACTGTAACCCCCTCCATGTTCCATCAGCAGCCCTGTGAGGTATGTAAATCATGTGACCTGCAGCTGACCAGAGTGGCTGCTGTCATCACTAACAAGCTCTGTGAGCTTCTGACGTCCTCACAGCCAACACAAACGCAGCACTTTGATATTCCACTGTTGCCTGAGAGGAAAACCGCTCAGATCATGATAATGATGATGATGAAAGCGACTTTTCGAGATGCCTTGGCGCTCAGAGCAAACCGCTGAAAACTTATTTGATCAAACACGTTGAAATATGCATGATGTTTCAGCACGTTTGTTCATTTTTAAAGCGTGAGTGCTGCAGACTTAAACATCATGCTTTCAGGGATAATGTCCTCGTCAGGACGGAGCTCTGTCTCGCTTTAATCCAATCAGTTTTCTAAAATTCAATTTCAAACACAACCCCAGAGCGAATGTGCAACTTTGTGATGCTCAGAGTGTTGATAATCTAATCTGAAATCATTCCAGACTAAATTTAATCCGTTTTGACCCTGTTTGCAGGGATTTTGGCCAACGGGACTTTCAGCAGTCTGATTGGTACAGAAGTACTGCTCAGCGCTTCAGCTGAACACCAAAGAAATCACAGATTATTTCATTCATCCCCGCACAGGAAAATGGAAGTGAAACACGAAAATAAATGCTTATTTATAGCATCAGTGAGTTATCACGATATATCACAAAAAAGTCCCAAAAAGTAAGTCTTTTTCTGAGTAAAATAAGGACAAAATACTTTAAACGCATTACGCAGCAAGCAGCTGTTTCTAAAAGATGTTGTGTTTGCAACTATTTTTACGGCGAGCTTTTACCTTTTACACGCGTGTACAGGATGGACGTGTGATTTAGGATTACGGTGGTGCACCGTGGCTGTGGATCTCCTCTGACACTCAGCTGCTCTGAAAACTGCATTAAAGGACAGACTCGTGTGGACGTAACCTCAGTTAACATTTCGCGCCATCCCGTCCCTGTCTCCCTCCTCAAAGTGAGACTGGTGTCTCACAAACAACCCGCAGTCTTAACAGCTGTTACTCAGACACCAACTAGTCAGCGTCTAATTAACAAATTAGTAGGCTATAAGGGTGACTACTTCTCTCTTCACCCACCAAACATCACTACAAGGATAGAACCGAACTGATGTGTGATAAATGTGTTAAAAAATGTTTTCCTGACCCTTTCTTTTTTTTGGCGGAGGCAGCGTTTACGTTTTTCCTATCAAGATGCCGCCCTGGGCAGCTGGCCACATCACCCGAACTTAAATCTCCCTCCAAGGTCTAGTGAATTAAACTAGACAGGTAAAAATAAATTTAGCTTTCACCCCTTTGACTGGCGAGCTCGTTTATGTGCCCCGTCTCTGCGGTGGAGAGAAACATCTGTCAGTTCAACAAGGACTAGTCTGTTGGTATTCCATCACTGCAGTCCCTGAAATTGAACACTGATGGGAAAGTAACTGGCTTCAGCCGATTTGTGATGCAGCGAACAAACCTCTGTCAGTAAAGCCTTCCGTCTCCTGATAATCCTAAAAGTTAAAGTGGTCACTGAGGACTCCCCTGGTCCCACAGGTGAAACAGAGTTTCTGCACAGACAACCAGCAGCATAATAGACACGATAATAAATGGGTTTACGGTCCTTTGATTATTTGAGTGTTCAGAGATAATACATAATGAGACCCCTTCTTTTCCTCTGTGCATTGATTCCTTCCATCTATACTAGCAATAAAGATAACGAGCAATAAATATAACTAGCAAAATCGACTTTACTTCACCAGAAACCAATGAAGGACAGATTGGGTCTGTGAACAACCGGGCCAGTAATGTCACATTTGGACTTCTTCAAAGATAGCCTTGTGGGAAAAAATGTCAAATACAACATCATTTTCCAGCTAAACTACTTGAATTTCAGGTTAAATTGTACAACTAGATTCCACTCAACATCAAGAGCAACAGAAAAACACGCACGTTATACATTATACTTCAGATCTGCTTTAAAATGTCTCACATGAATTTGTTAAAAAAATGTAATTTGCACCGTTCACGCTTGACACAAAATCTTATAAAAACGTAGATGTATAGACGATTAATGATTCTATATTATTCTCTCTCCCAGCACTAAGACCTCAGGTGAACAACTTTTTTCACTTTTCCATATTAATTGAAAAAAGAAGCTATAATGAAAAACAAAATGTGGGCAATCCTAAGTACCCCTTACTGCTTCCATAGCATTTGAAGAGCAAACACACCCACTTGTCCCTAATCATCAGCTCTTCATGAACTGATCATCAGTAGATGCACAGATGTCTAAGAAAACACATTTTTTGGAAGTTTAATGATTTACATGCGTATTAACAAAAGGCAAAAAAGGGAACGATATCAGTAATGGCCTCCGTAAAGCAATTACAAAGTCTTGAAGAAGTAATAAAATCATTTATAAACCATCTAGAGTTCAGTGTTTGACAGCCAGAAAAATTATTCACAAGTGGAAAACTTTCAGCACAGCTGTTAATCATCCCAATTGTGGATGTCCCAGCAAATTTACCCCCCAAAAGCTCCAAGAGCTTCATCTCAGAGCTTCACCAAGCATGTCAAATGTTGCAATCACTCTAAACCTTGTATAACATTTTTATTTGAATAAATTCATTAGGTAAAATTATAAATAAATTAAAAACTTCATAAACGGTTTTATGCTTGCAAGAAATGTATTAATTATCACGTAACGTGGTAACTTATTAAATTTGGATCGGTACATCACGGGATCGAAGTCAAAACGCAAATTGTCCACAAATTTTACATGCAACTTTGCATCTACAGCATGATGTGGAGATGAAGTATGCCATGTTTAGTGAAAATATGAAGAGCCTCGGAATAGCGAGGGAAGCAACTGTATCCTGACAGAAATGATGGATAAATAAATAAGTAAATATTAAAAATTGTTTCTGTGAGAGGCAGGATGAGTTTCATGAGTTTCATGCCACCCCGTGTTTCTCTCCTCCGTAGCAGCAGCAGCAGGTCTTCATCATTTCATCTCATCTGCTCTGGGTTGATAATTACTGTGTCCTCATATTCAGACTGAAAACCATCCTTCATAATGTAAAAGCCCACTCAGCATCTTTATTTCAGGGTCCTCAGGTCGAAGGAGGACATCAGCCCTTCTATGAGACTAAACTGTAAAATATTTATGATGAGGCGACACAAATATGAAAAAGCAGTTTCCACGGGATGGAAAGTGTCAAAGTGAGGAGCAATTTAGTCGGTGAGGCATAAAATCGAGTTTAGATCCCCTTGAATCTCCATCTTAGGACAGATTGGTTTTCAGACCTACAGTCACGCTGTAAAGTTTGTACCCCCTCTGCTCTGATGGTATCATCCCAATAACTAAGCTTGGAGGACAAAGTAGAACATGTCCAGAAGGAAGACGAGTGTGAGTTAGGGGAGTTAGAAGTACTAGACAGTAGGAGGAGAAACTGTCTGAAGAGACAAGTCTTCAAGACACACATGAAAAGAATTTGGGAGCTCATTCCACCATGATGGTACCACGAATAGGAACAGCCTGGATTCAGACTGCCTTGTCAGGATGTTGGAACCAGGTGATTTTCTTGTTTCTGGTCCAGAACGAGCAGAAGTCTGTATAACTGAGTTTAAACTGTTGCTGGAGACCCTGAAGTCCTACTGTAAACACATGAGTGACTAGAACATGATTCAGGCAGACATGAGTCAACGATGAAGGTCCACGAGGAGTGGAGGGCCGTGTGGCCTCTGCTTGATGGAGCACCAAACGCTCCTCTCCCTCTGTTTTACCAAGAGGCAACAGCCGAAATCATCCACAACTAGGTGTGCATTCATTTGAGTGGCAGCTATACTGACCTTTGTGGTGTTAATGACAAACTGTCATAACTTAAAAGTATCTAAGAGACATCGTCCTCCATATATAGGACTAAGAACAAGATGGAGTTTGAATGAACCATGCAGAGGGGTGGATGTGCACACTGTCGAGAACTTACTCCTAGGACAGTGTTTTTCAACCCTGCTTCTCATGGCATGCTGTCCTTTATGTTTTAGATCTCCTCTGCTTTAAGACACTGGACTCAAACGGGTCCTTTGGGTCATTGATAGACTTGTGTAGACCTTGATGACATATGGGGATCAAATCACTTTTTCCTATGGAGAGCTGGGATGGGCTCCAGCAAATGCCCATGACTCTGCACTTGAAATTGGCAGGTATAGATAACGGCTGGATGGATAAGTTTGTTTTGCTGTTAATTTGACCAACACACCAAAACAAAGATCTAAACTTGGCCTCAGAGTCTGGTGGTGAAGGCTGCTGTTTGGTTCACAGTTTGTGTCCTTGGTTGGAGGCAAAGCTTACGTCAATCACGTCTGCCAACACTCATATCAGAGCTGAAATTAACTAGATGAACAAACGTCCAGGTCTGACAACAACTGCGTACTCTTGAAACAACCTTCTAAATAAGTTTGAGCGACATTCATTTCAGAGTTTTGGACCAAAATTGCTGTAGAAGTGATGTGACATAGCAGTGTCATGCTCTCAGGGTCATCGATATTCTAGCTGGTATCTCATTAGAGAAGAACCTTCCCTCCACATCCCGTCATCAACTCATCTGACCGCCAACATAAGCCATCAATCATCTTGTCTTCTCTCTAATTTGAAACTGTAGCTTCTGGCTGTCATGGACATCACAGCGTGTAGACCCACCTCTCTGATGGTTAATGAACTCTGACAGCATGGTGGCTCAGATGAGGGTCACTGTGGCTATATGTATGTGCACTTCAGACATCTGTCAAAGTCAAATAATATGTTCATTACATCAGGAAATACTTCAAAACTCACAAAACCATCTGAAAAATCTCAAGGAAACACCTGAACACCAGATCCAGACACAAAGAATTATGTCTGGAGGCTTCTGGACCACAGGCGGTCCCATCAAACCCTCTTCTTTTCCTCTCCCACTGAGACGAAGCTGCTCAATGGGACTTTCATCATCATCCATCTCAGTTCACCATGCCATTAACTCCATCATCATCACCTCTAGAGTTATTTCTGCTGGAAAACTACAGTCATTTTGGAGCTTCTTCACTCACTTAAAGCTCATTTTGTTTGTTTTCCAGCTGTTTTGTGCAGCAAATCTTTTCTCTGAATCTCTCTTTGAAAGCTGATAAACTTGTTTCTACCATCGAATTCAAAATTCTTTTTTTTTATTTTGATAGTATATTCCCTTAGTTTGTTTTTCAGTTTATTTTTTTATTGTTTTATGTTGTTTTGTGACAAAAATGTAGATATATGAGATCATTACATTCTGTCTTCATTCAGACTTTACACAGCATCCCAATTTTGCTAAATAAGCAAGTTTGCTCTAAAATACAAAATAGGCAGAACTCTGAAATCTGGGAATCTTCTAGCATGCAATTAATTTCCCAAACCTTCCAAAACAAGAGCTTTTCACATGTATTGTGCATATTTAGTGCAACGGATTGCATGTAGCATAATGAGACAAACATCCTGTTCTTACGATTTTCGCAGATATTAAGCAGGAATATATTTGATTCCCAATCAGAGCCTAAACAGATGTTTCCAGCCATAGGAATTGGCATTGTACATGGACATTGAAGCCTCCAACTTTATCGAGCAATAATGAGAAAAGAAAAAAACAGAGGATTAAATAAACAAAATAGGAAAAAACAACTTAGGCCCAGGTGGACGGCACTAACTTTGCCAGCCATAATGATTTATCTCACAGATATTCCATCTGAAATTGCTCTGGTTGTCTTCCTATTGACAGCCATTTCTACTATTACAGAAAACACAGAAGTAAACACACTGGGGCTCGGGCAATTTTATGCAATCACCCATACAGATGATTCAAGAACCACGATGGATCCAGAATTCTTACGTTTTTACAGCAAAATTGAGAAGTCATTCACCAACGTTTTTACTCCCCGTGTCATTTTGGATGTCTTTTGTTAATATTAGTCTAGTTGTCACTCCCGATATCACATGCTTCGTTTCACTGCTTGTATGTCCATCCCGTGGCTTTTGGGGTAGTTTCTTCTTCGTCTGTCATTACTGCCCCCTGGAAATCAAGGCCCAATCCAGAAGAACCGGAGTAACTTTTTGTGTTGAAGAGGAAAAGAATTAGGATGGCTGGACAGAGTAGGACGGTACACCTCAACAAAGAAAAGTGATTGTGCAATAAAATACTCAAAAGAGCTATAAACAAAACTTTTTGATAAAAAATAACATTAGTAAAAAAAATAACTGCAAAGATGGTAATTTTCCTCAACCATTTGATTAATTTTCTTTGTTGAATTATGAACTAGGACATTTCTGAAGACACTTTGAAAGAGTGCATACGCAGTCACTGCTCATTGTTGTGTATGTCTGTTAAATGTTACCCAATCAGTGTAAAACTGAAAACACTGATATCACTGGAGAGATGGGAGGGGCTGCAGGTTCACTTGTTGCTATGGGGACTAACGAGTGCCCAAGGAAGAAAGGAGCATCTCAGTAAGTGAGAGGGAATGGCTCAGCATTCTCAGCCGACAAAACATTATCGTTGGAACAAAACATAGTTGTTTGTTTGAAAATGGTGAGTGTTATTGAAATCATTCTTCACCTTTGAGCGCCAGAGGCCCCTTCTCAACACACTGTTGTCATTTTTATGACAGTAAAAGGAGGTGTTGCATACCTCAGACATAATAGTTTTTATTCAATTCAAGCCAATTTACAATACTTTATTTATCCCCGGAGGGAAATTAATAAAAAAACAAAAAAAAATTGTTGTTGAGTTCTTATAGAGACATCTTAAGAACTATTGGTGCTCTAGAGAGAGTTGAGAGGCAGATTCTCGGCCTACTGTAATAAAAGTTACAAAAATCCCTACGTTTTAAAAAATACTTTGTCTGTGTTTAAGGTGTGGAAGTGAAAGATGTTTGACACAGACAGGTTTCAGGTTACTTCACTCCAAACTGTTAACGGGTGACCACACTGGCTGAAGATTATGGAGGGGGGCAGTATTGAACATAAATGGACATTTCATTAGGACCATGACACTGGTGAAAACACAGATCCAGTATGTGGCTGTCCACATTTAACGTTTGAACGATGAAGCTGCTGTAAACTATGCTTGAACTTTACAGCTTCAGAAAGGGCAGAATTTTTCATTGGTTCTAGTCATACCCCATTATTTTCTAGTTGTTTTCCGTTTTTTGGAAGTTCTTTTGGCATTTTTGTATAAACTGGGTAAGGGGCTGCTACCAACAACCAACATAAACTAGTCCTGATGGAGCTTGTTGTTTTGATGATGTTTTTTTTTTTTTTTTGTGCACCATGAGAAGTGCCAAAATTTGGTGCAGAAACAGGATGGATGAAAAATGAAGATTGGTGAATAGTAGTATGATGTGCTCAATCCTTTACATCAGCATTCCTCAATAAATATGTGTTCACAGCATTTGCAAGTCATTGCATTGTTTTTATTTGCATTTTACATAAGTTGGTCACAACTGAAGTGGCACTTTGATCCATCTGCATTTAGGAGACGCTCTTCTTAAGTCAGTGTGAGCTGGGGAGGATAAAACGAGATGTAGTCGTACTTTAATGTTCCTCCTTTTAAATGGTGATATACGACAAAGAATTTAAAGTAGATCCATGAACAGTCCAGCAGTTTTACTGCATCAGCAAACGGTGACGAGCTGGCTGAAGTTAAAGGACCTTCCCCACTACCGATCTATCTTTAACAGCCTAAAACACTCACAAACACACACTCAAAGTGTGTGAAAGTGTGTTACATGTCCATGGTCATTACTCCCCCAACGGTCAGTAAAACACTGAGCTGATTACACTGTCAGACGGCGTATTTAAGATCTACGAGCTGTTTTTGAACACGCAGGCAGTCTTTGTATGGAAGCTCTATGGATACTGTGTTCTGGGAAAAATTAACAGCAGCTCCACCCCTGTGGAGCCTTCCTCTCCGAGGACATCATCAAGTGGCTTTTCAACAGAGAACAATGAGGCCGAGCTTCAGAAGCAGACAGCACTTGCAGGATTAAACACAGCAGGAAATACTGGGATTCTGATCAGGAAAAAGAAGGGAAGAATGATTGGAAGAAGTTTGACCTATTCCATTTGGATGAGTTATAGTTTGACCTCATCAAGAACAAAACTGTCTCTTTCAGATCCAACTCCCGTTCAGTTTAATCCCCATCTAGGGCTGAAGATATACCCTCTTCCAGCATTTGACATTCTCTTTTCCAAACTAAAATGTTAATCTGCTGCTGCATCTAACTAAGATATTCAGAATGAACCGTCATCCGTCAGCCGGTCCACATTCATCATTTCTAGCATGTCAGCCCATTTCTGGAGGAAATATCTCCTTTACCTCAGTTGGCTTGATCCTAAAACGATCCTCCATCCATCACGTTTGATGCATCTCCCTGCATCAAGACCTCATGGGAAATCTGGACAAATATTTATGGACTTCACTCACAGTTGTTTAATTCAAACTGAGAAACAACAGTTACACTTGCAGGGTTTTTATAAATTAAATATAACACATTGTACTGTCCAGAGGTTTGAATACGGCCAAAAATGTCAAGTTTTGCACAGCAACTTTGGATCGAATATATACAACTCCCGTTCCAAAAAAAGTTGGTTAGTGTTAAATATAAATAAAAACATAATGTACTGATTTAGAAGTCTGAAACTCCTATTGTGTTCACAATGGAAATGGAGTGACATTTTAGTTTTAAATTGAATTTGATAACAGAAGCATGACTCAAAAACGTTGTGACATAAACACAAAAGGCGTGAGAGGTAAGTGGTTCCAAAATGAAACACCTGGAGGAATTTTACTCTCTGTAAGGAGAGTAAAATTAGCATGTAGGTTTTTTTTATATAACGATTAGGGCGTGTTTTGGAGGATCAAAGACGGCTAAAGAGATGCCAGAATTCCTACCTGCATTCTGGCCACAGATATCACATCCTGTTGATATATTTTACTTTATGGTCATCACCAGAGAACATTTCTTTTTCATGTTTTCTCAGTTTTTAAATATATTTAGTAAATTCTTTTTTTAATTCATGCAATTTTTTGTGTGTCATACCGTTAAACCTTTGTTCTAAATAATTGAGGCGAGTACCAGTGAGAATATTGATAAATCTAGGTATCGATAAGTAATATCAGTATCAATAAAATTCCAACAATATCGATTCCTTGTTGGGGGTTTAGGTACCTTAACCCAGTTTCAGAAGCCACATGGCACCTGATCCATATATCTCCCGGGGTTGAGCTCACAGGAGGGCAAACACTCATAGCTAAAGCAGGCTTAGTCCATCCAGGCCCCGTGGGTTAAGGCTCAGACATTCACGCATATATATATATATATATATATATATATATATATATATATATATATATATATATATATATATATATATATATATATATATATATATATATATATATTTATATAACACATCAACTTAATTCATGGAATACCAAGTCTCGTTGACAAATCGATAATTTTTGATAGGTTAGACCATTTATTTTAGCAGTAGAACCTTAAAGAATAAAGTAGACCAAGTTACAATTACAATTATTTCTTTGTTCTGATTTGTTCACACCTGAAGTGACGTGGATTTGTGAAATGTCTGTTGATTCCAATGGCTGTGAAGATTCCATAGAGGAAATCCACAAAACCAGTCCTAAGATACGGCTATGTACAAATGCCCAAAGATCAGGGGTGAAAACAGGACAGGGTCATCGCAGGACTTCTTGGCTGGGGCAGGGGAAGGTTTTGAGATCTTGTCTCCATTTCTCTAATGAAAACAGATCATTTTCTATTTGGATTAAGCAAACATGGTGGTAGGAAAACAGCATGGACTTTCTGCAAGTTTTTTTAATGAAACAAGTCAAAATATTCACAGATTTAATGATGTTTGGCGTATTTGTTTGATGATGCATGGATGTATACAGTCAACAGGGTGGTAGTTGATCAGCTTGTCCTCTTTCAGTGTATTTTCCGAGTTTTCATTTATGGTGGGATCACCACCTGGGAGAAGCTGTTAATTTTATTTATGTATTTATGACTTATGTAATTGTTGGAGTTCTTTGTGTTGGTTGAAGATCAGGGCAGCTGAATGAAGTGAAGACGGTAGAAGGGGGATGTAACTTCAGGTTAGCAGGTCTATTGCCATGGCAACACTTGCAGCCATGTGTGAGATTGCGCATGACCAGATTGTTGTAAATAAAAAGAGCCAGTCAACACAACAAGAACACAAACAGAAAATGACTCATGACTGAAACCTCTGGGTGACCCATTTACAAATTGTCAGAATGAACTGATTTTTGATTCTGATCTTCCAGTTTTCTATGTTAACTCCCATTTGAAGTCAATAATTACCAGAAAAATGGACAAGAATCTTGTTTAAACTGTTTTTTAAACACAAGAAACCCCACTTTTCATTTGAAAGCTGAAAAACAGTCAGAACTACAGTTGCATTCAGTAATAATCACCTCTCTGAACAGGAACTATACCATCCCTTCAAACACAGAAACACAGGTTTGTAATCATCAAAACTTTCTGAGATGATTAAATCAACCAACCAAAGCTTGAACTCCAAAAAGAACTATAAGTTCAAGATACCTGAGACTGAAGTTGGTTGAGACTGAAGATGCAGTTATATTAGCATTACTTAAATATATATATATATATAAACACTTTCCATGGGAAGTTACACAGGGGAAACTCAGTTAATGAGATAGGAATTAATGTGAATTTATGATAATAATTGAAAAGTTATGGTAATTTATTGAAACATGAACATTAAAACATTAAAACATCAGTGTGGTGATGAGCAGTTTCAAAGACAAAATGTGTATATATATACATATAAAAACTTGTTCCTCACCCTCCGTGGATGGTGTCCCTTCTAAGCTCGGGTCCTCTACCAGAGGCCAGGGAGCTTGAGGGTTCTGCGCAGTATCTTTCCTGTTCCTAACACTGCACTTTTCTGGACTGAGATGTCTGAGGTTGTTCCGGGGATCTGCTGCAGCCACTCTTCCAGTTTGGGGGTTACTGCCCCTAGTGCTCCGATCACCACGAGCACTACTGTCACCTTCACCTTCCAGGCCTTCTCCAGCTCCTCTCTAAGCCTTTGATATATATATATATATATATATATATATATATATATATATATATATATATATATATATATATATATATATATATATATATATATATATATATATATATATACAAATTTATTTGAGAGTAGAACTTGACAAACATTAGACAGAATGAGCTTTCCTATGATCCCCTTCCTACATTTCACATAAAAACCCCAACAAATAATAAAAACAAAACCTCCTAAAAACACTAATGCAAAGCCATACACACATATATAGTTGGCTAAAAATGTGATTATTCAGGAATGGTTAAAAAAAAGTACAAGTGATGCTGAAAAGCTGAATTGAAACAGTCCAGCAGAACTGATGAGCGCTGATGCCAAATGACATCTGAATGCCAAGCCGACTTTCTTCTCTGAAAACGAAAACTGCAGCAGTAAAAACAGCATCACAGTAATGGGCTAGATGGATTGCTAGACCTTTAGCCAGCTTATTATCAGCTAATAGCTTTTTATTATTATTAGAGTATTATAAACTGACTAATTTATTGGTAGCCAGAAAGCTACTGTATATATCTTATTTCTAGCAAAACTAGCAAGTTTTTCAACTTTTTACTAATTTTTGAGATTGATCTAAAGACTATCAGCCAGAGTTTGAAGGTTTCTTTAGATTTTCTTAGCAGTATATGAAGATTTAGATATTAAAACAGAACAGAGAAGAAAACCCAACTAGGAAACCCATCCATTATCTATACCAGCTTTATCCGTTTCCGGGTCACGGGGGTCTGTCGGAGCCTATACCGACGCATATCAGGCGAAAGGCAGGGGTCCACCTGGACAGGTCGCCAGTCTATCCAGGGCCACATACAATACAAACAACCAATCACACTCACATTCACACCTAGGGAGAATTTTAGAATTATCAATTAACTTACATGCATGTTTTTGGACTGTGGGAGGAAGCCGGAGTACCCGGAGGAAACCCACGCAAGCACGGAGAACATGCAAACTCCACGCAGAAAGACCCACCGGGCCGGGAATCGAACTGGGAACCTTCTTGCTGTGAGGCAACAGTGCTAACCACTAAGCCACCATGCTGCCAACTAGGAAACCAAATCCACCAAATCCAAATCCACAAAATGCAACCCCCCCCCCCACCCCCCCAGGGATCCACCCTAGACAGGTCAGTTGGTACATTAGCTGGTTCTGGTTTTAAAGATCAGTTTAAGAAAACAGCTAACATTTTAATTTCAGTCTGTACAAAGCTGTTGGTGTCTGCAAAATAAATAAATAAAATCCAGCTTGTGCAAAATTATTTCTATTTTTAAAAGCCCACCATATATACAGGCAGCTTCATAGATCTGTTGAGTGTAATGAGTTTGAAACTGTCTCCGTACAGAGGCAGAAATGTGCAGTCATGAACCTCCAGAGTTTCAATCATTCATCTAACAGCTGAATTTGCACTTGAGTGTTCACTCAGACATTTCCATTCAACTTTCTATTTCAGCTTGGTTTCTTGTCAGCGTCGACTTGAATGTCTGTTTGTCACCGTCTGTAATGTTTCTGTGGAATCAGCTGAGTTGGAGGTTTCAGGGGCGGCACACAGCCGTCAGGGTGATGGATGGTCCAATATGAGGCATTATGACGATGGCATCAGCAACAAATCAGAGTTGATGAATGATCGTATCCTCAGCTGCACATGTTTAGCTCTTTGTAATGTTTTAAAAGAGTCAGACGGGATCTGATGACTTGATGGCTCCCTGGCCATCATTCCCAAGCAAACGAGCCACTATCTGATGGTGTAAACCCACCTCCAGCCCCTCTTTATCCTCGTGGTGACGTAAGTGTTGCTACTGTGGGTTCTCAGCAACAAAATAGGCTAACAGCTGGTTGACTAATGCCTTCTGGGACCCCAAGGTAATCAAATCCACAAATAAGACACTGCATAAAAAAGTGTGCTGTTTCTCATCTGTCTGCTGCTGAAACGCAGAAACAAACACACTGAGGTGGTGGTTTCGTAGGGAGGGGGAGGAGGAAAAGGTCGACAGCTGATGACAAGGAACGCAGAGGTTCAAGCTTCAGCTGTTAGCCAATGATGTCATCTTTGGTGCTCCAGACCAAAGGGTAAAGCCTGGCTTAAACGTCACCGTTATGGAGGTGACAGCAGATGCAGCTACCCTACTGGGCACAAGATGATGTTTAAATATCTACATTTACTAAAGAAAAGAACAACCTTACATCCAACAAAAAAAAAAAACACTACAAAAACTGTTCTGTCTGCCCATACTTGTTCACTTCATGTGCCGTTACCAAAGCAACCTTTGAAAAGAGAGGGACCAGAAGTCTAGCCAAGCACTCCTGGAGATACTGTGGCCATCCAACGCCAGCCAGATGGCTGAAGGTAGCCACTGAACAACTGGCTGCACTACAACTGGGGCAGCAGCCCCACTTGAACTGCACCCAGTTTGCAGCTTTCACCCCCAACCAAACATACTGTATCTTCAGCTACCCAGTTGGCTGCAGCCGCTGGATGCTGGCGCCAGGTTTCAACTTCACCAATGGAGAAAACCACAACTAGAAACTCGCTGCTGCATACTACAAACACCAACCTGTCACTGCGTGGTTTAAAGTTATGTCTCCACAGATTGAAATGGTGTAAGGATCACATCACAGAAGAGATAAAAATCCACCAGGAGAGCAGTTGAAGAACAGCAGCCATCCAGCTGTTTACCCAGACTGAGCCCTCACTTCCTTTGCTCCCAATGTGATCTACATAAGAGGCTGTTTTTGTGTCCGGGAAGAGAAGACCTAATCCTTTTAACTAGTTTTGTCTTTCTTGTGATGCAAACACTGTAAGCCGGACCACTGGTCCTGCCACAACAGTCTTTAGGGTATTTGTTATTGCTGCTGAGGTGTGTTTTCATTGTCGTCATTGCATCCATGTTACTGGGACTCGGTGAAGCGTTTTTCTCACCACAGAAAACGGTGTATCCTTAGACACGAACAGACACACGTGCATTAATCCAGGTTACCGGTTGGCCCCAACAGAATAACAGCTCAAGACTGATTGTGCTGTTTAAATATTAATTCCTGATAGTCAGGTGGTGCCCCATTTTGATTCTTTCATGTTGACATGTTATCTGTTATTGGGGAACATCTGTCCAATGTCGAATGCTATCGTCCACTCAGTAAAATATTTCCACATTAACACGACTGCTGCTGAGTGTGCGTGCACTCCGTTCATGTTGAACGTGACACCAAAGCATGTAGCACATGAACAACACGGTACTGAATGAAACTGCCAGTTACTGGTCCGGTCTGTCAGGCTGAACATCTGCAGATTCTGGTTCTTGGCAGGTTTAATCAGTGCATTTCTAGAATTCAGTCTTGGTGCCTCACAAATCAGATTCCAGTGGAAAACTTCACTTCTTCCATGGAATCCAAAATATTGGCCAATTCCCATAGATTCTATCACCATAATAAAGGACAACATATCCTATGACTTTAGTTGTTTCTCATGCTCATGTTTTACATGGGCTTTTTTAGTTTGTAGTTGATGTTGACTGAAAAAAAAATTAAATTGTGGGAAAGAAGACAAATCATTTCCCTCAGATTGAGTCTGAGAGCTAGCTGTGTTTTTACAGGGCTCCATAGAGGACAGATGTTTTTATGACTCAGAACACTTATTTTTTTCTTTTTTACAGTGGAATGTGAAAGTTATTTTAATCAATAAAATGAAAATCTTTTAAAATATTCCTCTACTCCACCTTTAATGTTAATGAAAGGAGCTTCATACAGTCTGTGTTAAGTATCTGTTATGAATCTCTGACGTTAAACATAGACTTCATAGTTCAAATGCTAATGTGGCAAGCCACTTGCATTTACTCTGCAAAATACAACCCACACGTGTATCATTGAACCTACAGTTTCCTGCTATATATATATATATATATATATATATATATATATATATATATATATATATATATATATATATATATATATATATATATACACACACACACACACACATACACAAATATTATAGGTTAAAGCAGGCAGCTGTAAGACATCAAACCGACTCCAACATGGATTTTTTCACAGCATCAGCCAGTCTTCAATGAACAACCAGCATCTCTGCAGTTATTATCTTGGGTGGGAATTATTCAAACAAGTTCAAACAAGTGAATCTGGTGAAATATACTTGGGCTTAATCACATTTCTTCCCCTTCTTCCTTCACCTACCCCATACTCTTTACCAATACCCCTAAAAAGAGAGGGCCAGGGGGCAGGCTAAAAATATTCTACTACAAAATTCCCATGACTTCATTTCACACCATCATATGTCACTGTCAGCTACTGCATGACGCAAAACAAAGCAGTGTTTGGCCCAAACCTGGTCCGCACCTACAGTTTTCTTGGCTTTGACTGACATTGGCTTTAGGTGAGTATAACTTTCTAAAGCTGGCCAGATATCCATCAGATATAAACCAATTTTCCATGTCATATGGGGCTTTGGTCTATGGTTACTATTGGTTCCCATATAGCAAGTCATATTGTCATCACAGTTTTGATCTATGATCAAGCTTGTCTCAAGTTTCCTATCAGCATGCAGCTCTAGTTTCAATAGAGGTGGGAGCATGCTCAATGAGACCATGAGGCTCATCAGCTGGGTGTTTCGTAGAAAGACGGCGCTTCATTTGGTCTCTAGAAGAAGCCTTTCTAAGGATCAGAACATCTCTACCAGAGACACTGAAAAAAACAACAGTCAAGATAACACCTTCAGAGAGATGAAACTTGATTCATATCCAGTTTGAACCAGCAGCTAAAAAAGAGAAACATACTCTCATTTCCTTCCCAGATAGAAACCAGGACTCTGTTGGAGGATCTGATGGAAGTACAGCTGTTGTCTACTATGTGACTAACATGCACGTCTGTGTCACACTCAGACATCCCACAAGTTTTAGGCTACAAAGAAAACTTGAGATAAGAAACACTCCTAGATAAAGAGCGATAACACACTGCTGCACCACCACCACCTGAGTGTCTGTTCTTGTTTTTATTACATCATGGGGACTTCATGATGTCACACTCATTTCTGAGGTCCTCGTAAGAGTTAGGTTTGTTGTGAATGAAATAAGGGTTGAGGTTTTGGTTAAAGTGAACAGAATGAATATGTCTGTGTAATGTCCTTATAAGGCACAAGCTTGTGTGTGTATGTCAGCTGATAGAATGAAGCTTCAACAATCAATATGAGCTGGATTACTCACTAATGTGCAGATAACCTACAAAGACCTGCTCACCTTCAGCTCACACACGCATACCCAAATATACTCACGCAGCTATCCTACTGAGGACACTATTGATTTTCATTTATTGTGTACAGCGCACCTGAGGCCCAGACATCATTGAACTGTTGGTACACCACTGATGGTTAGTGTCATAGTTTTAGCTATGGTTTCGTAGTTGGACAGGCCCTAATCCACACTAATCCTGACAAAGTTAATTAGGACTTAAAAAACATATAACATATGATTTAAGTCAAATACTTTAAATCCACATTATATGTTCCCTGCCTGGGGTTACTAGAAAAAGGTAAATAGTTACCTCTAAAACAATACCAGAAAATAACTCCTCTTATTTAGCACAGACAAATAGCACATCATTTCAGATGCTGACTATTTTTCAGGATCTAATTTGTTGGATTTTTTTTGTTGTTGTTGTTTTTGCCACGTTACATATACCTGTACATGGACGTTTGATTTAGTTCAACTGTGTTAATTTAGTCTTTTAAGCCACAGATGGACCATAGAGTTATATAAAAGCCAAAATTAAGTTTCTGTATTTGGTCAAGATTTGAAATGGACTTTGTGTCATCTGCTTTAGCTTCTGACAAATCTGTGGTTCTTTGGTGTCCAGGAGCCCATTTTAGACCTGATTATGCTAAACCTGAACTCAGAACTCAGAGTTTTGCATTTCACAAAGCGTAGTAACTGAACGGCGTGCAAGAGCGTTCATTTAAGTCTGTTTTATTTCACCACAGATAATTACAAAATAATGTATCAAATCCCAAAGGGTAATTAATTGCTACCGCAGTAATTAATTACCCTTTGTAATTTGATAACGTATTTCGTAAGTCTCTTCAGAGATTCATCATAGAGAGTTAGTTGCAGTGACCAGTGTCTGACTGGGGATTTTCAGTTCTAAAACTTAATCTTAACTTGATGTTGTTCAGATGTTCGAGTTATATATGTGTCATTAACAGTTATTGTCTTTCCGCTGGATCATTACTGAAGTTTCTTCCACCAGCAGTTCAAGAGTAAGACTAAATTCTCCCTCCAAAAGTAGATGATGATAACTTTCATTCCAGTTTTCCACTTTTAAATGACCATAACCACGAGCTGGAGATTCTGAAGACTCTCTGGCATGCTCTGTTGTGTTCCTGCTTTCCTGTTGTTCCAGTTCTGACAGCACCACCTGTAGAACAGCATCCTTGATTCACAGAGATAAATCACCATCTACCCCAGCAGCAACATCACATCAACTAAAGCTTTGTTCTGTTAACACCACTACATGAGCTATTATCAAAAAGTGCATTTGACACAAGATGCCTCGTCCAAATTAAAGGCATGCTTTTCTCACACAGCACTGACAAGCCTTCTAAAAGATTGATAATAAAGAACTATAAGATGATATTGGAAAAGAGTGCAGTATACTTATTATTTCATAAACTGCTGGTCCTGCAGATTTCCCTCAGCCATGTTTTTAATCTGAATTTGTTTGTTTTTGCTTGAATTGGTGTCATTAAAAAGAGCAGAACTCTCTGAGCAGCAGTTTTATTCTTTAAATTAATTTCAGAAAGTTTTATGCTCATGTTTCTGTATCAACGATGACTCCTAACCAAATACACTTTCATTATTTACTCTGACATTTCCATCAAAAACACATTCTCTGTGGGAGATGGAAGCTGAGGATTTCCAGAACATCCCTTCAAAGAGACCCTGATGCACTGATAAAGACTTCGCCTCTGCGACTCTGTGGGACTGCTGTGAGGTTCGTTTTATTCAATCCCTGTTCAGAAGCAGCTACAGATCAACGAAGCTCATCCAGGTGGAAATATAGGGCAAGAGTTTGGTGTCGGAAACGTTTGGATCCACGGGTGTCCTTGGTGCTCTCCGGCACTGCCTTGTCCTTTCGTAATCCTCTAAAAACTGCAACTCATAAATGTCATCTGAGCAGGCGAGCTGTAAAGACTCTTCAGATTGCTCAAAATGTCACTGAGATTGTTGACGGACAGAACTGTGTTCCCTCATTAATTCCTTGATCTACTGCACATTCAGAAATGATGTGCTTTTTGTTTGTTTTCAGTCTTGGGAGCAGAAAAGTAGTTTTTCTCATATTAAGTGCATATATTTGTATGTCTAAAGAACTAGCCTTGGGTATAACTGGTTATTTTTCACTACCATAAAAGCAGTTTTCCTTGTCTTGCTTGGTATCATCATTTTTATGTAGTTAATGTTTCATTTTGACAAATTGTATCTAAACATTCAATAACTTCAATCCAAGTAGGAAACACTTTGATATTTTTACTGTGAAAATTAAGCATTTTTATAGCTCAAAATGAAAATATAAATTGTATATGTTAAAAAACGTATGTACAAATTTAGCAAACAACAAAGTTATATATACATTTTACATTGTATGTACAGTACATTGGTTTCTGGATTTCTGAAGTGTCAAAATGAGATTCCACACAAACCATTTGAACCACAAGAAAATGAATTCTTGTCCATCACAGACAGATGTTCACATCACAGTCCTGACACCTCCAGGGTATGTCTTTCCTGCTTTTATTTTTTATTTTATTTTATATTTTCCTGCTTCTAAAGGCAGCGTATCAAAACTGGTTATATCTATCTCTCTTACTCACACAAATGCCTCTCTTTCTCAACAAACAAATGCTGTGCTTTCCCAAATACAGTGTTTGATTGGTTGGTGCATTTTTCCACCAATAGGAAAGGGGGTGTCATGTCAAATGTATTTTTTTTTGGTCTCTTTGAAGTGTTTTAACCTTCTACCAGGCTTGTTTGTCCTGCATGTTGGCACATATTTGAAGTAACGGGGTTGGCTGGAGTCTGCTCTAAGATGGTGACAACTAAAACTCCCACAACTGGGCTTCAAAACCACTCCTCAGAACCATATGGGTCCAGTAGGCTGTCTCATACATGGTTGGAGGATATAAGTAAGGATATACTCCATGAGCCCACCAAAATGTTCACTCAAACAGTCATCAGTCCAGTCGCCAGGTTATGTTTGAGCTCCTATCAGCCGTCTTACCTGCTTCTCTGGATAGCTGCATGAAGGCCTCCACCCCTTTCTCCCCATAGCTGCCCTCTGACGCCACGGTGGAGATGTAGTTCCAGCCCAGGGCCTTGACAATGTCCACCATCGCCTGGGCCTGAAAGCTATCCGGAGGGACGACCCGGGAGAAGAAGTCGTACCGGCGGTCATCGCTGAGCTCTGGTGCAGTGGAAGCATAGCTGATCTGAGGGATCTAGAGGGAAGGAAGAAAGATGGAGGAAATCAGTTAATCAACTAGAGACAACAAGAAAATTAGGGATTTACTGTTAACGTCTGCTGCCTGATAGGAAATCGTCGTGTCAATCACCCAGCGCAGACCAACCAGCTTGAAAATGCTAACAGGAGCCCCAGTAACAGGGAGAGGAGGTGCAGGGACCATTCAGGCCATTTTCAAACCAACATACAACATACTCGTGCTGCACACCATGTGAATGAGCACATCTCAAAAAGAAGACAATGCAGCAACCCACAGAAAACCATTAATCCGGACAGCTGATTATTTCATTAAAACTAATGAGCCAATTAATCAACAAATTATTCATTTCCCTTCTGGGATTAATAAAGTATTTTTGAATTTGAATGTAATATGGATAAGAAAAAACGAGGACATGAATGGCCCTCGTCCTCACAGGAGTGGGCGCCACTCGTGAACTGGGCGCCACTCGTGAACCAGGAGCCACTCGTGAACTGAGGGCCACTCGTGAACTGAGGGCCACTCGTGAACTGAGGGCCACTCGTGAACCAGGAGCCACTCGTAAACTGAGGGCCACTCGTGAACTGAGGGCCACTCGTGAACTGGGGGCCACTCGTGAACTGAGGGCCACTCATGAACTGAGGGCCACTCGTGAACCAGGAGCCACTCGTGAACTGAGGGCCACTCGTGAACCAGGAGCCACTCGTGAACTGAGGGCCACTCGTGAACTGAGGGCCACTCGTGAACCAGGAGCCACTCGTGAACTGAGGGCCACTCGTGAACTGAGGGCCACTTGTGAACCAGGAGCCATTCGTGAACTGAGGGCCACTCATTAACTGAGGGCCACTCGTGAACCAGGAGCCACTCGTGAACTGAGGGCCACTCGTGAACTGAGGGCCACTTGTGAACTGGGCGCCACTCGTGAACTGAGGGCCACTCGTGAACCAGGAGCCACTCGTGAACTGAGGGCCACTCGTGAACCAGGAGCTACTCGTGAACCGGGGGCCACTCGTGAACTGAGGGCCACTCGTGACCTGAGGGCCACTCGTGAACTGGGGGCCACTCGTGAACTGAGGGCCACTCGTGAACTGAGGGCCACTCGTGAACCAGGAGCCATTCGTGAACTGAGGGCCACTCGTGAACCAGGAGCTACTCGTGAACTGAGGGCCACTCGTGACCTGAGGGCCACTCGTGAACTGGGGGCCACTCGTGAACTGAGGGCCACTCGTGAACTGAGGGCCACTCGTGAACCA
The DNA here is from genome assembly GCA_014839995.1 of Xenentodon cancila. Taxonomy (NCBI): domain Eukaryota; kingdom Metazoa; phylum Chordata; class Actinopteri; order Beloniformes; family Belonidae; genus Xenentodon; species Xenentodon cancila. The sequence goes on from CM026203.1 coordinate 2,659,481, forward strand.
GGAGCCACTCGTGAACTGAGGGCCACTCGTGAACCAGGAGCTACTCGTGAACCGGGGGCCACTCGTGAACTGAGGGCCACTCGTGACCTGAGGCTAGGTCTTTATCAGTGGCCACGTGGCTTCGAGCTCCTGTGGGTTCAGCACCTGTAGGAGGGGCAAAACAAAGTGTGGCAGGATTTTAATTCAGCCATGCCATTTCTTTTTCTGTCACTTATATTTTTCTTCGGGTGACGTCCAGCTGAGAGTTGGTAATTGTCTGTTAGCATCAACGAACAGGAAATGAGGCTCCAACAATCACGGAGACTTTGTTTGTTAAGAGAAATGTGAGCTCACTGATCAAATTGTCAACATGGGAGATGATGGAAAAGCTGATTACTGAAAAATGAGTTTGATGAAGACTAAAGCCCAGTAATTACATGGGACCTTTATGAGGTCAGGGAATATTGGATCTCTGTCCAGTTAGGACTTTCCTTATAGCCAGCATCCTTCAGAAAAATCTCTGAGAAACTTGAAGTTGTAAAATGCCCCCTCCAGATATTTTTCCAATTAGCCTTTTGATCTGCACGAAGTCAAACACACATTTTGTGCTGCTTATAAGGTCAAAGTTAATCCTAATGCAGCAGAATATTACAAAAATTATTGCAGTTTATTACACAGGAGCAATTACTTTTCTCCTTTTTCAGATAATGTTAATAAATTACACTAAGTACTGGAAGGAAATTGGATTTAAGAAAATCAATTAGGAGCGCAAACGCTATGGCCTCCTTTATTACAAAATTCTGCAACAGATTTAAATGATCACTCAAAATGAAAAATCCTGTAAGTTGTGTAGTCTTCCATTCCAGCCTCATCACCTGGAAAAGACAAAACTAAAGAACTGTCAGAGGACATCAGGGAGCAGATTAAGGCTGATGTGGGCTAAAGGACCAGCGGCGAGAGGCCTGGCGAGAAGGAGGGAGCCGTTTGAAACAGGATGCAGACGAAATACGTATCAGTCTGGAGCTCCATGCAAGATCGCACCGCGTCAGGTATGGATGATCCCGTGGTAAGTGAGGGATCAGCCCAGAACTTTCCAGAACAAGCTTGTTAAAAACTAAAGTCCTGGGAACCCATCGGTACCCTAATTGATGACTGCAGGCCGTTTAAAACACTTACCCCCATAAAAGCAACATCAATTTAGAATTTCCTGTAATTTATTAATTTTTTTTTGTAATGGTTTAATATTTTCAGGGGATAGCAGGCAGCAGTTCAGGATCTCTGGGTTAACTAACATCAGCGGTGTTCTGCATCCCACACACCCTAAAGTGAAACTGATCTCACAGTGTCATCAATTAAAAGTATTTAAAGATACTTGAGAATTAAAATACTGCAGGATGTGCATCATCAGGAGGAGTTCAAACTGAATCAAAAACGTCTTTATGGTTTCAGTTTGATTCTAAAATCTTTAAGATCAATAAACACTGACAGGCTTGAGTCTCAACCCTGAAATATCATTTCAATTGTATATTAAAAGGTGCAAAAGTGCTATTTATTCTGCTTTGCAGATGAAACAGTGAACTCAGTTTTCTTTATTCAAGTGTAAAACACACTTAAATTGTAGTTTCACTCAGGCACAAGATGGTTCAGTATTGATAAGTTTCCGAATAACTGGAGGGATAAATTTGTACCTGAAGGTGAATGCTTGGCCACAGACCAAAGCCCCGACGCCTCCGCTCGACTCCTGAGATTGATGAGGCTCATAAACAACTCTGTCACACCTGCCGCTGCACCCCCCCATCTTCCTCTGGACTCAGAAAGGTCAACACCTTGACAGATTCAATAAAACTAAGTGAACTACACAGTGACAACACATAAACCCACATTGATCCAAGACAACTGGTGACCTGTCCAGGGCGCACACCTCCCTCTTACCTGAAGAAAGTAGGAAGAAGCTACAGCCATGTGACTTTGAATAGAAATACGTAGGGATGGATGGATGGATGATGGATGGATGGATGATGGATGGATGGATGGATGGATGGATGGATGGATGGATGGATGGATGGATGATCCAACAAAGAGATGAGAATGACAGCCGTGGCAGAACCAAGGTGAAGGAAATAATTTGATTTTAATTGAATTTAATTTGACTATCATTTGAGAGAGAAAAAGAGAGCGAGAGAGACGGGACAGATACAAGACAGAAAGGGGAAAGAAACAAGTAAGGAAGAGGACAGATACAAGACAGGAAAAAGATAAACGCAAGACAGGAAAAGGACACATACAGGACAGGAAGATTATGAGGCAGAAAAAGGATGGATATAAGACAGGAAGAGGATGGATATGAGACAGAGAAGACTTAGGGAACACCGGCCTGCAGATGAGGGATGGAGGGACCGACTAATGGTGGCAGGACAAAGAATAAGTGACTGAAGAATGATAAAAGGACAACAAAGGGAGACCATCTGATGTAACAAAGACAAAACAGGTTTTTGACTAATGGCTGGAAAATGAGAAATCAGGGACTGATTAGGAAAACAACGGAATGATGAAGACATAGGAAGCAGTTGACAGAAACATAATGGCTGAGGAACCGACATAGGGAAGACAGACGATGTAGGGACAAGCTTAGGACCAGTCGTCACAGCTGCAGCTGCAGGACCAGACTAGAGCAGCTGGTCTTCACACAGCTTCATCTGGATCTGCTGCTGTAGACCTGCAGCAGGGAGACCAACATGATCCACTGACTGGTGTCCTTCACCTCCTCTGTTTCTCTTTACCTTCTTCAGCTCAATCCTCAGTTATCAATTAGAAGTATCTCATAAATATAATTGTGCTCCATTGTTCTTGTAGTTTGTTGTGCTGGTGAAGGGGGAATAACAGCTTTAAACAGCTTTCCATGTTGAAGATCTGTAAATTAAGTATACCAGGTTTTGTAACAATCAGATAAACACCTTCAGATCTTACTGTCTGAGTTTTAGTTTTCTGAAAATATCTGAAAGAAACTGACTGAATGTGTGGGTTTGATTATCGGAAATCACTTTCAGTCTGGAACCTTAATACCAAGTGTGGTTGATGTATAATGCATAGAACTGGCTTCTCACAGACTTTTGGTGTCCAGGAGCTTTCCTTCTTGGACCCCTAACAGTATCTACTTTTACTGTACTCATGAAAGGCTCCCACACAGATCTTCTGATTAAAACCCCTTTATGATGAAATCCAAACAAACTGACAACCAGGAAGCTCATTTTCACAGGCTCCTCTCTCTTCATGTGGTTTATTTCAGGTTGGAACAGGCCAGGACAGAGTGTTAATTATCCGCATTAAATGCTGCTTGAGTGTGAGATCATCGCCTGTGTTTGTTATGTCAGGATTTTCACTACTGGACGTTAGTATGTCTGTCAGATCATTCCCTTCTCCATTAATGAGCCAGCAGGCCACATCTGCTGCTCCTATTCTTGAACCTAACGGACCTAAAGGAGCCAACAGCTGACGCTGAGGCACATATGGCAGCAAGCAGTGAGGATGATGATGATGATGACGATGAAGCTTTGACTGGACGTCACTCGGCAGTAGAAGGCCTGTCTGGCTCACAGCCAATATACCTAAATCCACAGGGATTGATTATGATGAAAAAAGTAGAGGACTACAAGAACCAGGTCGTGAGTCATCATAATGAGCAGAAAAAAAGTGAAACAGCCTGACCTCACTCAGTCGGATCCTGGTGCCGTTATTCTCAATCATTCCTGAAGTTTCTTTTGGGATCAATAACTCCTTCATCTATTATTTCCCTTTCCTTTGTTCAGGGTTTCTATGTTAGAGATCTGATGGTGAGAAACAACTGAAGAAGTTTCTTAATTTCAGTTTTTTAATTGTTAAAGTAATGGTAGTAACACCGTCATCCCAGTCAAAGCAAACATCTGGTTTAACCTCTCAGGTTATACTTTTTAATGGATTTAGCATTCAAATCTCATCTTCTTTTTCAAATGAGGGCCACAAGGGTTGATACTGGGACCCCCATTATTTTACATTTTATGCCACGTTCTTAGTGATCATAACACATGATTTGTCATTTCAACTCTATGCAGATAACACCCTGCTTTATACTAATCTCAGCGATATTCAGCAAACACCTCCTTAAACTAGAGATTGACCAGTAGGGGATTTTCTATGCCTGATCCTAATTTTTACAAATCTACATAGTGACTTGCCAATTAAGATTGCAAAATGTATTCATTTTGGTCAATATGTTGGGTCAATTTTGTATGTTCATGTAACAGATTAATAATAACAAATGATCCACAAGCTTGCTTATTTAAATAAAAATTGAAACTATAAATACAATGTTTGTTAAAATATAATTTTATAATTTACTTTGAATAAAAATACACAATATAATAATAAAACATACATTTGAAAATTAACTTATTTAATTAAATGTGTAATTTATGTATTGTATTTGGTGTCATTAATTAATATATTCTAAATTTGAATTTATCATAACAATTTAAATAAATAGTAATAAAAACTTCATTGTATAAATATATCAAATGTATATATTGCATAATATAAGATAAACGTCAGTGTATTTAAAATGTTTGTACATTCATTTTTGTTCTATTAAACATTTTACATATTTTATTTAACATTTTAAATTTAATCAATTTCATCACACTTTTTCATTATATTTTATACTTTTATACAATACATTTTTAAATAAATTGTTTTCATGACACAAGGGAGGGAATCATGTGTTTATCCACACAGGGCTGGTATGGGTGACATACGTGGGCACGTTCACTTGTGATCAGTCTCCATGATCAGGTCCTGTTTGTGAAACTGAAACACAGCGATCTCATCAGAGTTAATTACCGTGACCCGAACGCCGGAGGAGCCGCCAACACCGACTTCATTTCAGCCTCATATAAAGATCAAACCCCACACAGACACACATAAACACACTCTCACACATCCATCAACGAGCTGTTATTTTCCAGCTGATGGACAGAAATGAAGCAGAGCGTAGCACGTGTATGTGTATCTGTGTGTTCATGGTGTTTTTTTATCACTGTGTTTGTAAAAACATTGCCTCATCATGTTCAGCAACATCATGATTGATCAAATACCAACTGAAGAATGAAGTATCTTCCTCACCTGCCGATCTTCCTCACCGCTCACATTTCATCTTTGCGTTTTTTATCATTCCCTTTATCAGTAACGACCTCATATGGTAACCAGACAGTGATGAAAGCTGGACTACAGCTTTTTATGGTCCTATATTTTCTTCTTAAGTTTGTTCATTCTGAGAAAGTACTGCAGTTTACTAGTTTGACATGGACCAGCTCTCACCCCCAGACTCCCAACCCAAGCAGGTTCAAAGATACACAAATCTACCACAATGATTCGGAAAATTATGTAGATGGAACAAAATGACAATGACACATGAACTAGGAACAAAAGAGATAAAGATGACTTAAGACATTAATTTTAACAAAAGAGTTACAAAGGAGACACAAAATTACTTCAAAAGAGACAAAAAAAGCATAAAAAAAGACAATAACGACCCCAAAATACACACACCTAAATGAGTAATTCACATGGTCCCACCATCAAACCAAAGGACAATCCAATAAAATGCCCCATGTTTCAGCTCATTTATGTCAGACCCCACAAACAGATACTAGCTGGAAAAGGGACAGCAGAGAAAAGAAAAGGGGTGAAAGATTTAAAATACCTTCAAAAGTATTCAACATGAAGGATGGCCTCCCTTCCAGGATCATCTGGTGTTTTAACCTGCACACACACCTGTTCTGAGTTACTTTTACATTTAAAGCTTCCAGGTCTGTCATTAAACCAGGACTCCTGCTGCTTACATAATTCATAAGAGCTGCTCCGTTTAATCTAATGCTGTAATTAATTTGTCCTACAGCGCCCTCGATCTTCACCTCACTGTTTCCTGAACCAGAAGAGGAGCAGAAGGAGGAGGAGGAGGAGGAGGAGGAGAAGTAGGCAGAATACAGACGAGGTCACAGGAAGGAGAGTATTTGAAAGAGAGATGATGTTTTACTGATGACCTAGCTGCCAGTAAAGTGGAAATTACCTCATTTAAATGAACACACCTCCAGTTTAAGTCAATGTTTTAATTAGGTTAATTTGGGACACTATTGGAGGATATTATTTGGCTTCGGAGGATGTTAAACAACTCTGACCTCATCTGCGATGCTATCAATCACCTTGGCAACAAGGAGAGGCTCAGGTTGGTCCTCGATGTAGTCCCGCTTTAACCGGAAACTCTCTACTCTGCTACTCCTTCCACACCTCACCACTGTCAAGCTGCCTTCATACATGTCCTGGACCACTCTAGCACACTTTCCTGACACTCCAGACACCATCCTCATTGGCAGAGCAAGTCCAAACAGATCCAAGTCCAAACAGATTCACTGCTATGACTACTTGCGGTTAAATTGACTTGGGTGTCTGGACTCTCCCTTTGTGATAAACCATTCCAGTGGAACTCGATGACGAGGAACATTGAGTTAGTTGCATTCCCTATATGAATCTACTGAATCACTCTTGATCTGGCTCCTACCCCAGAAACATTTTGCCTTGGGAGACCCTATCAGATGCAGTTGTCTCAGGCAACATAGCTCCTGGGATCATTTGGGTACACAAATCCTGACACTAAGATAAGGTAGTGGTTTGAGGAGCGGTGGTTGCTCCTCCATTTGGAAAGGAGCTGACTGAAGTACTTTGGGTGTCTGGTCAGAATGCCTCCTGGTTTTTTGAGCATGTCTATCAGGAGAGGGCCTGAGGCAGACCCAGGACACAGAACAGATTTTATAGTGTCTCTTGGTTGGCTTGGGAACGCCTTGGTTTCTTCCCAAAAGAGCTTGAGGGGGTGACTGGAGAGAGGGATGTCAGGTCTGTCTGCTTATAGTGAACTTGGCTCAAATTGGTCCAATAGGGCAAAGATCTGAGTTGTCTGAGTTGTTTGGTCACAAAGCACCTCAAACATGCCTAATGGCGTTTTCTTCAAAGAGAGACTGTATTTTCTACTTAACAGCACAGGGATATAATTTTCATTTTAAAGGTCAATTTTGCCTACTTTTTATTTACTTCAGTGTTCACGCTAACAGTGTTATTTTTAAAAGCGAAAAACCTTTCCACTTGACACAAAAAAGGTCACGGTTCTTCAGAGAAAACTATGTTTTGCAGTTTGAATAACTTCAACACATTAATGAGGCTTCATCAGATCAAACCGACACGTCAGAGGATCTAAATAATAAATGAAGCTGGTGTAGTGGCATGATGCTGCAGCAGCTTAATGAAGCAAAAGAGATGTCCACGAAACATCAGTCTGATGCTCTGGCTTTGTGTAATTAAGCTGCTGGTGATGATGAACTGGCGCCCTCTGGTCCAATGTGATACAGTCACCAAAGAATGGAAATTCACTCCCAGCAACCAGCCGAGTGCGGCTCACAGCTATGTGCATTATTTTACTAACCCATAAATGCAAAATATTAGGTTAGAAAATGGAAAAAGACAAGACAGAGACGTAATAGTAGTGAGAGAAGTAACTGTTGCTGCACATAAATCTGGAAAGAGTTTTATAACCCACTTCAAAAATACTTGGAGTTCAACACTACAATCTGAAAGATTATTCACAAGTGGAAAACATTTTTGTAGTTGTCCCTGGAGTGGACCTGCTAGAAAATTTGCCTCAATGTCAGACCGTGGAAGTACAACTAAGTTTCACAAAGCTGCATTTGAACACACCACGTGTCCTCTGGAGAAATGAGCCCAATGTGAAGTTGTTTGGTTTTCTCCAAACATGGTACTGGACAATAAAGCCAAACACAGCAGGACAACCTCACATCCACAGTGGTGGAGTGGAGTGCATGATACAATGCAATACAATGTTATTGTAATTGTCAATAAGCAATCAATTAGTAATTTGCAATTATCAATAAACAAGTAATTAAACAAAACCAGCCTTCCATAAAAAGAAACAGACGAGAGAGAGAGTGGACCAATATTCCTCTGCAACCAAGTAATACAGGAAACCACTAATTTGAGTTACTGCTGCTAAAGGAGGTTCTAGAAGCTGGTGAGAAGGTGCTTAGTATCTATCCAGGTAAAGCATCTTCTGTAGAAGATCGTTTCTGTAGAAGATCGTTTGCAGCGTTTAAAGCCTCCTTTTGCAGTCATGAGTTATTTCAACCATATGTGCTGTAATCAGAGGAGATTACAGCTGAGCCCCGTAAACAATGATTTACAGACCAACAACAAACACGTCCCCCAGAGAGCTCATCAGGTTTATGACGTCTAATGAAAACTCGACAGACGGTTCAGAGACAACGGTCAGATGATGAACAACTTTACACTGAGAGAAGAAAAAGATATCAAGGGTAGGAAAAGGAAATGAGACAACAAAGAATGAAGAGATGAAAACACATGCTCGGAAAAGAAGCAAATAGAATATATAACCAATGACAATGTTCAGTTTACCAGATGAATAAACCAAACTTCTTTTCTGCGGGATTTCTGCATGAAAACATCTGAACTGAAGCTTCGGGGACTGTGAAGCTCTAACCACAGTCATTTTAGCCCCACGTGGGACCAAAGGACACACTCGGAAAGCTGGATGCGTTGGATTCCGTCTTCCTCTGTGGTCTAGATAAGCTATCATGAAACACAATGGGGCACCTACTGACCTAAGTGATACAAGAACAACTTAAATGAGTTTTGGAAAGTGTTAGACCAAATGAGTAGTCAAGAAAATTACTACCCTGGTATTTAGAGGATTTTCTTTAAGTTGATAAATAAGAGAGAAAACGATCAACCAATGGTTGATAGTTTTTGGTGATTTCAACAGTGTCATCATGTCCTCCAGATGTGTTGGTACCTCATTTAAAGTTTCAGTTGGTAAGTTTTTTATTTTGTCGTATTTACTGAAATGACCATGATTGTCTGATAATCTTGCTTAAACTAGGTACTGTGAGAAACAAATCTGCTCTTTTGGCACCACCTGCAGCTCGCATTGCAGTTTACAAGTTTCCACCGCTCCCTGGGCCATATCTGAGGGATTTGTGGGAGTCAATGTCCATCTCATTGTCATTGTCCAAGACAAGGAGGAGCGCTGGATTTAGAAGTTTAGGACAATTTAAAATTTTTAAAGAGTTAACTCCTCCAGTTGAGCTGCTACGTCATTAACAAGGGAACCAGTTCATACAGAAAAACAAAATGATGCTCTTTTTTAGATTTCAGAATGGAAAACAGGAGAAATATGCCTTTTTTGAATCAACAGAAAGATAACCTTATGCCATGGTAAAAGCATTTTTGTGAGACGATGGTGTAAATTCACAAAGTTTTGAATCCAGGCAAATGGACTTCCTTTCATGAAGAAAAACTGAGAAATCCTTCTAGATGGAAGGTGAAACATCTTCCATAATCAAGTATTACCAATAGAACAACCAAGAGTATTTGAAATATGTGAGTTTTTGTTAAAATTACATTTTTCCATTTTGTGTTGGCAAATCCAATATGAGCAATTTCAAAAGCAATGTAACTACACCTACTGTGAGCACCATCTGAACTTGGACCAGAGGAAGAAAAGGAGAGAATCGTCTAAGAACCTCAGAAAGAACATTCCAGATCAGCATGTTCACGGTACAGGCTGTTAGACCATTTCTAACCCGTTTTTATGTTCATGTGACTGCAGCTGCTAATGTTATTCAGAAGCAGTAGGTCCATTGGACTGCCGGGAGAGTGAAGTGAATGGTTCAGATCAACTCAAAGGTCAATGAGCATTACTGTCAGACACCATCCTTATCTCCGGAGCAAAAACGAACTCAATGGAAGACAACCCAGGAGGACTCATAAAAAGAAAAACATCATCACTACAAACACTAGTCTGTTATTGGTTTAAAACTCAGTTTCCACATAATAAGGGTGGTCACTCTGAGACAAAAACTCACTAATCTAGCAGACCAAGAACAACAAAAAAACACAATTAATCTTACCCAACTCTGAATTCATTGTCCTTTGGTGTTTCACCATCAAAAAACATCCATCCATCCATCCATCCATCCATCCATCCATCCATCCATCCATCCATCCATCCATCCATCCATCCATCCATCCATCCATCCATCCATCCATCCATCCATCCATCCATCCATCCATCCATCCATCCATCCATCCATCCATCCATCCATCCATCCATCCATTCATCCATCCATCCATTACAAAGTTTATCTAAATATTCCTCTTCAAAAACCTCCCTTAAAACTCACACAACAGCAAAGTTAATCTTGGTGCAATAAATGGTGAGATGTTTTATAATAGCTTTTGAGAGAGATTAGATTTTCTCTACATAAATCAAAACAAGGTATGTAAATGGAATATTTTGTTATTTTCTGCATGCTCTATCTTCATTTACTGTGGCCTGATAATATGTACATTTATTTTTACATTCTTATCTTACATATGTTACCTTTATTTTGGTACCGAATTCATTCAAATGCACGTTGTAGTTGCTGAAATATACTAACTTCACATTAGGCAAGTCTGTAGCCAGTCTCCCTCTGTTGGAGGGAATTCCAGGCCTTTGATGGAGGGATGATGCTCTCCCTGCTAAAAGAGGAGAGCCTGGTGGGAAGATGAGGAGGAGGTGAAGCTTTGATCGTCTGTTCCTCCATCATTCTTGGCGCCAGCCAGCATGGCTCGCTTCCTGCTGAGGGAGGATGAGGCTTGGCAGCATCACATTGTGGGATTGGCCCTGAAGTGGAGATAATGTGCTGATTCCTGCTCAATAAATGAGGAATGTCCCTGTTGGAGTTTCAGGCAGCGGGAATGCTACTGATGTCCAAGTGATCCATTTTTAAAGTCGGAGAGAAGTAGGTGGAAACATCAGTTGGCAGGATGAGCAGAGGAGAAACTTGATGATGGAGCAGGGATGCAGGCAGGCCACAAAAATCACACAACTCAGGAAGGGTTTCTGCTTAGGCAGAATCATGTGGTTAATAAAGTACTCCTGTATTACTATCATAAGATCTAAGACGGTACGTTGCATCCAGTTACTGCTAATTTTTGAGTCCTTGACAAACTGATCATGAGCACTTGCCCAAATCTCTATAAAAGTGGATGTTTTAGCAGTGTGCTGATCACAATGTCCACAGGGAAAGACACCAGCGATGAAGTTAAAGAAGCAATTGAAACATCAGGAAAGGTTTATAAAACCATTTCCAAACTATATAGAGTCCAACGTTCCACAGTTATATTACATAGTTACTTAGTTATATTACTAGTAATATCTATATTTAACTATAATATAAATTACTAGTGGAAACATTTAAGACAATTGTCTTATGTCCCAGCAAATTTACCCTATGGAAACATGACAGAGGTTCATAAAATTGCATCTGAACAAATAACAAAGCTTCTGGAACGATGTCCTTATAACAGATTGGCCCAGCAGAATTTATGGTAAAAAAACGAACGCAGCATTTCAACAGAAACTGGCCATACCTACTGTCAAGCACAGTGGTGGAACAGTGATTATTTGGGAGCTTGCCATGTATCATTTTGATGCCTTGCTAGGCATTAACCGCTCTGTATAGCAGAGCATTCTAGAGGGTTACATACACCAGATCATGTTATTATTGAAAATATTTGTGAATCTGTCGAACCTGTTAATGTCATAAACCACAAATATGTTTCCTTCAAGTGGATATTAAATTCATGGATACAGGAAAACAAAAGCCAGGGCTTTTCATGCTGCAATTATTTGTCAATTTATCCAAAATCGTTTTATTGACATATTTTATAAAAGTCTAAAGTTTATCCTATAGCTACCACCAGTTTGTTATGTAAAAAGTTAAATAACGAGGGGCTTTCCCTTAACAGTTTTTAATTAAAAGGAAAATCTGACATCTAGGATGGAACATCACACAGTAAAAGTGGATTGTACTGACTGAGGAGTACAACAAGGCTTGCTATGAGGACCTCTGCTTCTTTAAATCTACATGTTCACACCATGCATAATCTTGTGTAAATTAATGCAAATGTCAGTTATATGCAGATGGAACTGTAATTTATGTTCCCAGTCAGTATTCTGGATCTTGTCAGGATAAAATGGGCTCTGTGTGCTCCAGAACCAAGAGAAAAAGAATAATCTAGAATGTGTTTTTAGATTCAAGCCCAAAAGCCAGGGATTGTGATGGTATGGGGTTGGATTTTAGTATTTACACCAGATCTTTTCCAGGAACCTCCATGCATTTTTCAACAAGAAACCACATTCTGGACACTACACAGACATGTCTAAGGTAGAAGAGGGTACAGGTACCGGACTGGCCGTCCTGCTGCCCTGACCTGACTCCTATAGAGAATGTTAAAGAATTAACAAAAATATGGCGATGACACCATGTACTGTTTTACAATGTTCAGAGCTCCATGTTTTGACCATGTTTATGGTCTACTGGAAATGGCAGTTTACATTTGATGATTTTAGGATGCACATAATCTAAGGCTTTGTTATGGTAGCAATGAGTGAGCCTAGAAGCGATGGACTCCCCTTGACAAGTTCCTTGGACAGTTTCTTAACAGTTGATGAGTGTTTTGGAAAATGCTTATTAGCACTTTTTTTCAGAAGTACACCAACATTTGATGGGTAAGCTCCTGCCATCTGAGATGTGACAATGGATCTGTATTAACAAATTTAATGAAAATGATGAGAAAAAAAAGTGATAATTTACTTTCAAGCCGCCTAAAGAGGAATAAAAGTCAAAGAAAATGGAAGAATCACAGTATTTTTAGTGTTTATTTCCATTTTGCACTTCCTGATTTGGGGTTGTAATATGTGACAATTCTGAACCAGTTGAACCTCCCAGTTTACTGAGAACTAACTCATGGAATTTTCAGTAAATAATATAATAATTCTGTTTTTTAAAGATAAGATGACTTACAGATGGGTCATTGTGTTGTAAGCTCTACAAACGGAGAATCGCTGGAGGGGTCTGGGGATGAAGGTGACTTACCCAGATCGGTGCCAGCTTGGCCCCCAGTGCAGCCAGCACCAGGGTTGACACGTTTATACCACAAACATTCATTTATGGTATAAACACACATTTAACAATGGTTTCAGTGAGATAATTATGAGGGTGTGTCGTTTCAATAAAATGACTCAGCAATAAGTCACATGTTGGTTCAAGTGATTTCAACAAAATCTAGTAGAACTTTATAACACATTTATCTTCTGATGAATTATTCAGCTTCCATGTTTCACTCAAATTCCAGTTCCAGGCATAATCAAGGATTATTATCTGTCCTAAATGAGAAATAAACGGAATGTGTTTGATCAGTAGCAGCTGTCATCTCCGTCTCAGCCTCGCTCTATGACCGAGACCAATGTGACAAATGCATCTCTAAAGAAAAACCTCTGGAGGCTCATCGGGATTCTTTTTGGCGCTGTGTCATGAATGAAGCAGGTGTAACCTCGCCGTTAATCACCGCTCTCGCTGCAGAAACTGAATACTAAAGTTCCCGAATGAGCAAGCAGCAAAATGTAACACTGTCTGCATTTATTCAGCAGTCGGCTCGGGGGCTGGAGCGGGCCACTGGCTTGTTTGTTACAGGATTGACAAGGATACCTGAATGTTTTAATGAACCGGGTCTCTAAGCGTGAATACATTTACATAATTACGTCCTGAGCTGAAAGAGTCAGAAGTACAGCACAGTAAGAGCAGCGTATTTGAACAACACAAGGCAGCTGATACTAAAACTCCACAAACAGTAGTCTGCTAGAGTGGGTTTCATAGTCCAGGATGAAGACTCAGTCCTACTGCAGCACTATACGATTGCAGTAGAACATGAAGTATACTACTAGGCCAGAGTAAGTGAAGACGGAACGCAGCAGAACAGGACTGAATATTCCACTTTTAGAATGCATGCTGCTTACTGTTCTAGACTGGCCCTGACACACTAATGTTTACACCAACTAGATGTTTTACTAAACAGGAATGTGTTCAGTTTGGTTTTAAAGGTGGAGGTGGTGTCAACCTCCCTAACCCAAACTGGAAGTTGGTTCCAAAGCGATCGTGTCTGATAACGGAAATCTAACCATTTTTGAAAGTAAAGCTTCGTAAAGTACACATTTAAATGAAAAAAAAAAACATAAATAAAAATAGCCTGTAAATTAAAATCTTTTTCTGAAATAAATATATTTAAATGACAAAAGTAAAATATCGCGATATGTTTTGGGTTTGACAACTGGCTTTTTAAAATCAAATTACAGGTTTTCTTCTAACAAATCCACGGATGCAAATAATGAACAAAATAGGACAAACCCTAGTTAGGGCAGCCTTTATCTATAAAGTAAGAACAAAATAATGTGCTAATTTTAAGGGGAAAAAATTAAACATCAGCTTGACATTACGTTTTCCTTTTCAATAACTCAATTTCTTGACTGAACAGTCTCAACCAGTTACACAAGAAACAGACGTCAACTCAGACATTTCCATGTCTTTTTTATTTTGATAAAACGTAGTGTTGAGGTAGAAAGTAGAAGACAGACAAGCGTCCTTTCCTTCGTTTAAAGATTTTGTACAAGAAACACCAGCCTTTCTACAACATCCGGCTTCACAGACGCTCTGTGGCAGGTCACGATGTTGCGGCTGCAAACCTTTCACAGGTTGACCTGGTAGCTGGTACCAAGAAATACTTTTTCGCCAGGTAGCTCAGAGCTGGAAAGAACTTAATGATCTTTCCACCACGTGAGGGGATCAGTGTCACTCTCCACACTTGCTGACTGCGAGTAACTTGACAGTTCGTTTTCAATAGCCTTCCTCTTGGTTGGTGCAGTGGTGGTGGCTGTGGCTGCGTGAAGAAGCTTCCCAGTCTCTCTTAACTTTTGGTGCTGCTGCTCCTCCATCTGCAGGCTCGGGAACAGTGGGCACACGTAGGTACGGCAGCTGACGCCTGGTCTCGTCAGCCAGTACCGTCGCCAACTCCAAGACAGCTCTGCTTCAATGCATCAATGCATTGATGCTGGTCTTGATTGATTTGCAAAGCTCGCCATCACCCTCTTCATGTACCAGTTATAGTGAAGTACTCCTCACCAGCATCAGTAAGGTCCTGGAGAGGTTTTAGGTCCTTTTGGACTGCTTCTAGGACCTCTTAGTCCTGCCAGGTAGGGACACGTTGCCTGCTCTTTGTGTCACCAGACAAGGCTTTGGCCAGTGGTCCTTCCTGCTCCAGGACTCTCCATCATCTGCTGCATTGATCCGCAGCATGTTGCAGACTCGGTTGTGAGTTGGTTGACTTGGCAGACCCAACGATTTTACTGGTTTCACTTTAACACACTCATACAACTAAGTGCTTTCTAAGATCAAACTTTAGAAATATTCGACATTATTATTTTCTCATTTCAAAGCGTATTTTTTTAATCAACACCAGTCCTAATCATAAATATCAAAAATATTATATTTATTTATTATCAGAATTTTAATCCAGTAAGTGCTTTTGTATAATTTATAAATGAATGTAATGTAATTACATTTACTTGTGTTTTTTCTTGTTAGTATTTATTTCTTTTTTTTACTGCTACTTCATGTTTCTACTCCACTAAAAACTCTAAATATCAATGGAGACTTGTCCATGACAGCAGCATAAAACACAAAGTTGCAGACAGACACACCAAGTAAAATAAAAAAAAAAATATATATATATATTGTTTAAAGTAAACTATCTCAATACTCCTCACACCACTGCCCTCACCATCAAGTGTAATCTGTGACCGAAGCTCGGCGTCCTCAGCCGCTCGTTCAGCTCAACCGCTTTGACAATGTCGGTTGTTATAGCAACTAGATGCTTTTATTGGACTTTGTCGCTTGCAGTTGCGTCCTGCAGGGCCTCGACTATGTTCACCGGCGTGATCTTGGGGGAAATAACTTGTTTGGAGACGTGCTGTTTTCATCTCCCAGTCTTCAGTGAAATGAACTGTCACGCTCATGTAAGGCTCACATTTTCTGCTTGACCACATATCACTGGTCAACGCAAAATAGGTCACGGTAGCGAGCCCGTCAGCAAGGCTCTGCCTGACTTCAGTATACATTTGTGGCAGAGCTTCTCAGTCAAAGTGGTTGCGACTGGGAAGCTCAAATCTCTGGTCCATAGTTTTCAGTAGCTTTTTGAATCCGACTTGTTCTACGGTGCAACCGTTGCATATCTTGTGATATAGGACACCGCTTTAGTTATAGTACACCACTTTTCTTTTCAGAAGCCAGGAACGGGAATAGGTCTCTACTCTGGGAAAAGGAAGCACGCAGTGAGCTTTGTTTTGGGCATGAGGAGCGGTGTAGAGAGCACCGGCTCAGCAGCTTGCTTAGGATCACAGCGCAAATTTAAACTATATCAATATATGCGATATGGTGTAATTCCATGTCGCATTTAAAAATATATATTATTTTATATCGATACATCGGCCAGCCCAACACCGTGGCAGATCCTCATCTGTACTGAAGAAACCTCAAACTGGAATCTGTCAGATAGATATGACTTGAACCAACCTAGAGCTGTCCCTTTAATCCCAACAAAATGCTTTAACCTGTGCAGTAAAATGCTGTGATTTTTCCACTGGCTATAAGATTTATCATAGTATAACATTGAAGTTAGAGTTGGTAAATGGTTAAGTTGTTTGTTTTTGCCTTTTGACCACTAACTCAGTGAGGTTTTGTCTTTGCAAAACTGCTCAGAGTTTGGGATTCTGGACTTTCAAATCCACCCACAGATCTGAATACATAACCTAAACCCAGAAGTGCTGATTATTCTCAACCAAATACACCAAACTCATTTAGTTCATTTAGTAACAGGACTTTCCACACACAGAGTTTGCAAAAAAATAAAAATAAAAATAAAATAAAGCACGCAAACATTAACAGTAGTGGAAGAAAAAGTAAGTAAAACCTTTAGGCAATTAAGCATTCACAACAATGGAAGGAAAAGTGCTGTATTCATGAAACTGATTTCTGTGCTCTTGAGAGACCTGCAAACAGCCAGACTGACAAATATTCCAACATCCATTAAGGCTTGTTGCTGGTCTGAACGCCTCCACGCTGCTCGATAAGAGGAGGTAAAGAGGGGGCTTTCATCCCGTTTTTAATGAAACACTGTTTGTATGAATAAATGTGCGTGAATGAATTTGTGCTGAACAAAGAGTCATCCTGCCTCAAAAACATCAATTTGATCTCAGCTGCCAACAAGCAATAAATCTGATATCAAGCTGGAAATAGAAATCCTGCTGTGTTTTTTGTACAGCAGCTGATCTGAATGCAGACGAGGAGGAAATAGAGAGGGAGGGGAGGGACGGAGAGATGACTGAACAATTCAGAGATGAGAAAAAGGGAGGGATGAACGACAGAAGGACTAACAGAGAAGTCAATGAAAGGAGATTTATGCACCATAGATGCACAAGTGCAATGCCAAGTGGGAAGGACATCAGCAATGATTTTACCATCATAGCAAAGAAGGTTCTGCAGGTTTCTTTGAACCACATTTGGCTTTGACTGACTTCACTGGCTGCCTCAACTCGGCCACGTATCTATTGATTCATTTGCCTTTGGGGATTAAAAAAATATTATTTTAAATAGAGTTTAACTGAACATCCACCAGACATCGACCAATTCGCTATTTTCTTGGCCTTTGGGCCACACCCGGCCCTAACAGCACTTGCCGTATCTCATGTAAGAAATAGCTTCTGTTCATACAACACATGGCAAAACCTACGTTTTGGACCAGTTCATGACCTTTGGGACAGGTATGGCCCCCAAAAAACTCTTAAAAGCCCTGTATGTGAGGCACGTATCCCAGAGTAAGCCCAAATGTCTGCTGCCTAGGGACATCCGTCTCCCAATACAAACCACATCACTTCAGAAGGACTGTGTAGATTTGTGTTTAGCAGCTGTACATGTATTTCATTTAAACATGTTTTTTTTTTTTTTAAATCAATCTTTAAAAACTGTTTAAGAAACCTCCTGTAATCTGACCAACCTCACGATTTTAGCTTGTAGCTAACGAGCACTTTCAGGCCAGGAGACTAATGATGCAGAGGTCATAAAAAAACATAATAAAATATAAACATTGTCAGGAAAAGCTCATTTTTAATCCTTTGTAGACAGTTTCCCCATGATTAAAACACAATTCCAACAGCAAGCAGCTAATTAAGCAGGTTGTGAAAAGGTGAGAACGTCACAGAAAACCATCCCTAGTTACCAGCTGCTCCACACAAACACGGGCCTCTTATCGGCTAAAACGGACCTCAGGTGTCGGCAGTCGAACAGGTGAATTTAGAGACATGAGAGTTGACTGGGCTCCAACTTCAGAGCTGAAAAGTGAACCTTTCCAAACGCTGGACTAGTCATTGTCCCTGCCAGCTGGAGTTAGCTATGCAAACAGTATTTAACACATACAAAAACATAGTAAATCAGCCACCGATAAACATCTCATTTCTTCATACTCACCAGCAGGACACTTTGACACTGTCCCACCCCCATGTACAATTTCACTGGCTAAGACTAGCTGTGTAGCCACAATCTGATTTACTGACATTCACGATGAAGTGTCAAAAGTTTAAAATTCCCCAAATTTTGACAGAAGTATTTCCGCCTCCGCGAGCCGGGAACCCCAGCTTCAGTTAGGCGTCGCTTGACGTCACCTCAGTCAGAGTGAACAGATGCTTTCATTACATGCGTGTGAGCGTACAGTAAGGATGACCACGTGGAGGCCAAAGCCCAGCTTTAATTTCCAGAGCCAAACTCTGAATTCCAGCTCGCCAATGGTGTTTCACCATCATAGATTATATTCCAGTGGAAAAGTCCACTGAATGTATAAAATCCCAAGTCTCTGGGACAAATTGATTTCGTATGGTTGTACTGATAGCAGAAATAATCAGGACTACCCAGTCACCATCTCGAGGAAACACACAGACATTTTCCATTCTGACTGGATAATGAAGGGAGTGATGCCTGTTGATTCTGTTGGCTGTAAAGATCAGAGGTGTCAGTCATCCATCAAGCCATTCCTGAGATATGGTCTCGTACAAATGCCCACAGTTAGGCAACCATTATTCAAATAGATCTTGTAGTTGCTGAGATAAACTGATCTTAAAATAGCATTCTCTTTGTAGACCAAGAACTTCAAAAATAGATTTTGTTAGGTGGACAGCTAGCCCATTCAGACACCACGGCAACGCCAATGTGTTTCATCAGGTCTTATCGAGTGAAACAAAGAGATCCACGTCTGAACTGAGTTCTACACCTCCTCAGCCAGTTACATGGAATTCTGCTTGTACATTTAAGTAATCTCTTTCCCCATTTTCTGCTCCAATGCTCTACCATGTCTGTCATTATCCATCCTTCCAGCCCCTTCGGTCCCTCCCCACTGGAGTCAGTGGGTTAATGGTGTGGTCTGGTGTTCTGGATCTCAGGAGGAGTCATTAGCAGAAGCTGGCAGCTCACTCAGAGTCTTATTTGTGTCAAAGAACCAGAGAAATGGCGAACTGCCTCCAGAAGGCTTCGTCAGTATGGAAATCCTGTCTGCAGAACTGACAGTTGAAACAGGTTTCCCACTTGGAATTCTGTGGCCGAAGATGAGAAAAAAATTACTAATGTTGGGGAACGTTACAGATTCTCAGCAGACTGATCAGAGCCGGCCCTTTCATGAGCCCACATCTGCCCTGCAGACCACCAAACCAAGGGGGAAACCCTGGTTTTGAAACGTGACTCCAACTCAGCAGTGCCAAAACATGCAGTTCCTCTAATGACCACTAGAGGCCGAGTCCAAACGTGAGTAAATCCCTCAAACAGCATGCTAGGTGCAGGTGTAGTGTTGGGTTTATATCACTTTATCAGAATCACAATGCCCTTATAATTTATCACTGTATCAAACACAAAACAATAAAACTGGAGTGCTGCTGCTGTAACATGCTTCATTTGACAAAATATTAAAAATACATTCACGTCAATAAAAACACATTAACATCAAAATCCCAGTTGAACCACAAGAGTAAACATATTTGTGAAATAATAAGTATTCATATGATAGAAACAGACATATTCACACAATAGTAGAACACATTGTAAAACCAAACACATTCACACAATGAAAGACAGGACACAACATGAATAATAATATGTGGTGACAATGAATAATATCTGTCTGCATGATCAACGTTGCTTCACTTAAACTGTTTACTGCTCTATGGAAGACGTTCTTCAGTCTGCAAGTCCTTCCTTTCAGACACCAATTGAATTGAAATAATGAGTGTGCAGAATGGAAGCAGTCCTGGGTGATTTTTTTGGGGCTCTGGAGAGGAATCTGCAGTTTGCAATTTCTTCCAGGGAGGGAACTGCGCAGCCAATGATCTTTTGTGCTGTGTTGACCGCTCTCTGAATAACTTTTCTTTTTTTAAATCTGCAGTGAGCAGAGCATCCAGAGTACCACACAGTAACAGAACGAAAAGATACTTTCAATGATGGAGCAGCAAAAAAGCACAAGCAGCTTCTCGCACAAGGTGTTCTTCTTGGGAAGTCTCAAGAGATTCAGGTGCAGGTGCTGCTGCCCTTTCTTCAACACAGCTGTTGTGCACACGTGTAGCGTGATTAGAGTAAAAAGCTTGGCATACAGGCCTGTAGGAAATCTGTGCTTAAAGTGAGGATGGAGATGAAGTGAGGGCTGATCTCTACTGCATAAGGTCCCCTGGTAGGAAAGTCCATAATTGATCACCAAAGGTGAGAGGAGCAGCCAAAGTCACAGCTTTCTGATGAGGATGGTGGGAAGATGGTGAGAAATGGTGCCGAACTGTAATCCATGAAGAGTATCCTCACATAGCTTCCACTGAGTTCCAGGTGGCCAAAGGCCATTTAGAGAGCTACGACGACCGCATCCTCTGTGGATCTGTTTGATCTTTATGGAGACTGATGTGGATCCAGGGCTGATGGGAAACTGGATTTGATGGCATTTCTTCAATGCACTTCATAATTATGAGTTTGATTTCAACAGGTCAGTATTCATTGAGACTGTTGGAGTAGGGCTTTGATTTGTTTTGAACATTTTTCCAGGTATTGTCTTGGCCAGCAGCTTTTTTAGCTTCACTGATCTAAGCGGCTTCTCTACATCACATTCCCTCACAGTGAGAGGGGGGTGTTAGTGAGGGGAGGAGACAGTACATCTGAGGTTGGTCTTTTAACCTTAAATCAAGCAAAGAACCAGTTCAGCTCCTTCTCAAATGTAGCATCTGTGTTGTTGCTGCCCTTATGGTTTCTGAAGTGCTTTAGTCCCTGCTAAGATCATTATCTGGAAAATAGTCCTAAACTCTCCTCCTGTAAGGCAAGGCAAGGGAAGTTTATTTGTACAGCACAATTCAACAACAAGGTGCTTCAAAGTGCTTTACAGAGACATTAAAACATCACATAAATAAAAAGCATGATTTAAAATGTAAACAAAGAAAAGAAAGAAAAAAAGAACAATAAATAAAATCAGTGGTTAAAATTAATCAAGTTTTGAAACTGTGGCTTAAAAGTAAAACAGTGCAGATTTGTGTTTTTATTCAAATGCAGCTGAGAACAGGTGAGTCTTCAACCTGGATTTAAATAAAGTGAGTGTTTCAGCTGATCTGCGGTCCCGTCTAGATTCCCTGACGCCCCATTCCAAGCTGGTTCCTGCTGTGCTATATCAGACCCTATCCCCAGAACAGAAAACAGCATCTCCGAAATGTCTGCTGGGCCTGATTCGTTCAGGGTATCTGGTTTGGAACAACCCTGATGTGCTTCTCTACATTAACAGTATGCACACAGGCACTGATATAAAACAACACAGTTTAAGTATATTCCTCCAAGTCCTGCTGTGCAAATATGTCCCACTCAGTGTGTGTGAAGCAGTGCAGGAGCTGGGCGAGAGCCTTGTCTGTCCAGGTTTTACTTGTTTTTATCTCAGGCCTTGTTATCCCTCTGAGAGCGATGTATGCTGGGAGGAGGAGGAGTGAGGGTTGATCTGATAGTCCCAGGTGTGGAAGATAAAGACAGAGGTAGACTAAAGTAGAGCTCTTTAAAAGGCTGGTTTAGAACATGTGGGAAAACCAGTAAAAGCGGCTACATCCTGGTGTGTTTCCTCTACTGACCACTAGGGGGTGAATCCAAAAGTGAGTTAATCTGCATTTACAATTATGTCCAACTTTACGGCAGACATGCATACATACAGCCTGGTGTACGTAAAATGTTTTGTTCTCCATAGCTAGATTTCAAATCCATGACTTCTTTTAATTTGTACCTTGTCAGATAAAACGTTATAACGATACTAATGTATTTATCATTAGGGCCACGTTTTTGAAGTGACAGCTGCGTTAGTTTCTGGTGTCAAACAGCTGTCATTCCTTTATCTACTTTAACACTTTCAGTGCATCTGTGGTGCATCTGGGCTGTGACTTAAGACCTAACAGAGCACAATGCATCATATTTTAAAGGGAATATGATTTGTTGTGGTATTTAAAGTACTAACAGCCGTGACCAGCTTTGAGCGGAACGGGAAAGGTCCAGGGACAAAGCTTGGTGAAGTAGCAGGAAGCAGCTACCTCTCACCCGAGGATGGCCGGTAGCTCATCCACTGCTACTCCAGGACAGCAAACACCCCTAGCTGAGCCAGCTGCCAGGTTGGCCAGGACCCTTCCAGATCCAGACTGACTAACTAGACCACTACACAATGGCCAGCTAGTAACTTTTGGCTAGATTCAATCAGGACTGAGTCTGACATTGCTGCAGATACTCTCTGAGGCCATGGTCAGGGAGCCAAGGGCCAGCTAGTAACGGGTTCCAGTGAAGGCCAGTTGGGTCCCCAGGCCTTGTTTCAGCTCTGGCAACACTTGTTTCTCATCAGAGTCACCTCTTCCATGCTGGCGACCACAAGAACTACAACAGGGGCCTCGTGTACCAACAGGCCTTATGCATAAAAAGTTGCATAAGCCATGCACACGTCGGGATGTGACAAAACCAGCTTTGGGTGGACTTGTGCACACGGCCATGCAAATTTTCAACCTGCTGTGAGAATGTGGGCGCCTTGTCATTTGACAATAGTCAACGATATGTTCCCCCGGATCTCCTGAAGCCAAAAGGGATCTGAAAACAATACTTCATGGCGCATTATGATTTACACCCAAACAATAAAACCAAATCACATGTAACCTAATTTTCCCACATATATTATGCCTGAAATGACTGCCACGACCTAAATCCAAAGTAAACTGATGTTTCCTGTGTTTATGTCACGTGAGGATGTTAACACACATCAATGAGCAATCAGTTGTGAAGCCATGTACATTCATCACACACATTAAATTAAGCGTTCTTCATTCCGGCTGAGAAGAAAACAGCATCGGATGGTCCTATAAATAAAGGACAAGGCATGTGAGAAAAGATTAAAAATCGACAAGGGTAGACAATAACCTGTTTGTCCTATAAATTGCTGCATGAAGTCGGTGTAATTGTGCCCCAATGACAACCTAAATTAGAAAACATTGCCAACAGTAGAAGTTGGAGGGGGCGTCCTAGGGACCACACTGATCTGCTGGTCCAGGATGACAACTGGATTATCAGCTCATTTATATTACCAAGAGCAGTTCTGCTGGATATCTCAGTTGACCGTTGCTCTTATCCCAGTATTACAGAGGGAGACTGGGAGACTGGGAGACTGGGAGACCCACCATACCAGTACCAGTACAAGTCCTCACCAAGCTCAGGTTCCTAGAAGCAGGAGTCTTTCAGCAGGAGCTGGCGTCGTGCCATGCTGGCCTGATGGGGACGGACTAATCCGGATGACACCCAGTTGTGTAGCATTTCATACACGGTGTCCAGACACCACGTGGGAAATTTGCTATTTGCAGCAAAGTTAGTTATATAATCCCTAATGTAGTGTGTTTACTATGAAACTGACATCACTAAAAGTTTGACTGGTTCTAATTGATGTGACAAAGCAATATCTAAATAATATTTTTATTTAATGTACTTTCAGATAATATCATAGTTGCCCAAATGTGCTGGTAGGATGCCAGTGTAGTTTCTCCAATGATGGAGGCTGGTCTCTCTTCATGTGGGATTAAGTCCAGCATCCCTGGACCTCCTACTGTGGCTACAAAACTCTGATGTGCAGCAACTCCTCTTTTTACTTTGCCTTTGATGCTGGACTGTTTTTTCGTTATTTCAGCTGTGGTGCAATGTTCTGATTGCTGCTGGTTTACAGCCTTAGTCACACACTCCCACTCAGTGTTTTTTCTTTCGCTATGTGCACTGGGGGAAATACCATCAAATACAATATTTTGTTTTGCTTCTATCTAAGAAACAAGTGCATCACTTGTATGTGTAATTTTCTTTTTCATCTTTTATGAACTTTCTGATGTGCTGGTCATTGTTATTTAGACAAAAGGTGAAAGTGTGCCACGTATTTCTACTCATTTGCATAGTTATTAAAGAAGGAGGCAAGGCGGTCAAGTGGCACATGCAGTTGCACCTAATTCTGTGTCAGTTGGGATGTATCAATGAAAGGTGCTCACAAACATTTGAACATTTCTGTGCACACGTACCTTTTTTAAATTTGGGCGTACACCATCTTTTAGTGTGAAAGCTCCGCAAGTCTTTGTACATGAGTCTCCTGGGTTCAAAAGCCACTGTTCCAAACACGGGTAAGCGATGACCCTCGACTGGTAAAAAAAAACTATGCACGAAGCATTAGGTCACGTGACCCACTGGTTTCTGCAGAGCAGTTTTGAAGCCCGCTTTTCTCCACATGTGCCGCAGCCATGTTGCTCCGGAAGGAAAAGCTTTGCCCGCCAGCTCCTTCAGCCAAACCCCACCAAAACGTCTCCAGAGCTGCCGGCAGACATTTACAGCAGAATATACCGTTTCACATGTTCTCTGCGGTGACGTCAAAAATTTCTGTAGAGATTGACTCACTTTTGCAGCCAGCCTCTAGCGGTCAGTCAAGGACCTGCAACAAAGCTTAAATCGCATGAACCTCAACAAGGCCATCAGATGGTTGGCGCTTGGTGAAATCACAGAGGGTTTATTGTATTCGGTTTATACAGTATGTGGCCACACCCTGCAGAGGAGTTGGTAAGGGTCTAGTGTTTGACTCTACCTCCCCCCAACCAGCTGCTGAGCAACGCTTTACATACATGGCTGAACAGGGAGCTCCAGTTCTGCATCACTTTGGGAAATTCTGACCAAAACATGTCACAGATGTTTCATTAAGACTTTCAGAAATGTAGTGCATATGAAGTTCACTCTAACAGAAAAATCCCACGGTGTTGTACACAGAGGCGAGATGAAGCTCTGTTCCCTGTGAGAGGCCACATATGGCCATCATTACTGCAGCTGCACACATCAGCTCCTCCACATTCGTGTTTGTATGTAGATCTGTGTCTTCGCATGAGTGAGCTGTTCAGTCAGAGCACTCAGAGCCTCATCAGGACGTTCAAGATGAAGAATGATGGTGTTAACAGATGTTAAATCCCCTCCAGCTGCCTGATCTTGGATCAGCAAAACACAGCAGAGCAGCTCCGAGTTTCTTAGATAATGTGAAGTAAATTTGTGAAATTACGTGAGGTAGACTGGTTGGGTACATATCGGAAATGTTTGTATACATGGACAACTCTGATCCTCCTACATGACTAGACTGCCAATTACATGTTTTCGTGAATTCTCTGCAAGATTAACATCCGTTCCCAGCCAGGACTCGTTTACTCTGTAGCTAATGATCTGGGGATAGATGACCCAGAAAAAACTGTGTCATGTTTAATAAAAGCATGATACAATACACTCGTGCAGCACAGCAAATAACGAGGAGAAAAGCTCAGCTTCAATCCTGTAAAGACCATTTCCACAGTTCCAACACCAAGCAGCTCAATGAACACAGAAAAAATAAAACAATAAGAATTAGCATCCAGCTGCTCCATGATACAAACACTAGTCTGTTATGTATCTGGTCTGAGTCTAGTCTGTTGAAACCAAAGACTGCAAAAAACAACGGACGAGGAATTAAGTCACATCACCCACTGGCTTCTGGAGAACGGTTCTGAAGCCCATTTTAGTTCATATGAGGCACAGCCATGTTGTCCGTCCGTCCGTCCGTCCGTCCGTCTTTGTTTGTTTATCCGAGGTCGGGTTGCAGGGGCAGTAGCCTAAGCAGGGAAGCCCAGACATCCATCTCCCAAGCAACTTCGTCCAGCTCAACTGGGGGGATTCCCAGGCCAGGTGAGAGATATAGTCCCTCCAACATGTCCTGGATCTCCTCCAGATCGGGAGACATCACCAGGGAGGCATCCTCACCAGAATCCTGAGCCACCTCATCCAGCTCCTCTCAATGCAGAGGAGCAGCAGCTCTGCTCTGAGCTCCTCCTGGATGACCGAGCTTCTCACCCTGTCTGAGGGAGAGCTCATTTCTATTTTGCTCGTATCTGCAACGTCGTTCTTTCGGTCACTACCCACAGCTTGTGACCATATGTGAGGGTAGGATCGTAAACTGACTGGTAAAGTAAGAGCTTCGCCTTTTGGCCTAAATATTTATTTTTAAGTAAATAACACCCCATTGCTCCTTTCTGTGAGGTCATTTTGTTTCTGTTTCTTGAGGTTTTGAGTGTTCCCAGCCTCTGAGGTAATCAAAACCCCACCCCCAGCCTCTGATGATCTTACAACTGAACCTGTAGACCAGTGGACTTCATTGCTTATCCTCGGGGGCCGGTGTCCTGCATGTTTTAGGTGTTTCCCTACATCAACACACCTGATTCTAATTAGTGGTCGTCATTAGCTCATCATCAAGGTCTGCACAAGTCTATTAATGATGCAATCATTTGTATCGGGGTATGGTGATGCAGGGAAACTTCCAAAACATGCAGGACACTGGCCCCCAGGGCCAGGAATGAAGACCACTGCTGTAGACAGGTGTTGCTGACTAGAGCCAGTTTTCCTGCTGACAGTTGGTATGTTTATGGTTCAAATACAAAGAGCCGTTTTTTTAGTTTTTTTTTTAGTAAAACTGGTTAATAAGGCGCCTTCAGAGAGATTTATCATCACATTCATGATCTAATGAAGACTCATGAAGCTGGTCTGCTCTGCTGTTGCATCATCCTTCTGCTGAATTGCCCATAAACCACTGCTCTGAATGGGATATCATTTACTTTTTCTTTCTAGCACTCCAGGGCAAATTCTGCTGCATTTGCTGATCATCAAAATAAGAAGCTGTTCACAATGAGCAAACAGAGCAGAAATAAGTGAGCAAAAGAATAAAACATGTTCTGAGGCATTTTACACAGGAGTGCAGCGTCTTGGGAGAGATGGCTGTAATCCAACTGTTTTCAGAAGAAGGATACACCATAATAGTTCACTAAAAGAAAGAATAGATGTCAGCTTATGGAGATCAAACCTGCAACCTCCATGTCGTTCAAACAAAGCTTCAGGATAAATGAGACTTCTTAAGCCTTTTATTGGTCCAAACAATTGAAGATGCATAAACACCTAAAATCATTTACCTGAGTTTATGAGGAACAAACACCTGTATTCCATCCATCCATCCATCCATCCATCCATCCATCCATCCATCCATCCATCCATCCATCCATCCATCCATCCATCCATCCATCCATCCATCCATCCATCCATCCATCCATCCATCCATCCATCCATCCATCCATCCAGTTTCCTCTCCAGTGCCTGAAGCTGAGTTAAAGGCAACAACAGGAAGCGTTTTCGAGTCGTACTACGTAATATGACGGCCCGCTGTCTGTTTGGTTGGCTTTGCTGGCTTTACCAACATCAGAAGAGTTGGCTGGTGCAGGAGATGCAGCATGCGATGAATCCATGCTGAATAACCATGAAATTTGAGTAGCTACTTCTGCAGAACAAAAATATGCACCATGAGCTGCAAACATAGGTCACATGGTAGATAGTGCAGGTCCTGTGTGTAGACTAGTTGCTATGTAGAACTATAAATCACACCCAACCATTCATTTATTGTGGAAGGCATTCATTGGTATCTAGTACTGCTGTGGGAAAACCTTGAAGTTATTTTTGAATGGGATTTCTACTACAATTCACACATAAATCAGGTTTCCAGAACTGCATTATTACATCTTTGTAATATTGACAAAATAAGGAAAAATATTGTACCTCTTGACTAAACAACAAACAACCACACATCTATGGTCAATCTCAAATCACTATTCTGAAACCAGAGCAATCAGAATCAAGTGTCAGTGAAGCCAAAGTACCTGAAAAAACACCCTCAAAGACATGGAGAGAACATGCACTCTACACACACAGAACTCAGCTGGCACTTGAACCATTTCCAGATTGATGTGCAGCCTCATCTGCTTCTCTAAGACCACTGCTGATGTCTTTGCCCTTTGGCAAAATACTCTAGACCAAACTGCACAAATGTCTGCTTTTGTAGAGGTCTGCACACGTACTCATTTAATGTTAAGACCTGGTAAGAACCAGATTATTTTGTCCTGACAAAGAACATCTTCGTACTTAAACTTGCACTTTCTTTTTCACAGTCCTGTAGTTTTAAAAGGGATTTTCAATTCCTTTTGTCACTCTAACTGACTGATTTTAAATGTATTTTCTCAATATGTTGAATACTATTCTCTCTCTAAAAAAAAGAGCCTTTCTGAAGAAATGTTCAGTTGTCTGATTTATTCTATATGAAAATAATGAATAGACCATTAAAATCCCAACATCATAACTTGGAGCATATAAACCTGAACAAAGAAGCAGGGATTGCTATGGTAACAAAGCCTATGTATCATGCTCTCACTTCTGCTTCCTCTTTCGTCATGCTGAATTTCTGGAATGAAGCTAGAAAGGTCATCACAATCAAACTGCCGCAGTTTGAAATCAATAAGACTTATGACGAAAATGGCTGAGCCACATTGATCATTTCTGTTAGTTGTGTTTGGGAATTACAGCAGATCAGAGATCAAACGTGTCAACTTTCATCCATCCAAGTGGTGAGCAGGCAGCTTGCACAACTCTGTTAGTAAAATTAATTTGTATAAGGGAGTGTTGAAGCAGGGAAACGTAAAACATGCAGGACAGTGGCCCTCAAGGACCGGAGATCAAGACCCCCGCCGTGGAGGAAACTCATTTCAGCCGCTGGTGGCCATGACCTCATGCTTTCGGTCACCACCCACAGCTTGCGTCCATAGGTGAGGGCAGGAACATAGATCAACCAGTAAAACGAGTCTTGCCTTTTGTCTCAGCTCTCTCCTCACCACAACAGACCAGTCAATCTCCTGCTCCATTCCTCCCTCAATTGTGAACAAACGGCAGAGATAATGGTTTTCTATTAGAGCTGAGATGGCCTCACTTTGCACTCTGGGGTTATGTGATGGAAAACCAAGACCTCGCTCACAGTACATCATATTGGGTGAAAGATGACAACAATGAATAAATAACTGTGAATGAGAAAGTGTGAGTGTGAAAAGGTTCGAGACAAACGTTTTCTTGTTATTTCACAACATTTAGAGAGGGTGAATTCTTCAAATACTAGTTTCAATTCCAGGGTTGAAATGCAATTTATTGAAGCACTTAAAGCTGATCTACACATGGATCCAGTGTGTTGTAGTCAGAAGTATTATGAGGTTCAAAAGATGTTTCTGCAAGTACAGTGTGGATAAGCCATAGAGATCTGAGGTTTTTTGTAAATGTCATGATTACTAAAACCTTTCATTATCATAAGACAAAGCACACTATTGCCTATAAAATTGGTCATTTTGATGCATTTTGAGGGAGATTTTTCAAAGCCGTAGGCTGTGAAAAATGTCAATTACGTTATAAAATCAGGACAGGGAAGAAAAAGAATCAATAGCAATCAATAATAATTATAATTAGTAGTGATCAATAGTAATGCTTTACTTTGGGACCCCTTATTCAAAGATATGTGGAAGAACTTTGGATATTTATATCAACTAACAGTTTCTAGTGAGCAGCTGCTGGTCCTGTTAAAACCCAACCAGTTTTACTTTTTTGTTGTTGTCTGTGACACAGCAGCTGCTGAGACTTCTGGTCACAAAACCACCCAGTTTGTTTGCCACAAACATCTGGCTAAAGGGTTCAAATAGCCTTCCAAACATCATTCCTGCCTTTCCACGCCCCTCTGTCCTCCACAACCTCCTACATGTCAGGTTATGTGACAACAAATGTGCAGGGGATGAGCTCTGGCACAGAATGAATGCTGGCGCTCAGCATCAGCGGCTCAATTATGCAGCTCTGCCACTGAAACAGAGTCTTCTGTCATCCTGTCAGCCAAAGTCAGACTTCAACGCCTTCTTCTGTGCACACCTCTTCAGAAGTCCTCACACACCTGAAAAGGTGGTAATCTGCACGGAGAATTCATTGAAACGTCAACCAGCAGTGTTGTCTTCACATTGTGGTGTCACTTTCTGACGTCTTCGATGTCTGTCAGTCTCTGAAGAGGAAAACACACCTTCTAAGAGTCTTTACATGAGAAATGAAGCAGAGAATTGGGAACAGTGCATGTCTGATCAAATTCATGGAGTGAAAATCTAATCCTCATAAAGATCCACTCAAGGACTGTGGCTAGATTTATTTTCCTATTGTGTGACAGTTTTTAGAGGGTTTTCTTAAGAGGAACATTGAGACGGACTTTTCAAATTGGCCATTTGGGCACATTTGGTTAAACCTGTGTGATTTCTGGGTGAATGGTGCCATTGCCCCTGTCCCTCCACATTCCCTCCACGTTCCCTCCACATTCCCTCCACGTTCCCTCCACGTTCCCTCCACATTCCCTCCACATTCCCTCCACGTTCCCTCCACATTCCCTCCACATTCCCTCCACTAGCCGAACTTGCTGAACTGGTATGTGTACAAAACAACTATCTCAGGACTGCCTTCACATGTCTTTCCAGCCATCATGCAGTTCACAAATCTACGTCACTTCAGGTCATCCAATCACACTCACAAAAAAGTTGAACAACATTGTGATGCCCCTCCGCCCGGTAACTAGGTGTACTCCCTTCCGTAGGGAAAAGTTTGATCCAAGAGGTCAAAATTTATTTTCATTTGTCACCGACATTTGGGATTATATGAATCTCAACTGGAATATAGTTTATGACGGTGGCACCAAAGGTGAAACTGAACGTTTGGCAGTAGGAAGTGAAGTTGTTTTACTATTGTTCTGCCGTCCGTGACAGCGCCATTTGAAGACTGAAAAAGTACAGTTAGGTTGGAAGGGTTGCCAGGATAAAGCCTTCTGTCTTCAAGAACACAAAACAGCATTTGAACAAAACACAAGTCCTCTGGAAAAACGTCCTATGGACAGATGAGACCAAAGTGAGGTTGTTTGGAATTAATGCCCAGCTCCATGTTCGGAGAAAACTAAGCACGGCATTTCAGCAGATACACCTGATACCCACTGTCAAGCACGACAGTGGAGGGATGATGATTTGGAACCTGGACACCCTTCAGGACCAATCGGACACCTCCCTGACACCTACAGAAGCGCGGCCCAGCTTGTCCTGCTGGAGTCTGTCCTCAAAAGACAGCATTTATCTGGATCCCAGCAGTTTAATGCCCTGATGATGTCATTTTTCAGTTCGGACAGCCATGAAGCACACACACAGAAATGTGCCCGGTCTCCACGGAGCACAATCATGCGAGCACGGCAGTGATCTATAATTAATTCACAACCACAGAAATACAGCACAGAAGATAAATCACGTTAATACCCAGAAAATATATAAATAAAAGAAGAGAAGGGATGAGATGATATTGTGTTGGGGAGGAGAGGAGTGAACATGGAGACAGAAAACAGATGATAAAAATCGGTGAGGCTGCACGAATATGAGCAGGGAAACTGTGTCAACAGTGAGCTGAAACACCCCTCCTTCCTCCCTTCATTAACCTCCTCTTCTGCGCCTTATAAAGCAGAGCTGCACTCTCTACCTCACAAATGAAGGTTTCAGAGCTATAACAGCCACAAAAAGCAGTTCAAATTAAAGAATAAATAAAAACTGAACTTGTGTCTTTCCAAGATCCCTTTTCTCTTTGGTCTGGATCATACAACATGTTTTTTCTTTCCCAAAGGATCTGGAATTCTGAATTATCTGACCACCATACACATTTCCTCTGTGTGATGGTCCATCCCAGATGCCTCCAAGTCCATAGATGTTGCCTCTGAAAAGAATTAGACAAACCCTGTGACATCAGCCGTAGGTGTCTGAAGAGGGCCTTTGAAACGTCTTTTTTATCACTGGACATCTCCATGTTGGTACAAACTGAAGCTGTCCAACACAAAACTGGACAAATGGGCAGAACGACATACCTGGAGACATGCACATCTTAGTTACCACAAGTCAGCTTGGCTGAAAAGCTCAAGCGAACCTGTGATGCTCACTGCCATGACCTTATATTTATTCTGATCATATCTGTCCATACGTCCTCATTTTAAATGTCACTGCTGAAATGAGCCGTACTCCACCAGAAACCCTGGCTAGGTCTTGATTTAGTGCTCGCAAGTCATGTTCACAGGAAATGGTGAGCTACTGCAGATCTCCTAGTTATGCATAACTTACTGGTTTTATTTAGTTTTAAGTACATATTCAGTTCAACTCAACTCAGTTCAATAATACTTGATTAATCTCCAAAGAGATATCAGTAAGCGTTATTAGGGTCATTATAGATGTTCATTACCGTGGGCAAGAAGGCTCTCGTGTAGCAGACTGTGTTGCAGCGCACACGAAGAAGCCTTTGACCTGAAAATAAAACTCCCCTTAACCATTTCCCCAGCAGAGTTTTCACGGCTGTGAGATCTAGCTATGGAGACCGAAACTATATTTTGTAACAAGCTGTGAATGTTTATTTCTGCTGTACATTTTGTTGTAGAGATTAAATCAGTTTTGGAACTAACCCCTTGTGGTCATTAAATGAACTGCATGTTATTCAAAACCCTTCAGTTTTGGATTGCATTTTAAAAACTGAAGCTAGCCCCTTGGATTTGACCTGCTGATGAAACTTTCTGGTTTGTTCTTTTTTTCTGAACGCATGGCATCAAAGCTGCAGTGTTCTTACAGAAATACAGTGGATTTCTGCAGGAATGCTGGGTTGTGTGTTTGATTGGTGGTGGTGGGGGTCATAAATGGAGGGACTCCCCTGAGGGTGGAGGTGACTAACGTGCAGTGACAGAGTAGTCGAGTGCTCCCTCCGAAGACTTGCAGTGAGTTTCATTGGAGACGACGTGGAGTCCACAGACTGGCCAAGTGTCAGATCCTGCAGCTCTCCACCTTCACTGAAGGATGATTCTGCCTTGGTTTAAGTCCCTTTAATGCGTCTGTTATGTCTGAAAGTCACACAAACTCAAGGAGATCTAAGAAACCAAAGTTCTGCTCCCTGCAGCTTTCCAAGAAACCTGATTTTATCCTATTTATTCTCTTGGAATCCTGAGAAACGTGGAATAAAACCCAAAATGTTTCAGTATCAATTGTACAGTTTTGGATTGGTTCAAGTCCAACCTGAGAAGGACAGTTTTGGTCTTCAATGTTAGATTTCACATGCATGCAGCAGCCACCTTTGCCCAGTCAAAGTCAGGACTAACTGGAGGACAGCCTCTAGCTCTGGGAGCAGCCAGATCCTCCAACTGAGCCACTTTGATCCCCAGGTCAGTCCACGACCAGTCCTGACTGGGCAGAGACAGCTTTGGGTGACGTCACCGAGAACATGTTCAAGACTTTTTATTTTGACTGTATGGGTCCCTCAAGGCTCCCTTTTAGGCTCTCCATTTTGTTCCTACTCTATATCCATGACATTTCCCCTACAGCTCATCTGGGATTTAAGGTCTCAAGAGTATACTTAGGTGTTTTTAAAATTTAGATCAGCTGCTCCCACTTATGAGCAGCTGTCTGTTCCTATGGTAACTCATCATAACATAGAGCAAAAAGTATTCAAAGTTACACTAGAAACCCCTCAAGCAGCAAAAAAAAAAATAAAAAAAATCAATGCTTTTAATGCAGAAAACAACTAAGAGAATAAGCAAAGGATACTAGTTAAAAGGTAATATAACAGAGCTACTGCAGCAAGCTGCCACCATGCAGCACTCCTGGGATCATGTGGGCATGCACGCCCCTCCACCATGATAAGGCAGTGATTCTCTACCAAAAAAAAGTAGAATATGCCCTCTCTGGGTTTGAGAGTGAAATGTTTCATGTGGAGGAATTTTAGTATATTGTGATCTAGTTCATGTGTGGGGGGAAAATGGAGCAGGAGATCAGCCTGCATATCAGTGCAACATTTGTAGTAATGTGGACTCTGCATCAGTCTGTTGTGGTGAAGAGCGAGCTGAGCCAAAAGGCAGGACTCTGTTTAACGTTGGTCTATGTTTCCACCCTTACCTGTGGTCACCAGCTGTGTTGACACTAAAATAATAAGATCAAGGATACAGAAAGCTGAAATAGTTTGTTTTTTTTCTGCCGGCTGGACTTTCTCCTCGGGTGAGATGATCAGTCATCCAGTCCTTACTTCCCCACATTGAGAGGTGCCAACTGAGGTAGTTCATCTAGTTAGGATTCCCCCTGGACACTTTCCTGGGGAAGTATTTTTAAGTATTTAAGTGTTTTATGCATATACAACTAGGAGTAGGCCCCAAGGCAGATGTAGGACATGCTAGAGAGATTTTATCACTTGTCCGGTTTGGGAACCCCTCAGTATTGTGGATAACATGGAAGCGGGGCTGGGGAGAGGGAGTCTGAGCCTCTGTGCTCAGGCTGCTGTCCCGACAACCTGAACCTGATGAGAGGCTAAGATGCCAACAAGTGATGTGCCACCGCAACGAGATGGAGTGGCGTGAAAACGCCTTCATGACATCAAACCATTGTTTTTTCTTGTGTGAAATCAAGGAAATGTCAGATTATCCCTCATGGCTTCAGTTCGCAGCCCTGCTGGCGTCACTAGAGAAGCTCATTTTTACGCTGTGTCGAGTTTAACCTGCTGGGAGCCATATGCACATTCATATGGAAAAATGCATCATTGTACTTCAGATCTCTGCAGAGGAAGAACAAGAATACAGTTTTAAAATTTCTAGGGCTGTGTCCAAACATTTGGATATTAGGATAGACATTTGGAAATGAGTTTAATTGACAGGTAGACCTCCTTTTTTTAATATTGTAGGACTGGACCAAACACCAACCATCGCACTTCCAGGTTGAGCCTTGTGCAGAAATACGTTGTGTTGCAGTTCCTCGACTGGCCACTGGAGGGTGGCTACGAAAGCCCGTCAATCTCTATTGATTCCTATGTAAAATCGTCAACAACAACTCTGAGGGGTGTGAATTTCTTGTCTGTATCACACCAGCAAAAATTATATAAAGCAATTAATTTATTTCTAACATGATTGACACTCAGCTCAGCCAATGGCTATCCATTATCACCTCTTCATTAGTCATCATCACGCTACAAATCCAAGCGAAGTAAAAAACAGTTTATTAAGCCGCGGCAGGAATCAGCTGATGGAGCTGGTAGCCACGCCAACTTTGATTGACATATGGTGGGCGTGTTCCCACCAGCATCCCAGTCACCATGGCATTGCACAGTATGAAGTAAAAGAAGAAAACCTCTCTTCAGAAACAAACAGGCGACTGGTTTGTCCATTGTATTTAACGTCTATGAACTGGACCCAAATATTTGGATATACGTATATTTGGTTGTTAGAGGTACATTCGACTTTTAATTTTTTTTTACTGCATAATTTAGGAATCCAGCTGTTCATTTGTTAGGTGAAGTACTGGTGAAGTGGAAATCCACTTTACATCTTTGTAGGTTCTGAAAAAGAAAACTGGGGCAGTTGTTCACTTCGTTTTCATAAAAGACGTCATGCTATAACTTCTTTCTTTTTAATTTGCACTTTTCTCACATGTGGTAGAATTGACAATAAACTTGACTTTGACTTTGAAAAGACGTTTTGTTGAATCATGTTATTATATTCTAATAATGTTTACATAATCAGGATGAAAATACAGTTATGTATAACTTGTTGACAAGAAAAGAATAAATAATTTGCGTTCATAATACTGAGGTCAAATTGTTGATTTTTCTAGAAGAAAAACTATCTAGAATTTTTTTTATCATTTCATTCCTCAAAACATTTGAGATTTACTTTTTTTCGTTCTCTCTCTCTCTCTCTCCTTTAAAGAAATAAAGTGAAAAAAATAAAGCTAAAATTTTTCCCAAGTTCACGTTTTTTTCCTTTTTGTTGCTCAAAAACTGGATGTCCACTTAACCTATAAAACAAATATCTGTATACACAAATATTCAGGTCCAGAGGTAAAAAATCAATTAAAAACCAGATATCTACTGAATTGATGAACAATCACAAGACTCAGGGCGCCCACCCAACATACGGATATTTCAATATTTTAATCCAAACCTGGACCCAAATATTAAAATTGAAAGATCTTTGTTCTTTAGTGGCAACCTAGTTTTGTTGGACTGAATGAAAATATACAGATATCTATATATCTGGTCATCAGACAGACATCTAGTTTTCAGTTTTGTAGAGATGCACTCCAATACTCTGATTTGGATAATGGTTCTTTGTGTGTTTATCTGTGTTTGTTTGTTATTTTTTCTGAGATTAGAGCCAAATATTCAGATAACCGGATATCCGTCTGTCAGATCGACATCTACTCCTCAGTTTTCACATAGCTGGATATTCTTTCATTTAGTGGACATAAAGTTTTCTATTCTGCAGGGCTTGACCTAAATATTCACATATACCAACAGTTGTTCCTTGGGTGGACGCCCAGTTGTCAGATATGCACATAAATATCTATCACAGAATTAAAAAAAAAACAAAAAAACAGTAACAAAACAAGCCTCACTAAGCTGTTAAATGCTGACATCCATGACATCACAATTACAAAGAGATGCTACAAATATTGTTAGTTTGAAAGGTTTTGCAGGAGAAAACCTCTTCTGTCTAAAAAGAACATGGAAGCGTGACTGAGGTTCACAAAACTACATATGAACAAGACTTCAGGAAAAATGTCCAATGAACAGCTGAGACCAACACGGAGTTGTTTTCATGCAGCACGATGCACGTCCCGGTTGGAATCACAGGCAGTGAATGCAGCATCAATAAATAAATGAAGAAAATACTGGTACAAGCCCAGAAAGTAGAGCCTCCTTTATTTGTTGTCATTGTGCGTCATTCCTGCGTGATAGAAGAGTGTTTTTGCTGTTTCCCTTGGCAGGGGGATCGTTTTTACGTCACTAAAGAAGAAGACTAAGGCGGCGGGGGGTTGATAAGGCGTCACACACTGCTCCAGTTTCTGACATTAATGTGTAAAAATAGAGAAATGAGGGCGTCCATGAAGTCTGGTGATGGTTTATGTTGGAGAGGTTGTTCGCTGATTTTTCATTCAGATTTATAGTTGATGCATAAAAAACAGAAAATAACCCAACAAATGTTTACTCGTGGCTGAAATGGAAAAATCTATAGAAGCAAACAGAAACGGCTGTGAGTTCCTTTCATTTTCAATCAACTGTTTTGTTTACAGCATATGGAAAACAAAAATGACTGCAGTAAAAATAATGAGTAAATGAATAATAAACTGCATGCAGATGATTTATTTATGTCTGACGATAA
This sequence comes from Xenentodon cancila, assembly GCA_014839995.1. Classification (NCBI taxonomy): domain Eukaryota; kingdom Metazoa; phylum Chordata; class Actinopteri; order Beloniformes; family Belonidae; genus Xenentodon; species Xenentodon cancila. The sequence continues at coordinate 2,697,152 of CM026203.1, forward strand.
CGAAGTGGGAAGTTCCAAACTTGTGTCTTCACTCATTTGCAGCTTATTAATAATTCAGAGAACTGCGTTTTGTAAGAAACAGACTTTTGTTTCACCCCTTCCTAATGAAGCCTGCTTCTAAGATTCCTGCTCTAAAATGACATAGCAAATTCAAATCTCTGAATAAATCTCTGCTACTACGAGGAAAATCTGAATATACAGTATCTGGTATTCAAATAAAGGTAACAAGTGAGATTGCAGAGGAAGTATTAAATGAAGTATACATATGACCAGACCTGAGAAAACGGATTTTCCTGTTGTATATATTTAAAAAGAATTTGGAAGAGAAATGTTTAAATGAAATTTCCAAATTGATCACTTTGGTACATTCAGTCATACCTGTGTCGCGAGGAAATTCCAGTGTATAAAACAGTTTTTATTTGTACCAGTCAGTTTTACTTAAAAAAAAAAAAAGAAAAAAGAAATTGCGTTTACAGAAAGTCATAAATTTACAAAATAAAGTGGGATTATTTTGTGAAACGAGTTTTAGGTGTTATATAGTATAAGTTTTATTTGATGAATATGTCACTAAAGGTCCTAATTCCTTTAAAACAGAACTGTTGGGGCTTTGCTTGTATCAGCTCACGTCATTGGTATGCGCTCCATCGTGTGGAGCAGTTTTAGAGATATGACTGTTAAAGGCCAAATCTTAGAAATGCCCCGACGGATTTGGATGATTGACACCTCTGTGGAATCTTCACAGCCAATAAAATCAATGGACAGTTCACAAAACTATGTCATGTCAGGCATTATCCAGTCAGAATGGTTGGATGGCATTTGTTACCATGAAAAAAATCATTTGTTTTCAGGATAATCGGTTTGTATGCTTTCAAAACTCTACATGAAATAGAAGCAATTTAAAGGATCGATAATGATTCTGATCAGTCGCACAGACGGGGGCTTTAGAAAGTCAAAAGTCACGTTTTTTTTATGAATAAAATAAAGACTAAGCCGTTAATTTTCTGTTCAAATATAATCACTCTAGCGGAAAGATTTCATACATTTAAAAGCTTTTATCCAGACTGACGGTGCTGGTTGAATGATCAGATGATCACAAACGCTCCTAAAGTGGACTTGAAGTGGCTGTTTCATAGTCATATCCAGAAACAGTTTGTCGTAGCTTTAGAACAATAACGACAGATATCACAAATAATGGCACTTCCTGTAAAACAAATGATTTTGTCCTAAGTGTCTTCTAATAGGCGAGTGGCTGGGACGAAGAAATTATGACACATCTCATCTCACGAACATCTACGACCCCTTTAGTCCGGGGTAGAATCTGACCAATCACTGAAGTCCTGAAATAAAGTCTCGCTCTGCAGAGTTGATGGTCGGTTTATTTCAGAAAAATCTAAAAATATGGAAAAGCATGTCCTCTCCACTTTAAAGTAGCCATCATGACAGTCTTCGTCTTGAATGCAAAGAATCTAGACTTGACTTGGGTTTCCATGGAAATAGAAGAAACTGACTTTAGGAGGCCAGTGGATAGACACAGAACCAATCAGAGAAATGGATCATGTAACGTAGGGAGAGCAACAACCACACTTGATATCAGCAAAATACATCCAAAAGGTTGCGCAGTGGAGTAAGATTACCAGTAAATGACTGTTGTCAAGTTTACAGTAAAACCATGTTGTCATTAGCAGTTTTGTACATTGGGGTTGTTTTCAGTGGTCGCTCTCGGACAATCTGAATCATCTCATAAAGTCCACTCCATTAATATTGATTTAGTTCGGTTTTGTACCAGTGGAAATGGCTGTGAAGGGGTGAGGTACCAGACCAATTTCACAAGAAAGACCTTTCATGAAGTGAACGGTTATGGTTTGCCAAGCCACTTTAAAATCCATCCTGAGGAAGATCTCATCACAGCCTGATGGTGGCGCAGCAGGAGTACGATGATCACCACGGTCAAGTGGTTAATCATCCAAGGAACATGAGCATTGGCTTGATATTTAATCCTCATGCATCCACAAGTTGTTCAAAATGTTAAGCGAAGATCAGTGGAGTCTGGAAACACGGTTCCATACAAGCAAATTAATGAAGAATGTAAACGTGTTAAACCTGTAATGACATCACTGCGTAATGAGCCTCCAAGACAAAAAAGAACAGCAGGCTTAACACAGGGGTGCAGACTCAGAGAAGTAATGAAATCATTCATTAGTGCACAGAGCTCCATCCCAGAATATTATTCTGCATGCTTACCAGGAGATATACACAACAAAATGGCTTCTGTGGAGCTTTTTATTCTCTTTGTTCTCCGTCCTCCACGCAGAAAGAGCCACGGTGCTGAATTATTGCTGCTCCACTGCAGACCAACTGGATGCAAAATTCACTAAAATTAGTCACTTTTTTTGGTGGATGAAGGAATACAAGCTCATGGGATTGCTGTTATATTGATCACCAAGTCTCTGTATTGATCAGAAGCTCTTTCTTGACTGTCGTGGGAAGAGTTAGTGGAGGTTTAATGAAGGAGAAGCTCGACTCGGACTAAAAGTAGAACGGGCATACACCTTGGGCAAAAGAGATTCAGTGAATCAGTGTGAGCAGCCCTGACAGTCTGAGAGCCGAACACTGGCTGATTTTTGTTCCTCTGAATGTAAATCCAAGCGCTTCCCATCCGTCTCTGCTGGAGGAGAGGCTGCTGGATGCTCGATCTTAGCTTTAAACTCCACCCATCGGGAAACTTCTGTACTGGCCTTTTGTTACCTACAAGCCTTTTTGAAAAAAAATTTCTATCAGAAAAGTTTTAAAAAACCAAGAAGTAAGTCCAGTTGCTACCTATTTGACCTCTGGAGGATTACCATGATCTTGCTGACTAATTTTTAATTTTCAACAGTTTTTAAGTAGTAGATAAATTTCAACAGTGGAAAAAAATCACAAGTCATGCTCACATTTTGTGCTTCAAGTTCTGACACATTAGCAGTAGTGAAAAAGAGTTTTAATTTTAGCAAATGGCACCATCACCAAATAAGGTTGAGTGGATGATTAATGGACATGGAGCAAAAATGGGTCTCTTATCCGGGTCCAACTACGTAAGAGAATCCAAGTGGACAACTCACATGGAGCTAACATGGATCCAAAGGACAATATAACAATATATACCTACCCCCCCCCCCTACTTTGGAGTGAGACTATGAAGACGTTTGAAAACAAAAGAAAAAATCATTTTAAAATCACTACAACAACAAACTGTGAGCTAATGAAGTGATGCAAATATTGGAGTAGAAGAAGTAGAACAGCAGCATCAGAGTTTCAGAGTAGCTATTTAGTATTTAGGTAAAAGGTATTTAGTCAGTCAGTCAGTCAAAGATGAGAGGTCTGTAATTTTCATCATAGGTTCACTTCAACTATGAGCAATAAGATGAGAGAAAAAAATCCAGGAAATCACATTGTAAGATTTTTAAAGAAATTATTTGTAAATTATGGTGGAAAAGAAGTATTTGGTCACCCACAAAATATTTCTGCCTCTCACAGACCTGAACTTCTTCTTTAAGAAGCTCTTCTGTCCTCCACTCATTACCTGTATTAATTGCACCGGTTTCAACTCGTTATCTGTACAAAAGACACCTGTCCACAACCTCTAATGGTCAGACACCAAACTCAACCATGGCCAAGACCAAAGAGCTATCGAAGGACACCAGGAAGAATTGTAGACCTGCACCAGGCTGGGAAGAGTCAGTCTACAATAGGCCAGCAGGTTGGAGTGAATAAATCAACTGTGGGAGCAGCTGTAGGAAAATAGAAGTCATACAAGACCATTGCTGATCTCCCTCAATCTGGGACCCCACGCAAGATCTCATCCCGTGGGGTCAAAATGATCATGAGAACGGTGAACAAAAATCCCCGAACTACAAGGAGGGACCTGATGAAAGACCTGCATAGAGCTGGGACCAAAGTAAGAAAGGCCACCATCAGTAACACACCACAACGAGAGGGACTTGCATCCCAAGAACACCAAACCTACTGGGAAGCACGGGGGAGGAAACATCATGCTTTGGGATGTTTTCTGCAAAGGGGACAGGACGACTGATCCGTGTTAAGGGAAGAATGAACAGGGTCATGTATCATGACATTTCAAGCCAAAACCTCCTTCCATCAGGGAGAACATTGAAGATGGAATGTGTCTTACAGCACGAAAGGAGTGGTGGCTCCTTAAAAACCATTTCAAGGTTCTGGAGTGGCCCAGCCAGTCTCCAGACCTGAACCCCATAGAAAATTTGTGGAGGGAGTTGAAGGTCCGTGTTGCCCAGCGACAGCCACAAAACATCACTGCTCCAGAGGAGATGTGCATGGAGGAACGGGCCAAAATACCAGCTGGTGTCTGCAGACCTGGTGAAGACTGACACGAAACGTTTGACCTCTGTCATGGCCAACTTAGGTTATGTTACAAAGTATTAAGATAAACTTTTTGTTATTGATCAAATACATATTTTACACCATAATTTACAAATTCTTTAAAATCCTACAATGTGATTTACCTGGATGTTTTTTTCTCATTTTGTTTCTCATAGAAAGATGAGCGAGGTCTATTATTTTCATCATAGGTACACTTCACCTAAGTAAAACATGATCAATCAGTGGCTGACTAAATACCTTTTTGCCCCACTAAATATATATATATATATATATATATATATATATATATATATATATATATATATATATACATATACATATATATACATATGACACCTGAACACCATTTCTTAGTGGCTGGGCTGTTGACATCATGACACTATCCTTCTTATGAGCATATACGTCACTATTGGTCGCAGTAGAATCTGACCAATAAATGTAGTTGATGGGGGCAGTGATAACAATGGATCTCAAAAAGATCAAAGACAATATTTTCAGATGTGGTGTAAAAGGCAAGGCACAGCAATTTTATTTGTATAGCATATTTCACACTCATTGGCAACTCAATGTTCTTTACAAAGACATTGAAATGAAAGCAAAATGAAAAAACAACATAAGAATGCAAATAAAATCACAAATACAATTGGACAGAAAAAGGAATAAAACAGAGCTTAGGATACACAAATAAAAGCAGTAACAGACTAAACAAAGGCATGGGAAAACAGAGTATTCAGTTCTACCAGCTGACTGCCTCCTAAAGATCTCAGAAACCTACTTGGTCTATAATCTACAATATCAGAAATGTAATCTGGCCTCATACCGTTTATTGAGTTGTAAACTAACATTTTAAAGTCCATTTTGTAGGTAACTGGTAGCCAGGGATCTCAGAAGATGTGTAATGTGCTCAGTGCTCAGCCTCGTTCTTGTTAGAACTCTGGCAGCAGCATTCTGGATGAGTTGAAGCTGTCTCATTGTGTTTTTGAGAAGACCTGACAAGAGCATTACAGTAGACAAGTCTGCTGGAGATGAAGGCGTGGATGAGCTTCTCTAAATCTGTTCTGAACCTCAGATTTCAGAGTCTTGATATTTATTTAAGGTGATAAAAATGTGTTTTAGTTACAGATGTGATGTGGCTGCTGAAGCTCAGGTCTGAGTCTATTAAAACTCCAAGATTCCTAACCGTGATTTTTATCTTGACGCCTCTGAACTCAAGCTGGATAGCAACTTTTTTCTTTCTTTTTTGTTACTAAATAGATTAATTTCTTTCTTGTCTTGATTTTAACAGACAGAAGCTTGATTGCATCCAGTTACTCACGTGCTTTAAGCACTGACAGAGTGAGTTTAATGGACGAGAGACATTTGGTGAAAGAGCCAAATAAATCTGGGTGTCATCTGCATAGCTGTGATAAGCAACATTGTTATCATGTATGAGCTGACCAGGGGGAAACATGTAGAGGCTGAATACCCGTGGTCCAAGAATCAATCCTTGAGGGACTCCACAGGTCATGGAAATAAGCTCAGATTTATTCTCAACCATAGAAACAACAACACTCCTGCCTTCACGATATGATCTGAACCAACTGAGAAATGGACCAGATAACCCCACCCAGTTTTCCAGTGTGTCAACAAGGATCCGCAGTATCAAAGGCTGAACTAAGATCCAACAACGGCACAAAAACAGATATTTTACCTGAATCTGTAGTCAGATTCATGTTATTTAGGACCTTAATTAGTGATGTCTCAGTGCTGATTTTTTTAAAGCCAGACTGAAAAATGCAGTTGGTTGGTCTGACAAGATGAAGGAAGATGCAGATGATATGAATGATGGAAACCCTTGAAGGGAAAAGCTGAAAGAAGAGGACTTGACAGTCTGACCTCGGGGTAATTTGCAGGGGCATCCATTTCTGGGAAAATGGACAACTTCCTTTAATGTTTTCCACTTGTGAACAATCTTTCCCACTGTGGAATGCTATCACTGAATGGTTTTATAACTTTTACCAGATTCTAGATGCATCTCAAAGAAAATGAATTACCAATATCTTTACCTCTGGGCATTGTGTTAACACACCAGAATTCTCCAGGCAAGCAAACTGCTGAAACATCTACTTTTTTAGAGCTCTGCACACCTGCTGATGATCAGTGTAGCTGTAAAGGTAGACTCGAGGGAGCACAGATCACTTTTCTGTGATCCCTCTGTCTATGTTCCAGCGTTCGTGAGTTTTTAAGATAACATGAATATGTAAAGCAGTTGTCAGGTTGTTGCAGTGTTTGGCAACTGTATCACATTGGTACCTTCAGGGTACCTTCTCAAAAGCAGGTCATTTAAAAATGCTGAGCATCAGTCTGTTCTGTATGGACACGCCTTACTGGTTGGAGCTTTCTTGGAGGCCATGACTTTAACATATACATACTCTGATGATTGTGCATATTTCAAAGAGGATGAATAAATGGCATCCACCCATTTTTACATCATCTGCCACCATCGCATTAACGGGTAAAGTCTGATCAGTCCATTTTGTCTACAGACTCAATTGCTTATAATGGATCCCTATCTGATTTACTTCCACATATGAATTTGGCCTGAAACGGACCTGGGAATATCTGAATCCATCTCCTTTTTTACTGCAACATGGAAAGACAGAAAAAAAACCATAAGTTTAGGTCATGCCAGCCATGAAATGGGGCCCTGGTGGTCTGGTGTGTCTTTGACAGGAACAAACAATATAAATACAGGTAGAAGCTTACAGATGGTTACAAGAACCTACACTATCCCCCTTTTATAAAACAGTGAAACATGCTGAATAAATGGTTGAATGGTCTTTCATACCTCTGGAAAGTCCTTGAAACTTCAGAGCTCCTGTTCCCTTCTCAGAGTCTGGGATGGGAGACTCGTTAATCTACAACTCATATCGCCTTGGCAGGTCAGACGTGACAAGCCGTAGGACTGGTTCTCCTTATCCGACCTTGACTCACTGTCCAACAGAGTTGGCGGGACATCAATCATTCCTCCTTGGAGGAAAAACTTCTTTATCCTGAAGGGCGATGGAGATCTGCCCTCACGTGTCCGGTGAGCTGTGGCTCCTGGAGGATGCTCGATGGACAGTTTGTTGGCAGGGTTAAAGATGCTCAGAGCTGAGTCAGATGTCCGAGGGATTATTAGAAACTGTTCCCACCTTCCAGCAGCTGTCCTCCACATCACAGCTGTTTTTCTGTTTTACTCTGAGTTGTACTTATACAAAGTTTCAAAGAGACACTTCAACCTTCTTAAAGTAGTCATTCTGAGAGATCAGCTTTGTATTCTGAAAGCTAGTTACACATGTGTAGTTCCTTCCTCAACTGTATGTCCCATCAGCAACAGTAATCACCAGTCGTGACCTCAGAGCTACGTGGAATCCATGGCATGTTTTATATCTTTGACTGAGAGAAATCTGTACTGAAAGAACAGTGAGAAACCGTATTTCTTCCAAAACGGCCAGTTAAAGATGTCAACACTGACTTCATTAAGCCCCCAGCACCAGAAGAACATGCCAGAGGCCATTCAAGCCATTTTAATCACACAAAGCAAGATAGAAAATATTACCATATACACATGCAGCACACCAAACCTGAGGAAAAAAGCTCAGCTTTATTCCTACAAAGACACCAAAAACACCAAGCAGCTATATTTTTGCTGCTACATGCTCCAAACACTACCCTGTTTTTGATTTAAAGCTCGATTCCACAGATTGTGACGGTGTAAGGCTAACCACAAAAAACAACTTCACTGTTTAAGGAGACTGAATTCAGTCGTATCTTTGTTGTTTCAACATCACAAATCATATTCCAGTGGAAAATCCACTATCAAACCCAAGTCTTAGCAATATTTCAAAAGAATGTTTTTACTTCTTGGATCATGTCTGTTACTGTTAAAACCTCACATAAGAAAGTCTACCTAGTCCCTTAGTATTATTGTGTATGAAGTTTTGTGAAAAGTGAACTGTCTGTTGGTTTTATTGGTTGTGAAAATTCCAAAGAGGTGTCAATCATCCAAATCTATCTAGCCATTTCTGAGATATGGCCTTGTGCAAACACCCGCAGCTCAGCAACTGCTCATACACGGACCTCGGTACCACCTACGGCTGGTCAAAAGTGAAAGAGGCTTATTTTGAACACAGGTCAGCGGAGAAAAACCTGACCATCGCCGTTTTCAACCGCGAAATTCACCTCTCTGCCAGTGCGTCTGACAAACAGAATGTGAATCCAGAGTTATAAGTTGGTACCTGGAAAACCTCAATGACACAGTTATGACTATATGAACCAAAATCACCCTTAGGTTACATATATGTATCTCAGACACAATCTAAAATATATAAACACTTTTTTCATAAAAAGGTACTTTTTCAAATGTAAGATTGTGACTATTTTGTTAAATAACATTTTGGACTTAAGTTTGCATTTTTCTTTTTTTCTAAAATCACAACTTTTTTCTTTTTTCTTAAAAGATTTTATGTTATAAAAATACACGTTTTCACATAAAACTGCAGCTGTAATTTTACTTTTTTTAAACAATAAAATTCTCAAATTCTTCATGCAAAAATTCTCCAGTAAAATTGCAAGTTTTTTAACATAAATTCACAACCTTAACATAAAATAGCAAGTTGTGCATGTAAAGTTGCAACTTTTTCTTGTAAAATCTTAGTCACACTAAAAGAATTTATGAGCACTGGTGGAATCAGATGTGGGCATCTAAAGCAGAATCTCCAATGTATGTTGAATATGCCTGGATAAAAGATGAGAACATTACAGGCATTTTCAGTGGGAAACTTGCAGGTGACCCACCTACTCTGTTCCTAGAAATCAATCCCAGAAGAGTTTCCCTCCAAACTCTCTCAAGTAGATCCAATCAAGCACGGGTATGATAAGCTTAAAACCATGGTGTGGCCTACGTTGGCCACAGCTGTTTGTCAACTGAGGTGAAGGAGGCATTAACTCTGTTACTGCAGAAGCTGAGGCAGAATGTAAACCTTCTTTTATTATAAAGTCTGAATAATTCATGGTAAAGAAGATGTGTTTCCCCATCATTTTAAAATCATGCAGTAAGCGAGACCTGACATCCATTAATCATTGAATCAAAGACCCACACAGTCAACAAGGTTTACACTTGAACGCTCTGCTGAAATAACAAAATGAACAATGGATGGCAGTGCGCGCACACTGCCCGTAACTGACAAGATGTAACACACCAGTGTGGCATCAAACTAATCTATTATAAAAATGAGCAATGGTTGTTTTTTTAAATAATCACCAATTGCAGTTCAGTCTCTTTAATTCTCCCTCTCAGTGCGCACATGAAGGATACAAGGAATACTGCTGCTCTGAAACTTCACTGAGTCCCAGTCACGTTTTTCAGACACGACGCAAAGTTATGAATGAAGCCGCAGAGCACGGAGGATCCACGGATGTCACTGTAGCACGAGATGGTCAGCAGCAGAGTGTGTTACTCTGTCCCTCTTCATCCAAAACAGATCTTTGTCAGGAAACTGAATAGGTTTGTATCATCTACAATGATACTATAGTTAATGGAGTTAGTAAAGGCCTGGCATAAGACTGCTTTATTTTATTTCACTGCACACCTAGCGGCACCCACACAGTTTCTGTTATCAATTTGACTCTGAAGTAAAAGTACACAGTTTTCAAGTGAAAATCCAACTTTTGATGGGCTGTACAAAGTCCTAAAAATGCTTCTGACAAAATGTTGCACATACGACTGGAGGTCGGATCAAGTTTCTCAAAGACAAAAAAAAAATCTGTTTTACGAACACAAATCAAGCAATTTAGAGGGAAGAGACTTATCCTCTAATTTTTCTAATTCTGAGCTGGTGTACCTCCAGATGATCACACCATGAAGCTGAACTCTTCAATAAAACCCAAACTATTTGGCTGCTTTCTGTTGCTTCTAATCGAGCGTCACTAATCGCCCCCTCCCATACTGACATATGTGTCACATAAATAGGCTGGTAGGTGGCTGAGATGCTTTCAGAAGATAAATATGTTTTGTTTCCATCAGCGGTGCTATTGCTGCTAATGGGAGTTAATGGGGGGGATGGTGGCTACACCTCATTAGGTCCGTACAGTGGGTTATGATCCACCCTATGTGACAGTGGGAATGCTGGTAAGGAGTTGTTGCTGCAGGAAAGCATGTAGAATCAGCTCAGAGAGCAGAGAACACGACTGTAGTCTGGGCTTCTTCCACTTCCCAACAGATGACATAATAATGGATGGAAAGTAACAAAACTACATTGACAGACACAATTTTACTCTAAATACTGACACAAATAAGCACAATGCCAAAAAAAAAGCTTTCTGTGGCTCCAACATTCCTACTGAAGACAGGTCAGGACTGCACCGAGATCACAAAGAACGCTTGACCCAAATTTGCCTTTGATGAACAGCAAAGATTCAAGCTGTCAAAACCCAGCAACAAATCCACTAAGCATGGAGCAATACCTCATTTTATTTGGGCTTCAGACCAGGTCCTTGCAACATGGACCATATCCCCGTAGCTTATAAAATCCAGGCCACACCTGGCTCATACAGCACATCACAAAACCCAGGTTGGGTCCAGTTCGTGAAGTCTGGGACTCTTCTGGCTTACATAGTACTTGTCAGCGCCAAAATCTGAGCTATAAGTGCCAAAGGTGTCCTAGATTAGCCCCCAATGTGTCTGCTGTCTGGGTATGAATGCAAACAAATCAAAACAACTGGAAATCCACGGATGCTTCTGGGAAAAAGAGAAAGTTCAAATCCAGGTACCAACAGTCCCGGTTCATATGTATGGCGCACCATTTATAAGCAGGCTCACAATGAAAATCAAATCAACACTTTGTAACTTTTAGCAATGGGTCCATGACCTAATGTCTCGTCTACTGTTTTATGCAGTCTGTCTTTAACGCTCCTGTATGAGTCATCACATAAAACCGCCCCAGTCCCTCTGCGATTGCTGCACGGCGTTCTGCACATGTGGAAATGTCTGTAAACGGGAGGAAAACCAGACCCATTTTACAAAATGAATAGTTGTGGCTTGGAAGGCCAACTGAAAGTCGGACAGTTGCAGGTTGTAATATTACTTCTAAAATCAATTGAGGTCATTATTTGTCTCAACCCTGTCAGTCTGCACTTGAAACTGGGTCAGAACTCTGAGTCTCAGTTTGGGAATTAGAGTCTATCCCATAGGGGAACTAGAAATGTTCTATTTTTTTTACTTTCCAGAACCAAATTCAACATTTGGACTTTGGGTATGAAACAACACAGAGCACAGATTTCATATAAGGTGCTTACTTAATACTAATGCTAGATTGCTATCGTAGTTCAACAACTCGTGTGCCAGTAGTTGAGCCAATGCCGCATGTAAATGTTCAACTGGACTGAAACTGAACTACACACCCGCCACGCTTCTCCATCCCACCCCTTGGTTATGACCAGGAAGTAAAAGAAAAAGCTGATAAAGAGAAGAAAAAAAAGCATAGAGCAAATATGAAACGTACAGTCGTAACACATCATTTCATGTAGTCTCTAAAAACCTGTATGAAGCGTTCAATATGCCCCCTAGTGTTCAATGCAGGGAAGTACCACTCTTTACAGATGACCTGATGGCTGCACTCATTACAATAACTTGCACCTGTACAATCCCACCATACAACAGAAGGAAGTTCATTTTTCTAAATATCGTACTAGACACCGCCTACCTACAATATACTATATATAAAATTCAGTCTTTAATTAAATAATGCGAAGAAAAAGGTGAAATAAATCATTTCTGACTGCCAGGAAGTCAAGTCAAGTCCCAGAGGGGTAAATGGAAACTCCGTCAGGCCGGTCCACTGTTCACAATTGCTCCAGCTTGGCCACCAGCTAAACCAAAGATTTATTTGTTTATTTGTTTTTTGGTTTGTGATGTTAAAAGATACTCCAGCAGTAACACCAACACTGATTGTGATGAAGGCGGACTTGGTTGGGTGGGTAAATTGGTTCCCCTCATTTACATTCCAACTATGGAGGAGATTTCCACTTTTTTCCAGTTTACTTTTCATCACAGACCAGCAACTTTTTCCTGGAACTTAAAACAACTGCACTCAGATACTTCATAAACTTTTCTTTATGATGAAAAGTAACTGTAAAGTTTCTTAAAGAGAAAAAAAAACAACAAAGGAAAAACCAGAAAACAAAACTTGAAGCTTAACCTTAACTAAAAACCAGGAACAATCAAGGATCACTGGAGATCCATCTGAGTAACAGAGTAGGTGTGTGTGTGTGTGTGTGTGTGTGTGCGGGAGGGGGATTAGAGGAGCATTGAGGGATCACTGCCAAATCAAAAGAGGAATATTAGGAGGGATATTGAAGGCTTGTTGGAAGAACGGGGAACATCAGAGCATCACCTTTGAAGCATCCAGATGCTCCAGGTGTTCACACCTGTTCACACCAGCAGTTTCCCACCAACTTCAATCCCACACAGCCACACTCACAAGCACGCGCTCCCGTACCTGGAAGAGTCTCAGGATGTTGGCCACCATGATGGACACGGAGCTCGCGGACGCCCCCACCACCCCCACCACCCTCTCGGGCTTCACGAACACGGGCGGCTCCCCAGTCGTGCACCTGACGTCGGACGCGTCCTTTTGGATGAGCGCCTGCACGAACGTCAGCGACTGCTCCAGCGCGTGCGTGTCCCGTGAGCAAGTGTCCAGGACGCGCGCGCCCAGCGTGACGTTGGGCAGCAGCGTGGGGTCGCCGTTGATCTGGTCCAGCGCGTACATCATGGCCTCCAGCCGGTGGATGCCCCCCTCCCTGCGGATGTCCCCGCACGGAGCGCCTCCGGGGGGGCTCCGGCTGTGCACCGGGAACAGCCCCCCCAGCGTCACGTCGCCCTCCACGCGGATGGAGTGCGGCGCGTAAACCTCTTGGGGGGCGGCCAGGTCCAGGAGCGCGTGGAGCACCCAGATGACCCACAACTGGGGGGGACTACTGATGCTGATGGGGGGGTTCCGATCCATGTCCGCGTATGCTTCGCACCGCACTCCCCCCAGAATTAAAACCCCGCAGTTACAGCTCACAGACCCAGGTTATCCCCGCGCACAGCCGCGCGCACTGCCGCGCATACGCCGCTTGTTGCTCCAACATCCAGATTCCCCCCAAAAATCCAGAAAGCCAGAATCCCAGAGATCCACTGACACGAAGAGAGCTGCTCCTCCAACTCCTGCAGGCGCGAGAATGTGGAAAACACAGCCAGCCCACATCCCGGGCTCATATCACGCTCCATAAACATCCACGAGGATGACGGGGAGCAGCGTCACACCTGCTGTGACACGTCACACCTGCGGGGATACGTCACGCAGGTTCACTGTTCACGAACAAAAAAAAGATAAAGCCTAGAGCGAAATGAAGCCGCTCAGCGCAGAAATAAGCAGTCTTGTGTAAGTATGGCAAACCTTCGAGATCACAAAACGTTACTTCAACATATAAAATGATTAAATGACAAAAACAGAGTTTTAAAAGCAAAGTTTTCACAAGCTGGAAAAATAGAAACTGCTCCGTGGTCACTGAATGTCTAGATGTAAGTTAAAACAACATAAACACGTGTTCATGTCAAATAGAATAAACGTTAAAAAAATAACATTTAGAAGGACAGAAGTGTAGTAAAATTATAGTTTCAAAAGCGGCAAAAATGCTAAGCTCTTGTTACTGATAGCAAATGTGAACCAAGTCATAAAGATAAATACATTAAATAATGAATACTTTAGTAAACATTGAGAAGCATCTTGCAACAAGAAAAGGATTAAAAAAATCAAAACAAAGCAAGAACAAACAAGTAATCAAACCTTGAAGTGAAATAAAACTAGAAACATTAAAGGAACCCAAGAGGAACATTGAACAAACACTGGAGGAACATCTGGGGAACATTAGAGAAGTTGGAGTGTCAGTGGTTGTGTTTCCATTACCCCTAGCTGGTCAATCAAAAGTAATCAAAATCTATTTTCCATCTGTTTTTTGCATCGTTAATACGATGTAGTCGTGCCGTAACATTACTTAATCTTTATGCATTACATAACGGCTTTACGTCGGAATAATCATCAACGATCATCCGCTGCCTTCATCATTTGTTGACTATTTTCAACAACTATTTTAACAGCGGCGGTGACAATCAGAATATTTTGTCAAAAACTGCAGATGTTTTAGTATTAAACTGGTTTAATACTAAAAAAGTGGAGACCTTTTCTTTCATAGTTTTGAAGAGAAGTCTCAGAGAAACAGAATATGGAGCGTTTGGGAAGTACGGAGAGGAAATTAGGATTTACGCTCATTAAAAGAAAAACACCGTTCAATGAAAACATCAACGCCCCGCAGCTGTAGCTTCATTACTTATTATTCACTTGTTTGCTTTTCTTTTGCAAAAAAAGTGTAATGAAAACACAACTGGTGGATGGATATTAGAGGAACCGTACTCCAGACGGGAAACCATCCGGCAGCTTCCCATCGACTTCACTCCTTCACACTCAACACAAACTAGCATTAGGAAGTCAGTGGTCAGTGTGGGTGGAATGACACTTATTATTATAAATGACACTTTTATAGCACAAATGTTTCACAACCACTAGATCACACATCCGAAGGGGTGTGTTCAAAACAACTAAACTGCATCTAAAGTAAATATTTCACTAGCCTTTGGTTGAAGATGGTGTTTACTTACAAGTAAATCTAAAATATTGTTATTATAAAGTGTAATCCCATTGAATAATAATGAATGAATTATTATTTTATGTAACAGTTATAGTAATTCAATTAATAACAAATGAATTAGAATCATGTATTACTCGTTAATCAATGACTGGTTCAGTGCAGGATCTGCCAGCTGTGGGTTTGCAGATGTGCAATTCATTTGCAGTGTGGACGTGAGGGCTGGACGTCTTCTGCTGTGACTGCAGCTGAGGACGTGTCCCTCTGACTTCTGGTGGCTGCGACAGCCGTGTGTTTGACCCACAAACAAGCAGCCAGTGGAGCCGAAGCGGGAAGCGTCTGAATTTATACACAACGCAAGAGAGTACACGCCTGAAAAAAGGTAGCTGTCTCTTCTATGGGCTCTATCTATAAGAAAAAAAGTCTAGAAAATGAGGTGTTTTTGTGTGCATGTGTGTGTGCATGTGTGTTTGCTCTTGTGGTTCTCTGACAGCTGCAAAAAGCCAACTTCATTGACCACTAGGAGTGTTGTTTATTTTTTATTTTTTCCACAAATTGTGAAGGACAACACATCCTTTTATGCTGGCTTTAGTATTCTAAAACGCCACAACAGAGAACATTAATAGAGTGATGTGAAAAAACGCGGTGGCTTGCCATACGCCTCCTCCCTGCTTCAGCCCCTCTCTTCTTTCTCAGTCAGCCACCTGTGCGTGGTCAGTGTGTGCACGTGTGCTCAGAGCGTCCAAATCTGAGGAACGATTAAGGCGGGATGTTCCGACCTCACGAGGAGGAGGAGACAGTTGCTTGTGTTAACACTTGCTCTCTGACACTTACACGCGTTCCTACGCACATTTTGGTAATTATCAGTCATATTGCTGCGGCCAGAACTGCCAGAAAAAAAAAAATCAGCTTTTATTAAACAAGAACTTGAAAAAAATAGTCCGATTCTGCACACACAGTCCATCTCTGCCCCCAGTTGAGCAATTACAATGCATTTTTATGCTTTAATGTTAACTGACCTGAAACTCACTCTGATATGCTGGTGATTCAATAATGCTTTATTAATCCTGGAAGGGAAATCGTAATATATAAATAATTAAATCGAAAATGAAAAAATAAACATAATATACATTTCTGGAGAAATGTGTGTGCTGGTGGCAAGGCTGATGTCTCTGCGCTTGGGGTCCTCACTGTGTTGAAAACAGACATGACTGTGGAGTCAGGAACGCTTCCAGGAGTCTCCCACCAAAAACACTGTTGTCCGTGCCATCCCCAAATGCAGATTAAAGCTCTATCATCAAAGAAGAAGCCCAATATGATTATTATCCAGAAATTCCACCTTCTTCTCTGGGCAAAAGCTTATTTTAAACAGAGTGAGGTTGCCATGGACACAAGATGCATTATTCAGCTAGTTATCAGTGCTCAGTTCAATAGCCTGCATCTCTGAAGCCATGGGGGTGCATTGGTGGATGACTTGCACATCTGGAAATGACACATAAAAGTTATGTACAGGCTTTGGGGCTACATACAGTGTAATCCCATCCAGACAACATTTCGGTCAGGGAAGGTCTTGCATCTCCTTACAAGACCATGCTTAACCACATACTGAATCCATGTTAGAAAGTGGCTTCTACAGATGGTCCACATAACATTTTATGGGGTCCCGAGGTTTGATAGAATTACAATAGATTACAATTCAGTTCAATTAAATTTCATTTATATAGCGTCAATTACAACACAAGTTGTCTCTAGGCACTTATCAGACACCCAGAACATGACCCCCGAGAAATTATTACATAAACAACGGCAGGTAAACACTCCACTAGTGGAAGAAAAACCTTAAGCCAAACAGTGGCAGGAAAAACTCCCCTTTAAGAGGAAAGAAACCTGGATCAGGACCTGGATCCTAAGGGGGGACCCTCCTGTTGAAGACCAGCTGCGTAGTGCAGGAAAAGAGAGATTAGAAAGAGAGATTGAAGAACAGAGAAAAGAGAGACAGACACACCGTCAAAGGTACAAAAGACCAGATATATTAGTATTAATTATCCATCAGCAGCAGAACTAAGACTTCCATGTATATATGACTGATACCTGGTTAGTTGGTGGACTACAGAGACGACTATATAAACAGGTGTAGACAGCAGACACTGAGGTGGTCAGAGGTGGAACTGCAGATCAGCATGCAGCTCCTGAGGATCTGGTCTGCAAACACCTACAGAAGAGAAAAAGAGGGGTCAATGAAACTCAGAGCTTTACTACCCATCCAACATCTGTATGTTGTGTCCATTTGATATTAAAAGGACTGAAAAAAGTACCCCAATGGCTTCTAATGTTTCAGGAACCAAAATGTGTGTCTTTACTGTGACCCACTCGGGCCAACGGGAAGTATCTGGACATCCAAATATTTGGATCCTTCTGTGGACATGGTGCTTTAAGCAACTCTGCTTCCACATAAACTAGTTTTTTTTCTTAAGATGGAACATTTCTATCATTTAAAACATGGATTTCTTTGAACATTTCATCACATTCTGTTTGTATTTTCATATATTGACATTTTATTCAGCTTCTCTGGAGTTTAGGTTGTACATCAGTTAAACGATCTATCAGAATACACTGGAAGATTCACAGGAGGAAATTCCGCATCCATCCGTCTTCATCCACACTTCTGTTTCAATGTAAGTGACGGTCCGGAGCTGGTGAAGCTCCGCAGGGAACAACGATATCACGACCAGAACAGTGTCTCGGTTGGTTACCGCTGCAGATTAAATAAATATCCAGATGAAGCTCATTTAGCAGCACTTCAGAGAGCAGCTGCTCCATTATTGCTGCTAACAAGGTGTCGTCTGACAGATGTGGAGGTTAGTTTCTCTTTAATGTTGTGTTGGATTACAGAAAATAGAAATATCAGCTGGTGCTGCTCATCTTCAAATTAACAACCTTAATTCTATTTTATTCTAGTTTGCATGATTTTCCGTCATGCTGCAAAAGTATGCCTTTCATGTATTTTATTAGTGGTCCAAGCAGCTAAAGTGCTAGAAACCTACTACAACCTGCTTCATCTTGCCCTGCAGTAAACTACTGGATATGCAGGTGGGGCACCTGGATCGACCTGGATTACCAGCTCGTTAAATCAATTAAAGTAATTAGTCAACTTAATTACTTAATTGCCAACTTGATCATATCAGGGTCATCAAATGGACAGATGTAATATCTCCTAGGCAAACTCAGATTGTCTTAACAGTTCAAACACAGATTTATTTGAACAATTGGGCTGATGTATTAAAACACCAGTTCGAGTAGACGCCGCTGAAACCAGTTCGAGTAGACGCCGCTGAAACCAGTTCAGTAAACGCAGCTGAAACCAATTCGAGTAGACGCCGCTGAAACCAGTTTGAGTAGACGCCGCTGAAACCAGTTCGAGTAGACGCCGCTGAAACCAGTTTGAGTAGACGCCGCTGAAAACAGTTCGAGTAGACGCCGCTGAAACCAGTTCGAGTAGACGCCGCTGAAACCAGTTCAGTAAACGCCGCTGAAACCAGTTCGAGTAGACACGGCTGAAACCAGTTCGAGCAGACGCAGCTGAAACCAGTTCGAGCAGACGCCGCTGAAACCAGTTCGAACAGACGCCACTGAAACCAGTTCGAGCAGACGCCGCTAAAAACAGTTCGAGTAGATGCCGCTGAAACCAGTTCGAGTAGAAGCCGCTGAAACCAGTTCAGTAAACGCCGCTGAAACCAGTTCGAGTAGACGCCGCTGAAACCAGTTTGAGTAGACGATGCTGAAACCAGTTTGAGTAGATGATGCTAAAATCAGTTTGAGCAGACGACACTGAAACCAGTTCGAGCAGACGCCGCTGAAACCAGTTCGAGTAGAAGCCGCTGAAACCAGTTCAGTAAACGCCGCTAAAACCAGTTAGAGCAGACGCCGCTGAAACCAGTTCGAGTAGGCGCCGCTGAAACCAGTTCGAGTAGACGCCGCTGAAACCAGTTTGAGTAGACGCCGCTGAAACCAGTTTGAGTAGAGGATGCTAAAATCAGTTTGAGCAGACGCCACTGAAACCAGTTCGAGTAGACGCCGCTGAAACCAGTTTGAGTAGACGCCGCTGAAACCAGTTTGAGTAGAGGATGCTAAAATCAGTTTGAGCAGACGCCACTGAAACCAGTTCGAGCAGAGGTCGCTGAAACCAGTTTGAGTAGACGCCGCTGAAACCAGTTCGAGCAGACGCCACTGAAACCAGTTCGAGCAGACGTCGCTGAAACCCGTTCGAATAGACGCCGCTGAAACCAGTTCGAGCAGACGCAGCTGAAACCAGTTCGAGTAGACGCCGCTGAAACCAGTTTGAGTAGACGCCGCTGAAACCAGTTTGAGTAGAGGATGCTAAAATCAGTTTGAGCAGACGCAGCTGAAACCAGTTCGAGCAGACGTCGCTGAAACCTGTTCGAATAGACAACGCTGAAACCAGTTTGAGTAGACAACGCTGAAACCAGTTCAATTAGACACCGCTTAAACCAGTTTGAGGTTGGCCTGGAAGGGTTTGAGGGAGGAAGCTTAGCAAGGTAGCCTGAAGCAGCTTCAAAACAGCTCGCCAGTCACCAGTGGTCACGTGACTCATTGCTTCATCCATTGTTTTTTTTGCAGTCCATGGTGCAGGACAGTACCTTGGTCAACCCGTCCATGGCAGGCCCAGTTCTATAAGTATAAGTACCAGGATAAGTGACCGCGGGGTCCCAGCACAGCTTAGCTAGTCTTTGTTTCAGCTCTGGTAGCAGCTGTTTCCGATGTCACTTTGTTAGCGACATCTGAAATTAAGATGTTTGAACAGATTTGATCAGAATGAATGCAAAGTAGCACTAGTTTGTATCATTGGTTAACATCAGCTAAGCCATCCAAGTCCTTGTCTGATGCTTGGAGAAGATAGCACTGATGAAGAGATGCGAAGCAGAGCTGGAGGTAGTAGAGATGACGATGTTAAGATCAAGGACATCGGAGGAGCAGCCAGGGTTAGATGTTTTCAACATAAAGTAAAAAGAAGGTAGATTGAGGAGGTTTGGACACATAGGAGGAGGAATAGAGAATATAATTCTAAAAGGAAGCTGTAGATGGAGCTGCAAGGCAGAAAAAAAGCTGAAAGATCATTTCTGGATTTGGTGAAAGACAGTTGGTTGGAGGAAGATGTAGAAGACATAGTAAGATGGAAACAGATAATCTTCTATGGACACCTCGAAAGGGAAAAGCTGAAGAAGAAAGAATGGTCAGTGTTCTGGTAGAGTATGACCAAGACCAAAGAGCAATACTTTTAAGGAAGAAACTGGTATAACTGAAGGCCACATTCTGGACAAGCTGGCACTGACAATGCAGTGTTCAACACTGAGCAGATCAGAATGTCTCTACCATGTTTAGGGACTGTGGGAGGAAGCCAGAGTACCCGGATAAAAACCCACACAAGCACGGGCAGAACATATCAACCCCACACAGAAAGACTCCATCCCAGAGTCAAACCGGGAACCTTCTTGCAGTGAGGCAACATTGCTTACCCCTAAGTCACCATGCTGCACAGGCCTAGTCATCAGAATACAGATTAAATAATCAGCATGGCCCCCGCAAGGCATGAAAACTAAAATCATTCAACAATAAAAATTCTCACTAACTGCGCGTAGTGACAGAGTTTTCTGACGCAGTCCAGGTAAGTTGATCCAGGACACACTGGGAATCTCTTTCCAGTGTTAAATCTCTTAGCTGGCCTGAAAACATGTTGGTGTTGTCCCAGAAGAGGAGATGATCATTTCATTAAGGACTGATGACTACCTGTGGCCCAGGTCAAACAGAAAAGTCCTCTCCAGATGAATATTTAAAAGGTTTAAAGCTGATAAATTTTTGAAGTAAAGCACAGGAACAACATCCTAAATAATGCAAGCATCTAGTGTAAAATCTCTGATGGTGACAGGAAACAGAGGTTTGCTCTAGTGAGGACAGAAAAGGAGGAAACATCATCCTCCCGTTATTAAATCATTCATGAGGAGTCTGCAGAGGATTCCTTTGAGGAGAGGCATAGAAGGATGGAAATGATTGACTCTCATCTCCAGACAAAGACTGGTGTCCATGTTAGTAGTAAAGACCTCACTCATATTAATGCACTAAATAGGTCAATAAAATGTGCTGATGTTTCCACTGGAGACTCATTTAGAAGCCTTAGAGATACCTAAGCATGACATTGTTGTGCCTGAGTCTGTACCAATGGCTCTTCAAATCACAACGCTTTCTTTGGTCGGTTTGGTCAAAAATACTATCCACTAAAGGCTGAGTGTATGATTTCAGATGTACATTATCATATTTTGAAGCAGCATTCATTGTTTTCCTGTGCATGTTGGTGAGTTTTCTCTCACTTATGAGGTACCTCAAGGCTTCATTTTGAGTCCACTGTTGTTGCCTTTGTGTACGGTCCCTTTTTTTGTTTTGGTAGTGATTATTCAAATATAATTTTTCAGTAAAATTTTAAAATTCAGATTTTGAAAGAGTGGTTTTGGTTTTACATGGTTTTACAACCACATGATCGGATTATTATAATTTTCTGTACATTAAATCAAAATAGTAATCTCTCTCAGCTCTAGTTTATGCAAAATGCTGCTACTCAGCTCTTAAGTGACACATGAAACATAAGCATATGACTTCAATTTTGGCATCACTCTACCGGCTTCCTGTGAATGTTGGGACACATTTTAAGGCTGTCTTGCTTGTTTTTAAAGGTCCCATATTATTCAGATTTAATCCTATTCAAATAAATTGTTTTACGTTGATCATAACTCCCTGTTAGATGCAGCCAAAATCCTTTATTATTCTGTGTGCTCCGTGCACCATTTGTCCTCCCTGCCCCTCCTTTCTCACTCTGCTATTTGTTGTTACCTTCCCAAACCAATCAAGCATTACTGCCATCCAGGTACTATGACAGAAAAAAATTGGGGATATTTCTTTTTTAACTGACTTTTTAAAAACTTTTTTTACTCTGGAAGCCCCTGGTATGTCTGCTCTTTCGAAACTTATTTTTTCTGCTTCAATGACTCATGCATCTCTTTTTTTTTTGTGATGTGTCATGTGTGGTTCTGGCCATGCTGTTGTAATTTATTTCTGTCTTTGAGATATTTTTATGTGTATGTGGTATGTGACGTTATGTTTTTACGAAACACAACACCTATGTTTCTTAGGGATCTGTCCTATGGTGTTCCTCAGGGATGTGTTCTTGAACTTATCTTGTTTACTTTGTACTTGTTGCCTCATAGACTTAGTTAAGCAACATCTTTTTCTGTTTGAATGACCCATTCAGTATCACTGAGTTAAATCATTGTTTTACTGTCATTAAGTCTTCCTTAGCCACAAACTCTATAGTAAAATTAAAGTAAAACTAAACCTCTAATTAGGCTCCCAACAGCTTCATCTCAATGGTTAAACAGAGGCTTGGATGTGTTGGCTCTTCTAGTTTGCAAAGCGAGGTGTCATTCTAGTGAGTTCTCTGTCCTGAGACACTGATGTTGAGCAGCTGACTTGCTCAGCTTGCTTTCATATCAGAAATATTGCAAAGGTAAGACATGTTGTTTCTAATGCAGAACTGAACTGGATTATTCATGCTTTTATGTCTTTGTGGCTGGACTAGTGTAATTCTCTTTTTACCTGTTTGAACAAAATAACCCTGAATCGGCTGCAGTCTGTTCAGAAAGCAGCTGTGCTCTTTTTGTCCAACTTCAGGAAGAGAGATCATATTACTCAAATTTTCAAAAGACTCTTCACTGGCTTCCAGTCAGTTTCAGAATCACTTTTAAATTTCTTGTTTTTACTTTAAAAGCTCTAAACAACAAAGCACCCCGGTGTGTCTCTGAGCCCCTACAGCCATACTAATGCCGTCGGTCTCTGTGGTCTTCTGATCAGAAACTGCTGCTGGTCGGGTTTTTGGGGAAGCAGCACAAGGATGGTTTTGAAAACACTTTTATTCAGGCAGGCTTTTAGATCATGTTTTATGTTTGTTAATGCTGTTGTTTCTTAATACTTTGGGTTTCCTTAATAGGTTTAATTGCTTTTTGTTATACCTTTTCATTTCACTGTAAAGTACTTTGTGACTGTCTGTGAAAGGTGAGCTATAAAAAAGTGTTACAGCTAAATGACCTGAAAACTGGATATATGATAGTATAAGACAATTTTGAAGCTTTGAAAGTTGGTGAAAGCAGAATATGATACATTTAATTTACTTGTTTCGTATTGTTGCAGCTTTTTGGGGTTCTCTTTCTTTTCTTTATTTACAGTGGTTCTGGTAAATGTTTCAGACCAGAATCTATGAGTGCGAAGGCCACAGAATGTGACTCATACAATCATCGTCTTCAGCCAAGCGTTCAGCGACTCCTCATACCTTAGTCACTGTAAAAGAGACGGCCATTTCATTTCATTAAGATAAATGTGGTTTGTCAGAAGAGCTTTCCACTGATTTGTAGAGACGTTTCCCTCGAAGCCTACTAAAGTACTTAAACTGTGTACTCAAAGCATACCTTAACAGCAGCACACGGCCTCATATCCTTCATTCTGCATATCAGGGTTTTGTATTTGTCATCCATGTGTAAACCAATAAACGCTCCTGTATGTTGCTCACATTGAATAAGTGGGAAAGAAAAAGGCCGTCTTTAATTTCTGAGGCTGTTATGTCCTGACACATAAAGCCTCAGTAGTGATGGAGGGTGTGCTTTTTCACATGGCAACATGTACAAATGAGTATTAGAAAGAGATTAAGGCCCATCAGAGCCTGAATACATGTTATTTTCTATTTCGGTTTTATCTGCAGACCCCAGTTCTTTTCCTGAAGAAGCACTTACTTATCTGTGTGAGATTATTCAAATTCATTCTGTCAGAGGACTAACAGAGAGGCTATCAGGTGCCAATTACAGCTCTTCCCTGTCATTTAATTCATAATTATTAACATTTTATTCATCCCTCTGAGCCTGAATGAAAATTCAGCCTCCAACTCATTTTTGGGGGGAGAGAGAAGAATGTTTCTGTCGGTAGTTACCACAATTATTACTTTTATTCAGTCTTTTCAGTCTATTCACCAGTGGTTGGTCAAGCTCCATCTTTCCTTCTGTACCAAGGTTCTCTGAAGTGGATGTGAACAGAACATTACTGTGACAATGATCCAGCTACCAAAGGTTCCGCCCACCAACACACACTCAACAGTGCGAGAACATTCAGATTTATTCATAAAATATGCTCTTTTCAGAGCTGAATACAGTTAATGTGGTTCTCTGGTCCCAGACGTCACTGTTTAAATAGAGGAGATGTTAGCAGGATCAGTGAGGACAGCTGGTCCACCGGTTGCTGCGGCAACCACCTGAACCGCTGCTCCACAGCCCCCCCTACCGCTGAGCCAACCCCACACCCTACTAACACACCTACCCATAACAAGAACCAGGGGAAGCTTCCTTGACGTCCCTATAGAACCCTGAAGAGTGGTTTTAAAGCCTCACTTTAAAGGGTCACATTGATAGGAACTGACTCTGCTTAACCCCAGTTTATCCAACATGGATAAAGGAGGGGACTGAACAAGGCGGACAGCCGTTGAAAGCACACGCACCCTACTTCAGTTACTGCACAGCCAGCTAGTTTAACATAGCGTTGCTCATGGTAACCCTAACATCATTAACCCTGATCAAACCGGATGGGTGCAGTAAGTTTCGGTCTGCAGCCAAAGATGTGAGCTTTGGTGTGCCAGCCCCTAGTGCTCATTTGAGGAGCTGCGCTTTTTCCACGTTTGGGACATTCTGGAGTTAAATCAACCTCAAGCGTATTGTTAGATGGTGAGTGGCATAACATTTAATTTTGGAACACAAACGTGAATCAAAGCAGTTTTAAATTAGAACAGAATATGTGTTCACAGGTTAATGTTAGTAGCGACGTCAGAATGAATAACTATTTTAACGTTCTGACAACAGTAAAAAATGTCATGCCACTTAAGTGATAAAGGATAGGGTCCCTACAGACGAAATGAGGTCATTTTCATTGTGTGAGAATATGTGTTGTTTGACTTACCAACAATGAAATATTTATTTACATTCTTTGTCAAAATCAGAAGTTGCCCTTTGTTAATGAAATGTGAAAAGGGCCTGGTTTAGGACTGAACCAAGACCTGAACAGAACCCATGTTGGCACCTGGACACTCGGTGGAGGAATGGGAGGAGTGGGACTGTGAACATGTGACATCACTGAGGTTTCCGAGGCCATCGAGTGAATCCAGGTTCACATTGATGTGTTGCTCAGAAGCATTGGTGTGAGGCGTTTCCACTCCCACTCCACAGGAAAGCGGTGTGTTTGCATGTTATGGGATGTTGCGTCAGAAAACCGGGAACACTCAATGTGAAGGATGGCAGCTAAACCTGACCATCTCCTGGTTCTGCAGACTGTAACAGCCACGCTGGAATTTCATGCACACCTGTGAACAAGAAGCAGTTCACAGCTGTTAAGTTTACGCGGTGTCCAGAGAGGGATATGGTTCGGATTTCACAACTTTCTTTTGGCAACCAGGCGTCTGAACTCGCACACCCTTTCATCGCTCCACTAGTATACAAATGAATCTCTGCTGGGCATTCTGGGTAATGTACAATGTCATTTATACTGCAGATATTTACTTACCAGGTATGAGCTTCACCCTCAAGGGTGTGACGTCAGAAACGTTTGTGAATATCTGCAGTGCTCAGTTTAGCCCCAGTGATTTGTGGGTATTCAGAGGCTGATACAGTAACATGGCTGTTCAGATTTTTATTTCCATCTTGACTTGGATCTGATTTATTTGTCTTTATCAATGGTCCTCCATGATTTATCTCACCCCCTCCCCCTCGTCACCCCCACAGGTGGTAAATGAATCCCGTCTCCCTCTTGTTCCTTTAATCAACGGACCATCAGACCTCACAGCATCTTATGATTAAAGGTCAGTCAGCAGGTGAGAAGCTGAAGCAGCAGCTGATTTACAGCAGTTAACAGGAAATGATTTCTGTCCCTGAAACTCATTTGTCAAAAACAAAACTACTGTTGACTATAAAACCTGTTCTTTAAGAGTTCAACTGCGCTGGCTTTCAGCCTATTAAACCCCTTCCTAACAAGTTTGTTTCCGAGATTCATGCTGTTGAATGACACATCTAATCTGCAAAACAGCAGAAATCTGACTAAATCTTTCACTTTTGGGGTGTATATGAGCCTAAACATTTGGGAGATCTCCATTTATTAGAGCAAGAAAATCTTTCCTGCTGTGTTGTCATATCTGTTTGTCTGTATGGAGACTACTACTACTAGACCCTGTGGTGGAAAATCTATTCTACAAAAAAAATCATTTTATGTGGAAAAAGTTGGGATTTTGCAAAAAAGAAGTTTCAATTTTTTTTAAAGTCAGAAATAAAGGTTCAACTTTACATCGAAGAAAAAAAAAAAAGAAGCTGTAATTTTGCACTCAATTTCAAACGGAGTGGCGTAGTGGTGGAGATTGATAGGACTAGAGACAGGACTAGAGACTGGACTAGAGACTGGACTAAAGACAGGACTAGAGACAGGACTAGAGACTGGACTAAAGACTGGACTAGAGACATGACTAGAGACTGGACTAGAGACTGGACTAGGGGCAGGACTAGAGACTGGACTAGGGGCAGGACTAGAGACTGGACTAGAGACAGGACTAGAGACTGAACTAAAGACTGGACTACGTCTATTTTGTGTAAAACTAATTCTTTCTGCACTGCCGTTTGCATGACAACTATGACAGCTGTCATGTCAGCTGTAGGTGAACATGTTTCCTCATAATCAATAACTTGTTTTTGGCTGTAGCCTTTAGACACAAATCTGGCCTTGTATTTGTCTGACCCTTCAGCATCACTCTTGAGAGTTTAGACCCACCTACCCCCCACTGGGTAACTGGGTAATTCTCTGGGTAAGTCTCCTTCTCTTTTAGTGATTGCATTTCGATCATTGATCATTAATCATTGATCATTGCATTTTTCCACTGCCGTGACTTAGTTGATCCTATGGCATCCTGGTAATTTTGTGGCATGTCACAAACGGCTCTAAAACAAAAGTGTACACATGTTACCAGTCTGTCTGCTGTATCTTCAGTGCTATAGTCCTGCAATGTCACTGGCTTTCTCTTCGCTCTAGGTGCGTTCTTTCTAGTCACCCTCTCAGTGCTTGTCTCTTCACCCTCAATACCCCCGTCACAAACGTCACATTAAACACTTTGACCGCTTTCCCATGTTTTCATCGACGTTTTCATAATTGTCACATACCCTGGGGTACACCTCTTTGTCCTGACATTCAACGTGACATCCATGTGTCTGTGTTTCTTTTTCTGTCTGATTAGCTGTCTTGTTTGTGAATTTCCCCAATCTGGACTTTTGGGCCATTTCTGTGTCTGAAAAGTACACAAGATAAGCTGGGCTGTTCCTGTCGGAACCCATGAAAAGACCCTGCTCACACCTGGAATCTAACTCCTCTTTTTGGTGTGTATGCAAAACACAGACCCAAATGTCTGTGGTTTGAACATGTCTGGTTTCTTGCCTGTGAGCATCTTATAAGCTGTTTTCTTTGTGCGCCTACTAACATCCTCAAACTATCCTTTGCATCCTCATAGTTGCAATGACCTAAAATGTCATGCCAAGTTAGCATGTCGTGGCACACGTTGCATTTATCAGCATTTTTTCTCAACAGTTGGCAAGTAAAACAGGTTTCCACTTTCATGGAAGTCAAACCTGTTGCCCCTTTTGGCGTTCATGTGACTGTCCTCCTTTATGAAAGTCACTGTTGCCCCTCCATTGGTTGCTCCTGCCACTGGGAAGATCGTGTGGATACGTCGGCATATGAAGTGCATCCTGTAGCTGTGCTCTTTGTTCTCGTCCACAGGTGTCGAGCAGGTAGATCAGCACTGTCCCTCTGCGTTGTGCCATCCCGTTGCCGTTAGCTCGATTGAATAGGTTTTGGGATGGAATGTGTTATAAAAGCTTTTGAATTTGGCAATATCCTTCACGGTGTGCACTGTTTCTCCAGCATCAAACATGATCCCTTTCCTCTTCACGTTGGCTGATGGCCTCTCGCTGGTTACATGCTTGGCCATGAAGCCCTGATCCTTTCTGCCGTTGTCCTCCCCTTTTTTCCCTGCAGCCTTTCTGACTCCGTCTCCTTTTCCCTTTTTCCTGCATAGGGACTCAGCGTGCTTGTGACTGCACCACACCTTTTGGGTACATTTGGTTCTGATCTGTTCTATTTCTCCACACTTGTAACACACCGAAGCTTCCCCATCCTTCCTGTGTGTCTTGGTCTCTTGTTTGCTTTGCTTTGCTTTGCTCTGGTCTTCATCACACTGTTCGCAGATCCAGATATCTTCTCATATTCTTCATATACTCTTATTCTTCTCTTGAAGAGTTTGGATATAATGCCTCGCAGTCCATTCAAAACAGTGGCTACAAGCAGCCCATTGCTCTTGTTGTCTCCTGCATCACGTAGAGCTGCAATTATATTCTCAGCCCTAATCATGTAATCAGCTGTTTCATTTCCTTCCCTTTCCATGGTGGTCAATGTTGTGTACAGGTTTACAATCTTGGGCTTGCTTTTTCCAGAGTAATGCTCTCTTAATGTTTTTAGGGCTTTCCCCCCATCTTCGGCAGCATCATGCCTTATCAATGACAGGCTCTTATCATTTAGTGCATTCACTAATTGTGCAAAACAGTCTGCATCCTTCATGCCATCTGCAGCTATTGCCGCCTCTCCAGTGGGTACATTGAAAATAGTGTCTTCAACGCTTCAGCATTTGCAAACGGCTAAGGAATCTTGTCTCCCACAGGTCATATTTAGCTTCTGTCCCATCAAAGATAATCTGCTGGGATAGTGTTCCTGCTCGGGCCATTTTTCACGTTGCTTTTCTTTTCGGTGTCCACCATCTCCAAGCCTTAGGCGGGCTGCGGCTTGTAGAAACTCTGTGGTACATCTTCACTTTTCGCAGGAGTCTCCTGGCACCATCTTCGCCCAGTCCGTCTTTCTGTTACCTTCTTCTTGCTCTAGACTGGCATTCCTGGACCCATAACCTGTCAAACAGAGTGGCATAGCGGTGGAGATTGAGAGAACTCTCAGTAAACATCTGTCTTTAGCCTTGTAGGCATATTTATTAATCAGGCAGAATAAAATGCGGTGCTGTCGCTCTGTAGCTGATCACAACAAAATCTAGCAGAACAGGTGGAGGAAAGAGGCAGGTAGAGTCAGTGACGTCATGTTCTGGACACCATGCATGTTCAGCAACATTGCCCTCTGTAGGACACAATAAGTAAGTGCGCACATAATGTTATCAAATTTAACACTCAAAAGTTGAAGTTTTATTAAAAAGGTATTATTTTACATAAAACATTGTAACAAACAAAAATGTCAAACAAAAAGTATATGAATTGAGATTTGAGAATTGAGAAATTGAGATTTTTTGATTATCAAAGATATAGGAAACTGAGTATGAGAAATAAAACTAACATGAATCTAGTTTTTCACTAAAATATGATTGATGTTGGTGAAACACAAAAAATAAAACTGAATTCAGTTGGAGAAAGTCAGATTGTTTTGTTGTACTGCTAACTCTGTCAGTTTTTATTTCTGTTTTTTTTATTTCTGTCAAACTACACAGGAGTGGATGATGGGTATTTAAAGGGTGGAGGGCTTTCACATGTCTGTCTCATTGCTTCATCTGTCACATATGCAGGACCCCTCTATGGTGGATAGGTCTCCAGTCTCCTGTCCATTGGGGCTTGGTTCGGTGTATATGACATGATTGGATTTTACATAATTCCTCATAATCCACAGAGGTTTTAATGACTATCAGACAAGTTGAGTTGTCTCTACAATAGTCAGGAGATTGTGTTACACGTGTGAAGTCCCTAAGCCTCTGCAGTAATTAGTTATACACGCTCATCAGGGAATTTAATTCCAAGGATATCCACCGTAGCCAGCTCTCCACAAAGTGACTTTATTTTTTTATGAAGCCTTTACTCCTCTTCAGTTTAAAATGCTCAAGAGAACAAGTCCAAAGTAAATGTTGAGAGAAATTATAAAAACCAAGACTTATGGTCATGTCTTACATCATTTTTAACTGTTCCTCCCAGGAGCGGATGTCCATGGCCATTGCGTCCTTATGGGCATTAACTTTGCTGGGCCAAATATATTCAATTCAGTTCAATTTTATTTATATAGCGTCTATTACAACACAAGTTGTCTCTAGGCGCTTTCCAGAGACCCAGAACATGACCCCCGAGCAATTATTACATAAACAGCGGCAGGTAAAAACTTCCCTAGTGGAAGAAAAATCTTAAGCAAAACAGTGGCAGGAAAAACTCCCCTTTAAGAGGGAAGAAACCTGGATCAGGACCTGGATCATAAGGGGGGACCCTCCTTGTGAAGATCAGCTGGGTAGAGGAGGAAAAGGGAGATCAGAAAGACAGAATGAAGAACAGAGAGAGGAGAGACACTGACAAATGTACAAAAAACAAGATATATAAGTATTAATTATCCATCAGCAGCAGAACTAAGACTTCTATGTACATATGACGAAGAAGAACAATGGACCACAAATATACTTATGAGATACTTCTAATTAATAACTGAGGATTGAGCTGAAGACAGGAAAGACGGAGGAGGTGAAGGGCACCACTCAGTGGATCATGTTGGTGCCCCCCTGCAGCAGAGGCCTATAGCAGCATATCTACACCGAAGCTGTTTAAGATGAGCTGCTCTAATCTGGTCCTGCAGCTGCAGCTTTGACTACTGGTCCTGACACATTAAGGTACTAAATGTACACTAACTATATGCTTTATTAAACAGAAATGTTTTAGGTTTAGTTTTAAAGGTGGAGGTGGTATCAGCCTCCTTAACCCAAACTAGAAGTTGGTTCCATAGTGATGGTGCCTGATAACAGAAAGCCGTCCTCCAAATCTACAGTTCGATACTCTAGGAACTACGAGTAAACCTGCACCCTGAGAACCGAGAGTTTTATTAGGAACGTTCGGTACTATCAGGTCTTGCAAATATCGCGGCGCTAGGCCATTTTGGACTTTATATGCCAGTAATAAAATGTTGAACTGGATTCTGAGTTTTACAGGGAGCCAATGGAGGGAAGCTAAAACTGGAGAGACGTGGTCTCTCTTGTTGGTTCCTGTCAGCACTCGCGCTGCTGCATTTTGGATCAGCTGGAGGCTGTTCAGAGAATTACTTGGACATCCAGCCAACAACACGTTACAGTAATCTAGTCTAGACTATATAAATGCGTGAATTAGTTTTTCAGCATCACTCTGCGAGAGGATGCTCCTAATCTTCGCAATATTAAGAAGGTAGAAAAACGCAGTTTTACAAACCTGATTAATATGCTGTTTAATGACAAATCCTGATCACAAATAACACCAAGGTTTTGCACAGCTTTACTGGAGGCCAATGCAACACCGTCTAATCCCTTCCAAAAACAATACCCTCTGTTTTATCAGAATTTAGTAGCAAAATATTTGTGGACATCCAGTCCTTGATGTCCTTAAGACACACCTGAAGTTTGTCTAATGGTTCTGTTTCATCTTCATAGACAGATACAGCTGCGTATCATCAGCATAACAATGAAAATTAATGCTGTGGTTCTGGGTAAAACTTCCTAAGGGCTGCATATATAAACTGAACAAGATTGGCCCTAGCACTGAACCCTGCGGGACACCATAGCAGACCCTCGTCTGTCCTTAAGAAACCTCATGAACATGAACAAACTGGAATCTATAAGAAAGATATGATTTAAACCAATCTAGAGCTGTCCCTTTAATCCCAACAACATACTCTAGTCTCTGCAGTAAAATGTTGTGATCTACAGTATCAAAAGCAGCACTGAGGTCCAGCAGAACCAGTGTGGACACTAACCCATTATCTGAGGTCCAGCAGAACCAGTATGGACACTAATCCATCATCTGAGGTCCAGCAGAACCAGTGTGGACACTAACCCATTATCTGAGGTCATAAGAAGGTCATTCGAGACTCCAACCAGTGCTTTTTCTGTGCTATGATGCATCTGTACATTTCAAATAGATCATTTCTATACAAATGGTCACACAGCTGGCTTCCAACTACCCTTTCCAGAATTTTAGAGATAAATGGAAGGTTGGAAATCGGTCTATAGTTAGCTAAACTGTCTGGGTCAAGAGAGGGTTTTTAAGTAATGGTTTGATTACTACAACTTTTAAAACCTGTGGCACATATTCTAAGATTAGGGAGAAGTTTATCTGATCCAGTATTGTTGTACCAATAAGAGAGAAAACATTTTGTTTGAGCATTTGAATATGCTTACACACCTACAAGAGAACCACTTCCTTTCCATTTTACGCACGTTTTGTTTCAGCATATGGATATACAAATTATACCAGGGAGTTAAGCTCCTATGGTCAGAGACCCTTTTTCTCAAAGGAGCAACTGCATCTAAAGCTGAGTGCAACACATCTGCAGTGCTACCGACAAGGAAATCAACATCTGCAGAGGTAGAACCGAGGTCACAGCCCTCAACTGCTTCACTATGCTCCACTGTAGGAAGAGTTCTTGTCAGTGTGGACATCGTGCACACGCTGTATGTACGATGCACCGAAATTAGTCTCTGCTTTTAACCCATCAACTAGTTTCACTAGTGAGCAGTGGGGCTGCCAGCATCAGCGCCCCGGGGAACAATTGGGAGTTAAGGGCCTTGCTCAGGGGCCCCCAGTGATTTACCATTGTGGGCAATGGTTGAACCTGTGTCCTCCACGCCCAAGCCCACCACTGTAACCACTAGGCCACCACTCCCCCTTTATCGGATAGACATCTGCTAAAGTAATTCCTTGTATTTTGCGTTTTAACGTTGACAGTGTTAAATTCAAACATTAGTAAATAGTGGTTGGATAGAATGGGGCCCAGAGTCTTTCTGTGTGGAGTTTGCATGTTCTCCCCATGCTTGCGTGGGTTCCCTCCGGCTACTCCGGCTTTTTCCCACTGTCGAAAAAACATGCATACTAGGTTGATTGATTACTCTAAATTGGCCATAGGTGTGATTGTGAGTGTGAACATGCATGGTTGTTTGTCTTGTATGTGGCCCTGTGATGGACTGGCGACCTGTCCAGGGTGTACCCCTGCCTTTCGCCTGTAATGAGTCTGGATAGGCTCCGGCAGACCCCCGTGACCCTGCAAAGAAATAAGCGGGTGGATGGTCGGATGGGAGGGAGTTTACAGGTGACACTGACAGATTATCGGGTTCTACACCGTAGGCGAGGAAGAGATCGAGAGTATGATTAAAGCAATGAGGCAAGAAGAGGGGTCCTTATGTGCCTCCAATCCTCTCAACAGCACCAGTGACCAGGAACAGGGACCAGGACCTTTCCCAGACCCCCAGACCCCTGACAGGTCATTACCCTCCTCCCCCTCCCTTTCTCCCTCCTCCCCTCACCTGATATTCACTGAGGAGATGATGGAGGGGGTCTACGCTGGGCTCAGATCTACTCCCCAGTCCAATTCTTTTTTGTCCCCCATAAACCCCTCACCAGAACGGCCAAAGGTTCGCCATCAAACCCCGCCCCCAACAGAGCAGCTGGAGTTACAACATCCAGCCTCGTCTCCTTGAGTCCCTCCATACCAGCATCATGTTCTGTCTCTGCAGTCTGATGTGAGATGTGTGGAGGGTCCGGGCTGCAAGGATTATGGCAGTCGTTTCCCAGAACAAGCTGGGACCTGTTTACTTGAAGGTTTTAACATTTCTGTACTTTTAGGTGACAGAAGGAGAAATGTGGCCCAGTGATGCTGGAGAAACATTTTTTATTAATGATTTTATCACTGAGCACAGCCTGGATTTGATGTTTTTTAACTTGGAACTGTTTACAGACTCAAATACTGTCCAGACTTTTTTGATGATCTCAGTGAACTGCTGTCTATGATCTGTGTTGACTTTGACCGTGTCATTATTGTTGGTGATTTTAACATCCATGTGGACCCTCAGGACAAAGGGACTAAAGACCTGAGTAACACTCTGGACAACTTTGGGCTGAGTCAGCATACAACAGAGACCACACATAATAGAGGACACACTCTGGACCTTCTGATCTCTAAGGGTCTGAGCATCTCAAAGGTCACTGTGTCTCATGTGGGCCTGTCTGATCATTCCTGTGTTTTCTTTGACAGGACGATTTCAGTCACACAAATGTGTCAACAGCAGTGATCACAAAACAGTGTCTAACTGAAAACAGTGGTGAGATCTTTGACCAGGTCTTCTCTGTAACTCCTGCCCTGTCCAGCGTTCAGTCACTGGGGTGATCAACAGATTCAATATTAAAATGTTAAATGTTATGGACACTATTGCTCCCACTAAGGTGAAGGTTGTCTCTGGGAGGAAGAAGTCTCCCTGGAGAAACTACAGTCTGGTGAAAAATGGAAAACAAGTGTCGGAAAGCTGAGCGCAGACGGAGAAAAACAAATCTCCAGGTTCATTATATTTATAAAGAGAAATTTAGAAACTCTTAATTTACAACTGAGGAATGCAGGAAGCCTGACTTTTCTGATGTTATCCCAAAACACTGGTGTTCAACTGTTTACTAAACATAAATCATAAAATGCTTTTCAGAATGCAAAATTTATTCAAGCCATTTAGTTTAAATTAAAATGGCGTTTAATACTAACCAAAATAAACTGTCAGGATGTAGACTATAAACCTGAATGAATTTAGGTACTGCACACCTGCTAAATGTACTAAATCCATCATTTTCAGGGAGAGGACAGGCGGTATATATGTTTTTTTTACCCTGTAAAGCCTTATATTTTAACATTGGAGGTCGATGGAGTTGAACTCACTTTTGGAGCCTGGCCCTTGTGGTCATTACAACGTTTTTTTTACTTCCTGGGTGAAGTCGTTGTTGGAATCTGGATGTAGCCCCTTGAAATAATGACTGAAGTTTTAATAGTCCTTTATTACTATCAGAGATATTGGTAGGTGAGAGAACAATATGAATCTTTTAGGTCATTGTTGAGAAACCATGCTGCAAAGTTTGCTTCTCCTTTTCTAAATCTAAAAGATCTAAACGGATGTTAAGTCACGAGGAAGACTGAGACAATCCCAGTTACATCAATGGGCATGTCACTGTAGCTCAGAAGATATGAGCTGTTATTTTTCACCAAATCAACAATGTCCATCTCTGTTTCCTTTCTTCTCTTGTGAAGCAAACACTGCTTCATGTGAAACAAAAGCTGTAATCAGCAGCTGAGGACTTCCACCCAGATGATTGTCCCTCTTCCATCAGATTTAAATGTTCACATAAGCAGCCTCCTGTTGTGGAAAACCTTCTCTTACCTTCAGAGTGGGGCGAAGGAAAAATTACTGAGACGCCTTGGATTCTTTCCCTCCTTTGTTTCCTTTTTTCTATTTTTTCATGTCTTTTTTCTATTATTCATGTCTTTTCATTTTTTTTCTATGTTTTTTCTCTTTTCCTGTTTCTTATTTTCACCATGTCTCACACAAAATGTAAGATAGATCTTTTTAGTCACTTTCTGAGGTTTGCAG
The DNA here is from genome assembly GCA_014839995.1 of Xenentodon cancila. Classification (NCBI taxonomy): domain Eukaryota; kingdom Metazoa; phylum Chordata; class Actinopteri; order Beloniformes; family Belonidae; genus Xenentodon; species Xenentodon cancila. Next base: position 2,732,835 of record CM026203.1, read on the forward strand.
GTAAATTATATTCACATCCTCATAAAGAAAAACACCTAAATGTGTTTCAGAATCTTTTAACCCACTTCTTTCCTCGCCGGCCCCCACGCCACAGGGGTCACTGATTTTAGAAAATAGCCATTGCTATTAGCCCAGGTTCCCTTCCAGTTACAACCTTAATTAACAGCCTGACCAGTCCCCGACTGGGTCCAGCAGTTCCTCATAGACTACTCTTCACCAAGCCTCTTGATGGGCAGCCGTCTTCGTACCCTTTTAAACGTGGTTTTCACAAAGATTAGTCTATACTAATCAACGCACCAGGCCTGCCCTGGTCGGCACTAGGTCATGTCAGGAAGAAAGTCCAGACAAATGTTATAAGAAACCACACACACATCAACTTAAGCACAAAATGCACAAAACCCCCAAATCAAAAAACAATCCACACTTTAAACAGTCATTAAATCTACTCAACCTTCCGTCCATCAACTCAACCATGAAACAGTTTTTTTAAAGAAAATAAATGAAACAGTCTCACTCAGAAATCACCAGGGGTCTTGGGAACCTTCGGCAGTGCACCTCCCCGCCCCGAACGGACATCAGTCCACATCCCTGAAGGTGACGCAGGATAAGGGTATGAAGTAGTCTCGCATGGATGTCCTCTCCGTGACGAGAAGGACTCCACAGACGAGGTTGTGGAAAACCCTAACACCTCTGTATAATATGTTTTAACCACTAGCTGACTATCTGGACTGAAACTGGGTTCATTTTATTATCATGAAAAAGACGTGAGAGAAGATCCAAGTTTAGAAGATTTAGATTTAATTTCAGCAGTCAAACATACATCAGGCGTATTGATGCAGGAATGACAAAGAGTCTCAGTAACACCACAGAATAAAATAGACCAAACCCTACATGATTATATAACTAATCATTGTGTTTTTGTGCGTCAGGAGAGCAGGTAACTCAGGGACCAAACACGAATCTGCACAAACGTGCAACACGAAGGCCACAGGATGTGTTAAAGACAAGAGTCAGACCATAGAAGAAGTCACAGAATATGTCAGAGACAAAATATACGCGTGACCACCGGTCAGGTCACAGATTAACACTTTCCATCACACCTACCATTACGGTTAGCCCACGTGCAGCCATTCTGAAACCAAATGAACAAGCATCTTTGTTCTCCTTTTGTAATACTTATTTCATTTCCCCCTGCTGTGCAGTTCAGTACCTTATTCTGTCAGAGAGGACTGTTTTCACATTTATCAGGGATTCAAAGAAAGACATTAACAAAAATCACAAGGCATTTTTATAGATTGTTATAACTGCAGTCTCTTCATGGAGGAGGTTTACTGGTTCAGTGCTGTGACTGATTAATATAATAATTCATCTCCACTCTCCCACTTCAACTCCTCTTTCCTGACTCCTTCGTCCTCACCTGCATGAAAGACACAAGCATGTGTGGCTGCCTCATTGAACTTTTGTCAGGAAATAGACAGATTTCTCAGAAAAATGTGTAATAATCACTTTGCATTAGACACATCTTCTCTGGCTCAGACTGTCACTGCAAGCGCGACCTTTTTGTGGAAGAATTATTTCTTAGAATTGTTTGTCTGCAGAGAATCTATACATGCTGCAGAGATGAAGAAGATAACAGCAGCGTATCATCCCAGAGGACTCCCATCATGCTGGCAGAGCTCTTTAAGTTCTTTTTAATCCCACGTGGAAAGCATTCCTCTCAACACTTAAGGGTTTTCATAGGTTTTTCTGAGGAGTGAGACTGTTTCCGATGAAACCACAAGATAAGATAAGATAAGATAAGATAAGATAAGATAAGATAAGATAAGATAAGATAAGATAAGATAAGATAAGATAAGATAAGATAAGATAAGATAAGATAAGATAAGATAAGATAAGATAAGATAAGATAAGATAAGATAATTCTTTGATCCCTGGAGGGGAAAATACATTGACATTCACATGGGCAGTGATGGACAGAATCAGTCACTTGTTGCAGGAATGAACTACAGTGGTGACACAAGGCCAAGCCAGGCTAGGATCCTTCCCATGTCCTTGATCACAAATCTTCAGAGGGAAGGAGAAGAAATGCCTGGTTTAGGAGAAGGTGAGAGGACGAGTGCAGGAGACAAGATCCTGCAAGGTGGTGAGAATGAAGCAACTGGGAGCTTGGATGAGAGTCTGGATGTGCGTGTAGATAGTCTGTATCGTCTGCCTGATGATACACAGATGATGTGATTGGTCTGTGGGGTCCTTTGTGATGTTTACAGCCCTGCGAAGATAACAGGAACTGGTGATGTCTTCCCAGAAGCCAATGCTGCCCCATGTCCTCCCAGAGTTGGAGTTCTGACCTCTCAGTATTCCCGTGAAAACCTGACAAGAACCAAGAAATTCTGACATCCAAGTACAAATGAAACACATTGTAGGGGATTCATTACAATTTAGTTTTTTTGTTTTTATTTGTAAAACCATGATTCTGTGTCACCTTTGAGTGTAGCTGACAGCTGCACAAAAGCCCAAACACTAAAGCAGCAGATTTAGTGGGATTTCATGTGAGGCTCTGATCCTGATCCATGATTCCTTTCAAACCGAATTAGTAAAATCCTGTAAATCTTCTGACATCCTGGTCCTGAAAGTCCCTAGAGGAGTTTAAATGAGAGTTACGGTTTAACTGGTGTTAAACTGTAATCCTAACTCCTCCAGGCTGGAGCTCAGACAGGAGGAGGAGGAAAACTGAGTTCAGGAACTCTGTGGTGACACATTTATTAAAATGATGAATCACTTTTGCACCAGACATCTTGTCCTGCCTCGTACCAGAAACTATGATTTATGATCACCTCCCAGTTCACCGTCACAAAACAATACCAGGAGAATTATCGACATCTGAGGATCTCTGTAAAACAAATTAATGATCACATAACACAGCTGCAGTCCTTAAAGCCCTGTTTCGAAACCTTAATCAGTTCATGACAAAGAAGTCATTCAGAGCAGCGAGACAACGCTGCTTTCATGACGAGGAAGGAAGTTTAATCTCTGGGATCTGAAGGTGAAGAGCTAAGAGGATCCTTGTTTACCAACATGATTCATCATAGAGAGTTAATTTCACCGGTACTGGACCCAGACTGGAATAAGGGATGGTGAAGATCTTTCCATTCCTCTGTTCAGATAAGAAAAAGGATGTGAACTCCCTAGAGTTAACTGGTTTTCTGCTTTAATTTGCCATAAAATGTTATCTAATCTTCATCAAGGTTACAGTAACAGACAAGCGAAAGACATTGTCACCCAGGGGTTTCTGAAAAGCCTTCTCCTAACTCCACCTCCAGTTAAAAAAGGATGGGGGGAAAAAAAACCTAAAGTGATGGCAGCTAGATGGAAACCAAAACCTTTTTTTTGTTTTTGTTGGTATGATTTAAAGCTATCTATCTCGGCTGAAAACTTGGACTGTTTAACATGGAGGTCAATGGAGACTGGCTCACTTTTGAAATCTGTCCTGACAGCAATGAGAGACCTGGAAAGACCTGTAGTGGCCAGGAGGACATTGCAATAGTCCAGGCAGGTGGTAACTGTGGCCTTTATCAGGGCTCAGGTGGCGTAGAAACATCATAACCACTACCCTCAGAGCTAAACTTCTTGGTGGACAGACTGATGCGCATGGATGACCAAGAGCTTGGTCTTGAAGAGGTTTAGCTGAAGGTGCTATTCCTTCATCGATGAAAAGATGTCAGAGAAGAAGGCTGATAGCCTTGCAGAGATGGTAAGGTGATGGATGTAGCTCTTTACCATGAATGGATGTAGCTCTTTTGCACAGATGGACAGATTCAGAAGAATCTGAAGACCTTTAGCCAGGTGTGTCAGTGTATGGTTGATCATCTGGCCATGTAGACGACGTTTCAGACAGTTTCTGTCCTTCATCGAAGATAGACAGATGGTGAGGGAATCTTTCTCCACATACAGACCCCAGACTTTCCTCCAAGCTAAACTCTTATGAAAGTGTTTAACTGAGATGAAAGCTCTAGCAGTAGATATCTTCAGATATTCTGCAGAGCAAATACTCTCTGCTGGATTTCAATTCATTTCTGAGTTCAAGTATCTTCTTAATTCTTAATTCTTTTTCTTAATTTCCCTGCTGCATATATATAAATTGTTAATACCACATTCAGTAAAACCTGAAAACCACATATATACTATATGCATTTTGGTCTTGCAACAAAGGTTGTTTTTTTTTCGTGCATGGGTGTGTGTGTGTGTGTTTTCTTCACTCCCTCTCTTGACAGTCTATCATACTTTATTGACTCCTAAAAAAAACAAAAAAAAAAAACGATGGTGTCAAGGAGGACTAAAGATGGATACATATTGACTACATAAAAGTACCATGAACAAATTATTTATATAGATATAGATATATATCGTATGCATACATACATACACATACACACACATATAACAAATAAAAAAAGGGGCAGAAAATAATAACAAGTCATAAAAAAGGGACCAGTCCAGGAGTGCCCCACATCCCCAATGCTGAACCACTTTAAACCAGAGGCCTGGGCAGGACCCCCGGCCCAACACCAGCACTCAGCCCAATGGTGGCAGCACATGGGGAGGGACAGCAGAGACCTGAAGGTAGCACAGGCCAGCCACACTGCACCCCACTACATGCCAAGAATGTGCCCAGCTAGCGGATAGCGGGATACATCATCCCACCCCCACACCCCCACCCCTCAGAAGGTCCCCAGCCAGAGGGTGACCCACGCACCAGATTTACCAGCCGAGGTGCACCCTGGGCCTGCTAAAGTTCTGGAAGGTTCCCGCAGCAGTTCCAAACAGTAGGGGCAGACACCAAACAACCCAGGTACCCAATACCCCAGGTCCCAGCAGTCAATGGGCCAAAATGCCAACAAACCCATCTTGCCAATGCTCCTCCATCCCAGCTATCTCCATAAATGCAGTTCTGCATACTGTGTATATGAGAGCACATTACAAATAAGGTAAGATAAGGCAATGGAGGAGGGAGGCCCGTCAGGGGCAGAGGGCCCATTCCCCCTTACGAGCCCTGCCTGGCAGCTCACACCTCTACCACCAGAGGCTCCCTGCAGCAGGGCTCCCAGGACGCACACATGGCCGAAACATTTTCGCAGTCACAGAAAACGTACAGGCGTTGGCTCCAGGGAAGGCTGCCGGGCAGAGCCGTGCAGGACTGTCACTGACACCCATCTCGGGTGTGCCCCATCTCTCAATTCTGTCTTCTCAACATTCTCAATTCTGTCACTTGACAAGTCAACATTTCTGTCTGCTGTGATTGTTGTCAGCTTCCTAACTTACCTCGTTTCAGCCCTTTACCACCTTTCCCTGCTCTGCCTTTCCACCTATGTGACAGACACACAGCTGTACAAGCCCTCCTCACTGCTCCTTCTCCTCCTGATACAAAACGGCAGCACTGGAAGTCAAAGCCTGCACATGACAACATGGATAGCTGCAGGGTTGCCATGGAAACAGACTCAAAGCTCCCCTCGATCCTCTCGGCTCAGCATCTTGGTGTTGGTGAAAGGTGTTGGGCTGTAATATGTCCCTGCAGTTCCTCTGCTGTCATTGTTTTCACACATTCACAAGATTTACACTCAAATAAAGTTTGAACAACAGCTTGTGACTATTTTCAGGACTTAACAAAAAATGAAGGAAAAAAAAGAATGTGGGCACTGAATACCACCTTTCTGTTTCCAGAGGATTTAAAAGGATAAGTCGCTACCATCCATCCATCTGTTTTCTGTACCTGCTTGTTCCTGTTTAGGGTCATGGGGGCCTGCTGGAGCCTAGCCCAGCTCTCTTTTGGCAAAAGGCAGGGGTCTAAGTTGTTATCAAAAGCAGGATATGAGTATCAGCACATATCAAGAACTCTATAAAAGCAGTTTTTAGCCCATTTTTCAATTAACCGGGTTTGGACAGTATAAGTCCTTTCCAATGTGGTATCTAAGCTACCAGAGGCTAGACACTTTCATAGGTCACATTACCCTGTGATGCTACTAAGTGATGTCCCGATCTGATCATATGATCGGAAATCAGGGCTGATCATGTGATTTTTGAATGATTGGGATTAGGTGGAAATGATTGGATTTTTTCACTAAATGACATTATTTAAATAACAATTATGAACAAACAATTACAGTTAATGTCTGGCGGAAGGTAGAACCTAGAGTACCAGTTGTAGCTCGTGAGCTGACGTCAGTGTTACCAGCTACATTTAGAGAGTTTTTAGACCCCTTTAGCAACTTTTTCTTCTAAAAAAGCGTCTAGCGACAAATCTAGTTACTCTTTTGTAGATTTCTAACTTAAAGGCTCATATCGTTGTCATGCTCTACTCCAGCAAGCAGCCCATGCCACTGTTGGCCCCTCCCCCGTAACAACGCATTCCAAGCAGCCCAGTCCTCTGGCAGACGACTGTGACTGTCAGATGCAGTCACAGCAGGAGACTTTCTCCTCTCCACATACAGACGTATGTAGTTTTATTATTTGCAAGTTGTTTTTTTTCTTCTTTTTTGTGGCTTATCAAAGTATTGGGTCAGGACTTGCTATCATATTCAAAATCAAATGACTCGGATTCCATCCATCCATCCATCCATCCATCCATCCATCCATCCATCCATCCATCCATCCATCCATCCATCCATCCATCCATCCATCCATTGCTGGTTCTACCTACTTTGGTGACCTAAGCCGGAATATAGTTTGGTCCCCCATCCCTCCATATTTGTAAAACCCCAACAATTCATAGACAACAACTGTATGACAGACCTTTAACGTTTATTTGTTGATCAAACACAAATTTCAATAACATAATATAAATAACAATAAAAAGAATAATTTAATGAAATGACACAAATAAAGCAGAGCTCTTCTTCCGGTTTTGTACAGATATTTACAAGGTCCTGACAGCAAAGAAAAAATAAATAAATAAATAAATAAATAAATAAAAGGTCCTGACAGCTCCCACAATATAAATAATAATTAATAGATGGCATGTTCAACGATGCAAAACAGTAGAATGTAAAAATGAAATATAAAAGTTGCAGTTAACTTAAAGGTCAGTCCCAGTAACAGCAAAGATTATTTCTTTTTGTTCAACAACACAAATTGAAAGTGGATACTTTGTACTTGTGTTTGGTAAACTAAGCCTTAAAGAAGCAGAATGTGCAAACAACAAAACATAAAACTGTAATGTAACACTATCCAAAGTCTCTGATAGCTTTCAGTGTACACATCTGGACTTCCTTGCGGCAAGGCACCTCACGATTTATGTTTTTTAAACCAAGTCCATTGTGGCATTGTGGACCTCAGGTACATTTCTGATAAGCTTCAGTTTGGAGAAGCTCCTCTGCAGCAGCAAAAATAGTGACAGCAATTCACAGGGACATCCATATACATTAGTGTGAACCTACTTCAGCTTCTTCTCCTGTAAGAAACTGAAAAAGTTTTGGCAAATCTGGGAAAGCTTGCAATTCCAGTGCCAGCTCCTTTCAATCCAGTGCTTCTTCAGCTCTTAAAGAAGTTAACATGCACACTGAACTTCACTCATGGTCTGTGATCTTTCTCACGGTGGCACAATGGAGACATCCACCACTCCATTAAAATGGAAATCTACTTTTCCAGGATGAGTTCCATGTGTGATTGAAGGGGATATTGTGATGCCTGCTTCCAGCTGTGTCTCAGTTGTTGAGTTGCTGCTTGTTCCCTGATTTGTAGCTGTATTCAAACATACAGCCACACTTAAAATCCACACTATTACACCACTGCAAAAAGTCTGTTTTGTCGTTCTACTTCATATAAACTAGGCATTGTACAAATAAAGTTTATTATATTTGACTATGACCTACATTTACTGTAAATGGTAATAATGTTCAATTGTAACATTCATGACTAATAACAATACTAACATTATGTAATAATAATGACAGCAAACTTACACCTTTCAGCGAATGGTGAAGATGTGGGCAAAGGCCTTTCTGCAGCAGCTTCTAGAGGCCTCTGCAGATATTTTCTCTTTGCATCTGTTCAGGACAGATGTGGAGTAGATTTACCTTTTACTGTACAGTACAAAGCAACACATACAGCTGCAGCACACAGACTACTACAGGATGTTATCAATATAACATGTAATAACAAGTTATTACTAAAATAAAAGTGGTTAGACTAAAATAATATAGCTACACAATAGGTATGATTTCTTTTGCAGCATTATTATTAGCATTATTATTATCAGCATATGTATCCATCCATCCATCCATCCATCCATCCATCCATCCATCCATCCATCCATCCATCCATCCATCCATCCATCCATCCATCCATCCATCCATCCATCCATCCATCCATCCATCCATCCATCCATCCATCCATCCATCCATCCATCCATCCATCTTTGTTTGCTTATCCAAGGTCGGGTTGCAGGGGTAGTAGCCTAAGCAGGGAAGCCCAGCCGTCCATCTCCCAAGCCAATTCGTCCAGCTGATCTGGGGGGATTCCAAGGTGTTCCCATGCCAGGTGAGAGACATACTCCCTCCAAGTCCTGGATCTCCTCCCAGAGGGACATGCCCGGAAGACATCACCAGGGAGGTATCCAGGATGCATCCTCACCAAATGCCTGAGCCACCTCATCCGGCTCCTCTCAGTGCGGAGGAGCAGCGACTGTCTCTGAGCTGCAGAGATGAGATGCAACTGGAGAGCTACGCAGGGAACAATGTCCGTGTTAGAAATGCTGGCAGCCATCAGGAAGACCGAGGTCAAGTCTGCAATTACATCAGTTGCATCATGTTGTCTCTTAGTAATCAAACTCAGGAATCAGAAGCAGCCTGAACCACTCCCACAGTGATAGGGCTCATTTAAACCTCATTTAAACCTTTGGCAAAAAGGACTAAGGAAACTCCTACTAAGATAATTCACTTTTTAAAGCAACAAACAGGACAAAGCACAGCCTTAATTCTTTAAAGACCACTTCAATGTCAACACAATATAATTTCAACAGGAGTCCCATGAATACATCATGGAAAGACGGTAGAGCCACAGAAAACAGGCTACAAGCTATAAACAAAACCACGACTGTATAAAACAACTCGACACAGCCCCTGGTAGTAGGAAGAGACTCCACCCTTAGTTCTGAACGGGTGGAGCGGGAAGGCCTGGAAGCCTGGCCACCGTAGTCCAGTTACAGAGGGTTAACTATTTTAGCTTGAATGACGTAGCTTATGCTAATCTATGATGCTAACTAAAACAAACTCACATTAATTCTTGTCAAAAATGTCCAATCAGCCTCATATCTGATGCTGCAACTGAAACATCTGCTGCTTAAACAGAAAGGACGTAAGGCATTGAGCATCACTGGGACCCTCAACGAGGCGATACTCAGCTATCTGCTTTTACCCTGCTGCTTCCAGCGGGTATTAATCTGCTCTTTCTCATTCTGACTGTAATAAACCGGTCCAGACATTTTTGTTTTCTGCAGAACAGAGATAGATCTCACAGCAGCCTAAAAAATCACCTGGAATGAACACAACCCTCATGAGGGTTTCGTTTCTGTCTCGGTGGTACGTTTCTGGCGGCTCTGTGATGCATCACCAGAGACCTCTGTTTGGTACGATGACCTTTACGGCGTTAATGGCGCTCCGGCAGGAATCCAGTCAAGCTCTGTAGCGCCGAACCAGGTAGGAACACTTAATTCATGACATTTCGCTGGAGCTGTTCAGCGATATATCTGAGGCAAGGACACAAGAAGTCATCCAGCAACTTTGCTGCAGATTGAAACGTTAACCTTTCAGGAAGCTGTCCAATCATCTCCAATCAGCAGGTAGTTTTAGTGTCTGAAGACCTGACAGAAGAAACAACAGCCGCCTCATGCATGATAGAAAACTCTACACTCCGTCCAGTAATGGCCTTTGTTAACTTTCCGACAGTTCAGTGTACTGCTGTCTAACAAACATTAACAAACAGGATATGAAGTACTATTTTACCTGTGTGCAACATTCAGGAGGCTCTGCTTTACAGATATGATACAGATATTTGAACTGCTACAGATGCTGCTTTTGAGTCTAAAGTGGATGTGCAACTCAGCAAACTTGGAAAACGATCCATGTGTTGTTTTTGTTTATACTGTACAATCCCATGATTTTGTTACACACACAAACATAAAAAAACAAAAAAGCATTGGCTCAAAAGACTTTTACCAACATTTGAACATGAATGTATGAAGACGGTAGAAAGAGCTGATAAGGTAGGAAATAAGGAAGAAGAAAAGGAGCCCAGAGGAGGTGGAGGATGTTGTTTTTGCAGCCCTTATAGTTGCTCCTCCCAGTGGAACCGACCCTTTGTCTCCTCTGAAGAATGTTCACGTTCACGTTTTTGAGGTGGCAGGCATGGAAGAAGATAGCAGGTTAGAGAAGTGTGAATACAAGTGAAAAGGGTAAGGTTAACGAGAGTCACATAAAAAAATGAAGCTGGAAAATGGAAAAAAGGAAGGAGAAGAGAAGAAAGTCTGGGGTTTGGAGGTGTGACAAAGTGTAGGAGGTGGAGGATGAAATAGAGAAGGAAGAGTGGGGCAGCAGCCAGCTGGGAACGATGCCTCACCTGAGCCTGTGTGTGAGGCGTATTGTCGGCCTGTATTGAGAGATTCAAGACTCAAATAACAGGTCAGAGTACCCAGCCTTCTTTGAGTCATTAGAGCGGTAAACAGAAAGTGTTCTTAAAGGGGGCCATCATTCACTCACGTGGGCAATGGCGGTCATACCTGGTGGGGCATTATTATGGGAGGGTACGGCCTGTCTGATCCGAATCTGAGCAGCGTTCTGTTGTTGGACCACTGTACCAGTCAAAGTTTGTCCACAACAAACACCATGTTGGAGCACAGGGCCTGGCAGGACACTCTACACCACAGTTCGATGGTTGACTTTATAGCTGCGTCATCGGACCTGTGGTTGTATGTTTTGGACACTCAGGTGAAGAGGGAAGCTGATCTGTGACGACCTGAGGTGTCAACTAGACAGAGGCTACAAACATTTGCATGTGACTGCACTGGACCTGAATCTGAATCAAGTTAAGACTGGCACTAATCCAGACACTGACAACAACTTTAAACTGGATCCTTTTGGTTACTTCCTGTATGTAGCTCAGGACTTTTTTAGTCCATCTAGCCATTTACCTCCTCTTTTCTGAGCAGCCTCAGCAGAGGCCCGGAACTTCTTTCCCTCAGAATCTCCAGGATTTATGTTATCAGGTTCAGTGGCCCCGGTAGGGTCTCTCAATGTAAACTGGTCCAGAAGGACAGGCCAGACTAAGAGAAATTCTTCTTGACTTGTATGGAAAAGAAAAATTAGGAAGTGTAACATCCCCCACCCAGATGTTGGTACCAGTGTCTCCCCCTTGAGTCAGGTCTGCAGGAGGGGCCTGTATGAAAGCACCTGATGATGAGTTGTTGTTTGTTGTTTGTGGTTTGAAAAACATTAAATAGGGATTGGACAGTGTTGTGATGGCCTCCAGTACAATTGTGCAATACCTTGGTGTTATTTTTTTTATCAGGATTTGTTGTTTAAACAGCATATTAATCAGGTTTGTAAGTCTTTGTTTTTCCACCTCCATAATATCGCAAACATTAGGAGCATCCTCTCCCAGAGCGATGCCGAAAAACTAATTCACATCTCCGTATCTTCTAGACTAGATTACTGTAACGTGTTGTTGGCTGGATGTCCAAGTAATTCTCTGAACAGCCTCCAGATGATCCAAAATGCAGAAGCGCGAATGCTGACAGGAATCAACAGGAGAGACCACGTCTCTCCAGTTTTAGCTTCCCTCCATTGGCTCCCCTGAAAACTTAAAATCCAGTTCAAAATTTTATTACTTGCATATAAAGTCCTAAACACTCTAGCACCACTATATTTGCAAGACCTGATGGTTGCTTATGTTCCTAATAGAATTTTCCATTCTCAGGGTGCAGGTTTACTCGTAGTTCCTAGAAGATCCAAATGTAGATTTGGAGGATGGGAACCATCACTATGGAACCAACTTCCAGTTTGGTTGGCTGCTTTGCTTGGAGGCTGATCCCACCTCCACCTTTATAGATATAGACCTACGTTGCAGGGGACCCCAACATTATCCCCTGACTGGTGCCCCTCACCTCCTCTGTTTCTCTTTACCTTCTTCAGGTCAATCCTCAGTTATTATTAGAAGTATCTCATAAGTATAATTGTTCTCCATCGTTCTTGTAGTTTGTTCTGCTGGTCTGTCTCCTCTTTTTCTCTTCTGTTCATGTTTGCAGACCAGAACCTCAGGAGCTGCATGCTGACCTGCAGTCCCACCTCTGACTATCCCAGTGTTTACCTCCACCTGTCTGTATAGATGTCTCTGTTGGATACCTGCTGACATCCTGACCCCCCTTATGATCCAGGTCCTGATCCAGGTTTCTTCTCTCTTAAAGGGAGTTTTTCTTGCCACAATTTGGTTTAAGGTTTTTCTTCCACTAGGGGAGTTTTTACTTGCCGTTGTTTATGTAATAATTGCTCGGGGGTCATGTTCTGGGTCTCTGGAAAGCGCCTAGAGACAACTTGTGTTGTAATAGACGCTATATAAATAAAATTGAATTGAAAATTGAATTGTTTCTATTGTGTTCCCTCCACCTGCAGGGTGGGCTATATGAGTCAGGTTCTATGTTAAACAGGTAGCAGCTGCATGCATGGGCCTCAGCATTCTGATCCTCAGTCACAGAAACTGTCCATATGTGACAATTTTCTTTAAATGGATCATTCACTGTTTTAAGGCTGCCTCAGTCTGTAGAAACTGACATTCACACTCATCTGATCCTGCTTTTCAGCTACCCTTCCCCCCTTACCTCCCCATTAATGAGCTGCTGTCTTAGTAAGACAGCCAATCCTGTTCTTGTCAGAGGGAAACAATTCTTTCAGGATTATGGACCAGACGACACGTCACATCTCAGTGGTTCACTTCTGAAGGATTACATGAATGACAAAATTAAAAAAAATGATAGAAAAAGAAATCCCTTACAGAGTTGGCAAACATGCAGGGGTAATTAGACACTGCTAAGCAGTTTAAAGGAGATGCTTACACAAAGGGATTCGTTTATGAATTAACTCACTGTGTCGAGGGCTGGATAGAGGGATGATGGGGGATGCTGAGTTATAGGACAGGATGTGTTCCAGTTTCATGCAACAATATAAATATTGTATTGGTAAGGTAGTTGGACTACGAACATGTCTTACTGATACCTGGATGATTTTTGATTTCCTGATAATAATCTCAGGTAAGACTCAGGTTGTTGTTCTTAAACCTGAGTTGTTGAGAAACATAATACAATCAGTCAGAATGTGTTATTGGGATTAAAGAAATCACTTGTATGTGATTGAAGTTACTTTTGTCTGATAGATTCCGGTTTGTTTATGTGAACAAGGAGTCTCCCTCATCCACCAGAGTTAAATCTAGGTCCCAGACTTTTCTGGAAGCAGCAGATTTGCTCTGTCTTCAGGTCTACCTCCAGTCCCAACAGGAGCATTTCACCAATGGAGCAGATCAGAGTTCGTTCTGCTCAGTTGGAATCATGTGATCAAGAGTTAACTGAAGGTTTCTAGATCATGTGAGAATCATGTGGTAATCTGCTCATTTAACAATGAAATTAATTTGGGTTAAATCTTAAAGATGTGGTAGGGAACTTCCCTGAAACTTAGTAACTGGGTAGAAAAATCGAAAACATAAAACAGCATAAATACCACAGCCAGCGCCTCTGTTGGACTCCAGAACTGTTTCCCTCAGCCCCTGCTGTTAGTCAGGAGTGCGCTGTGCTGGCTGGAGCAAGTACATCTGAGCTGTAACGCATGAGCAGGAGGAAGTTAGTTTATTATGGCAGGTTACAGTAGGTTTGTATACATTTTTTGATCTCAAAAAGATGGTGCTGGCATGTTTTGCAGCTCGTCTGCTGCTGTCCCTCTGGTGGGTGTTTGTGCTGCTTCTGTCTTAGTACCCTGCATGCGGAGTCTCTGCTGGTATATGGACGTCAGTTTCTCATAGATCTCAAGTATAATGTGAGCGATCTATGTACATTTTGTTATAATAGGCACAAAACTTTGACCCAGTTGTTGTCAGGCATTATGGGTCACCTGTTCAGGGCGTTAGCCTTCCTCTCATGGCAGAAGCATCAAATGGCAATTGCAGTTGCCATCTGGTGGAATTGACAGCTTCCTTGGCATGCTTGTCGTCTTTTTCACACCCAGGATCTGGATTATTTAATCTCTACACATTGTCCTGGTGTTTCTTCGATCCATTGGAGGCCTGCATCATTCCTGTTGTTTGCAGACCTCGTGGCTCAGGCAGTGGTGGTGGTTTTGTGATGATTCACAGCCAGCTGTGGAAAGTAGTTGCATCGGTTGTGTCGGTTAGTAGCCAGTTGTGTCATGCCTGGTCATGCCAGGTTTTTTGCTCCTTTGAATATACTGCCTCACAACTCACTTGAGTTTCTCCCAGTATTTTATATACTTTGTATCGACCACCTAAAACTAATAACGATTTCTAAATGACTTCACAGCTCTTATTGCTTCCCCACTCACTCCAGAGGTCATATTTTGGACTTGGTTTGCTGCTCTGGTGTTACACCTAAAGACTGCGAAGCCCATTTCATTCCCTTCTTTGACCATAAAACTAATCTCTTTCAAAATATGTTTTTCTTCCCGTTACATTTCTTTCAGGTAAAGCGATTATATTAATCTGGACACTTTTTCATCTGCCATAGATAACCTCCCCACTCCATGCAGTCTTTCTACTCCTTATAAATTAGTTTCTCTCTATAACAACAACCTTCGTAACACATTTTCTCTTCTTAAACACAGATCTGTTTCCTTCTCCCGTTCTGCCCCATGGTTTACTCCCATCCCACCCAAGCTTGAACACTTTGCCAAGAAGACTGGACTCACCATTCACAAGGATATTTACAATAACCATATTCTATAATATAAAGTCAGTATTGCTTTAGTAAAATCTACATACGACTCTGGCTTAATCTGCTCTAGTGTAGGAAATTCCGAATCTTTCTTTTCTCTGCTTAACAATATTAGAAGACCTCCAGACTCATTCCATTTCCATCTATATTCAGCTGACTTCTGCAAATCCTTTTGGTCCTTCTTTGCTTCAAAAATCTCCAACATTCACTAATAACTAGTCTCTGAAGGAGCTGCTGCGTCCACTGCAGACTCTACCCCCCACCTACCTTGTCCACCACCCACCTATTCTTTTTTAGTTTTACTCTTCTTTCCATGGCTGATATATCTAAGCTTATTAAAAGAAATCTTACCACCTGCTTGCTCAACCACCTGCTTGCTTGAACCTCTCCCTACGGTTTTAATCAATGCTTGTCTCCCTTCAATGGTTCCTTGCATCACTGTCATTATTCACTCTTCCTTCAACACTGGATATGTTTCATCAGCCTTGAAGATAATCACTGTCATGCCTATCATCAAAAAAACCTGGTGCCAATTCATCCAACCTCAATAACCCTTATCCAATCTCTAAACTTCCCTTCATCTCCAAATTTCTTGAAAAGGTTGTTGCCTCTCAGCAAACATCTCAGTAATAACTTCCGTCACCTCCACAGGACAGAAACAGCTCTTAAAAATGATCAATGACCTTTTGATGGCAGCTTTCTCCAGTCTTCTCGCCATTCTTATCCTCCTAGAACTTAGTGCAGCCTTTGACAACATTTATCACAGCACAGACTAGCATTCCTTTGGTGTCTCTCATACACCTCTCACTTGGTTCTCCTCTTATCTCTCTGGCTGCACATAGTTCATAAAACTCAAGTCTCACACTTCAAATTCAGTCCCCATCACTACCGGTGTGCTCCTGGGCTCAGTCTTAGGGCCACATCTGTTCATCATCTACATACTGCCCCTTGGACACGTATTCCGTAAATATGATATCAACATCCATTCCTATGCAGATGACAGTCACTTCTACATCTCCTCCAAACTCCTACTCCTTACTACAACTCCTCAGTTACACTTTCCTCCCTTTCTGACTGCCCTCAGGAAATCAAAGCATGGTTCTCCTTGAACTGTTGTCAAACTTAACAGCAATAAAATAAAATTTCTACTCATTGGCATGATCTTCATTCTAACTGAGACTCAAAGTTCTTCTTTCAAATTGACGGCTCTTCCATTTATTTCTTTTAGTACTTCTGTAAGGTGACCTTGCATGTAGAAAGGTGCCAACAAATAAAATACATTTAATGTTAATATTGATATTAATATTAATATTAATATTAATATTACGAAAACCTGAGGCATCAGAGAACAGATACCTGAGAGGAAATCAGTAATGGAACGAATTGAGGTAAAGAAGTTTTATATGCCTCAACTGTATCTGGATGTAATGCTACATAGTGTACATTTTTTATTGGAATGTATAACTAAATCAACCTGGGGCCTTTTAGCGGTGATGTATTGCTTGACTTCCTGTTTGTTGTTTGCAGTCTGTTGCCATTTTCACAGTTTCACGGGCTCAGATTCTTCAAATCTTTCTCCAAATTTTTAAAATCTAAACTTAGCCTGTTTTCTGATAATAAAACACTATATATGGTAAACTTCTTTTTTTAAATTGAGCACTTCCACCTTTTTTTCCTTCTGTAACTTTCATTGTCACTCGTTTGGATAAAATTTTACAGTGACTGGAAATTCGAGTTAATTCTAAAATCAACAGTAGAAGGTTGAGGTTGGGTGTTTTACTATGTATTTTTGCCTGAACACAAGATTTGATCTGAAGATGTTCTAGAAATTGATTTCTTCCAATGTGACACTTCTGTACAAGGTGAGAGAAAGGAATCAGAGTGTTGTGTTCATAGATATCTTTAAGGTGTGTAATGCCCTTAGTTATCCATGATAGCAGATTTAATGGTTTCCTGTTTATCAGGATGTCCGGATTATTCCAAATGGGAGTGTGTTTATTTGGTAATACTGTGGGGTTAGGTATTTGGTAAAAGTCCCACCAGGCTGTCAGAGTTGTTGCTATTATTGGGTTTTTGAAGCAGGGGGCATGAGTAATAGAACGACTTATAAATGGCCAATGAGATTTATTGATTTCTTTACAAAATAATTGCTCTAACTCTATCCAAGAAAGATCACATTGATTTGGTTTAATCCATTTTTAAACATACTGGAGTGTATTTGCAAGAAAGTAGTGAAGGAAGTTAGGGTCCTCCAGACCACCATTTAATTTAGTTTTTTGTAGTGTGACAGTTTAATTTTAGCCTTTTTGTTTTTCCACTAATAGTGTAAGATCATAGAGTCTAGAGATTTGAACCAGAGGGGTGGAGGCTTGATGGATCATTAAGAAAAGATAGTTTACCATAGGAAGTATGGTAAATTTTACTGTGGCAATTCTACCAATAAGGTTTATTGGTAAATTTATCCAGCGTTTAAGGTATCCTTTTATTATTTTCAAAAGTGTAGGTTGTAGTTAAGGCCAATTAACTCTCACAGCTTAGGAGAGATGTTGATTCCCAAGTGTTTGATGTTGCCTGTATTAAGTGAGAAGGGTGCAGTGTCAGTTGCCACATCCCTGCTGTTAGAGTTCAATGGTATAATGGTGGACTTTGACCAGAAGGAATTAATAAGGTTGATAGTTTGGGGAAGTGATGTTGATGGAGTTTGTAAGTACAAAAGGATTTCATCAGCATATAAGCTGATTTTATGAGTTGTATCTCCAGTCTTGATTCTTTAAAAAAAAAAAAGTATTTAAAATTTTACTATCTTGCCGTATGGCTGCTGCAAGAGATTCTATAAAGATGACAAATAAAGATGTAGAGAGTGGACATCCTTGCCTTGTACCCCTGTGTAGAGTGAAGCGCTGGGATATTAATCCATTTGTGGTGACTGATGTGTAAAGAATCTTAATCCAATGAATAAATGATTAATCAAAGCCAATTTTTTAAGTGCTTGGAATAGAAATTCCCAATTAACTTTATCAAATGCTTTTTCTGCATCCAATGAAAATATGGCTGTTGGTGTGTTTATTTGTGATGAATAATGAATCAGATTAAATAGTCTGCACAAGTTATTAGCAGAGTGCCTTCCTTTAATGAAGCCTGTTTGATCTGGGTGGATGATAAGTGGAGTTACTGTTTCTATTCGTAGCGCTTTACTGATCATTTTAGTGTCTCAATTAATGAGGGATAACGGACGATTGCTTGGTGGAAGAGTGGGATCTTTTCCAGGTTTTAATATTAAAGAAATCATCGTTGTATTCATTTTTGTGAAGAGCTTAGTTTTTTCCTTAATTTCTTCTATTAATCTTATAAATATAGGTGCTAGAATATTCCAAATGTATTTATAAAATTCTGAGGGGAAAGCATCTTCCCTCTTAAAGAGGAGTTTTTTTTGCCACTGTTTGGCTTGAGGTTTTTCTCCTACTAGGGGAATTTTTAACCTGCCGTTGCTTAAGTAATATTTGTTCGGGGGTCATGTTCTGGCTACTGGGAAGTGCCTTGAGACAACTTGTGTTGTAATAAATGCTATATAAATAAAATCAAACTGCATTGTGAGCTGCAAGTTGTGCGACAGTAGCGTATTTGTTTCTCAGAGTACCTAATTTATGTAATATTATCTGACAATAGTGTTAATTTCAGCAAATATATATATATAAATAAAAATAAATCCACCAACTACAACTTTAACACCCCCACTACCGCAAAAAAACGGTATAACCGTAATCACCTCACCAATGGCCCTGAGATAGCAGCTCTTGTTTTTAACATGTATTAATTAGTTGAGTGCACCATGCTCAGTCAGAACCAACACTCCAACTAGAATTTCAATGATTTCTTTGAAATTACATTTGTTATCTCATTTAAAATAGGACTTTGTAAATGTACACTTTTTGAAGTCAAGGCTGCACATAAATAATTTCTTTAATTTCTAATTTCATGAATATTTGTATCTCCAGCCTCCACAGGTTAGTGTAATGTCAGCATACAGGTCACTGCCCACCTTTGGTGTTTTATTTTGAAGATTAAGTGACTTCCTGGGCTCTGGAAGGTCCTTCCACACTGACCTGAATGGCTGGAAGCTGTGCTTTTGTGACCAGTGGGTCTTCGGGGTGAGTCATGGTGCCCCACAAAGTTCTGTTTTTTTTACTCTATATATGCTTTACATGCTTTACAGGTACCGTTATTGGCAGCAATTTATAAACATTAATTTTTATTCAGATGAGGTTTTACTATATGTACCTGGATTCCTGAATGGTCATTTCCCCTTTGGACCAAACCACACCAGAAATAGACTATCTAATCATTTAGTACTCTGGATGGTAGTACTTTAGCATCTTTCACAACTATGAGAATCTTAAGAGTTGTTTTTTTTTTTTTAAATCAAGTTTTGGTCAAATATACATACACCTTTTTTCTGTATATATAAGTCCTTTCTTTTTTTTTTTACTAATATTTTCCAGTCAAAATCACAAGGTTTGGACCTTGTTGAAATAGATCAATAAGAGGACAATGGCTCAGTCATCTGTTCATGAAGACGCAACGTAAATGTGAGGAGAAAAAAAAACAGACAAAGATGGATTGAGGACGCAAGAGTAAGGAAGAATCCTAAAAAGTCTGAGGTTTCATGAAGATGAATAAAAGAGAATAAAAGCAAAGAAACAAGAAAAAAGAAAAAATAGGTTTTTGAGAGAATAAAAGAGAAGTTAGGGAGGAGGATGGATGAGGGAAGCGGGACTGACTTTAATGCCACAACATGAAGAGATGAGCCTGCTCCTTTTTGTGGACTGCTTTAATTGGATAGATGATCCAGTAAATCCTTCCTCTGTTGCAGGAAAATCATTACTGCAGGGAGTTATCTGTCTGACTTCTCTAACAAGAACACAATGACGGACTCCTAAGAGGTTTTTTACCCAGAGAAAACAAGGCCTTCACGGTGTCTGGAGCTGCACAAACCCAACACAAACCTGAACAGGAATCAAAGAGACAGAGACTGTAAATGTTCATTAATCAAACAGCTCATAAAGTAAATAATCTTCTGCACAAAAACAACATCAAATAAACAAAAAAATAGCTTAAAACCATATTGTTGTATGGAATTAACCTACAGGTAAGATCCACTTAATTAGGAGCATCTGATCTTTCTTCCACGTATCCAGTCACTCAGGGATGGTGGCAGCAGAACAGGCCCATTTCAGTTTTATTTGTGGAGTATTTTACATAGGTTTGTACCCCCTCGGTTTATCCTGTTTATTTTGTTTGTTTTTATTGAAAGCATAAGCGTAAGTCACTTCAGTTCATTGCCATTTTCAGACATTGCACACAGCTCTCTCAAGGTCCCCGCATAGCATTTCAATCAGGGTCATTCCAAAACCTTGATTCTTTTCTTTTTCTTTACTTTCTGGTGTAGACTTGCTGATATGTTTGGGCTCACTGGACCTCATTCATGAAATCAAGAAACATCTCTGAGTAGGTTTGCATATAAATAACTTTCATACTTAAAACTGAATCTGGATTAACAAACTAGCTGTGTTGATCCTAGATTTGATTGTAAGAACGTGTGTAGATTTATGGATGTTCCATGTTCATGTGTCCTGATCACACATGTTTTTTTGCAATGATGACATTCAAAGATTGAACTTTTGGTAAACCTCGCTGTTTCAACTCTCATCGCAGTCTCCAGTTTTCCTTTCTAAGGCCAATGCAAAACTGCACTTCCAAAAGACTGCAAAAGTGAATCATTCTCCATGGCCTGGTTCAAAACACACTTTTGGTCTCCATAGCTACATATCACATCCATGATGACTGTTAGGTAAAATGACATGTTTAATTAATGGTGTGTTTTTTGAGCGGCAGCTGCATTGCAGTTAGATGTGAAACAGCAAGCTTTCAACCAGTCTACTAGTTCTGGTCTGGCCTCGAAGGGTTCAGGGGAAAAGGAGGCTCAGCCTCTGCTACAGCTGCAACTACTTCCAGCTTGGCTCGGGCTCTGGTACTTCTCATTTCAGGTGTTATTTTGGTACAAGATCTGAAATAAAGATGAATAGACAACTTTTAAGTTTAGCAAGAGTGATTGGTTACAATGAACTACAGTAAAATAAGCTTAGATTTAGCTCCTCCATGATGGCCATTGCCAGAGCTTCAGAAATCTGTGGGTGACATCACAGAAGATGTGTCCAGTTCCACTTACGCAGTCTACAGCTAGCAACCGTGTCATCTAGTCCACATCTGGTCCACAAAACACTTGCCAGTGCTGTAACAGAGCCCTAAGTGCCAAAAGTAACCTAGATTAGGTTAAAATGTGTCTGTATTTGTGTTCTGTGTTAAGAGCCAGATGTGGCCCAGATGCATGAGCCAAACCTGGAATGGGTTGCTCTCTGGGATGTCTCTTGGCTGGACTGAAATCACCTCAGCAACAAGTCATTAGCAGTTTGGAATCCCCATTAAAAATATTTAAACCAGGAATAAAAGACAACATGACAAACACAGGCCTTGAAATGAAGAGTGAAAGCGTGAGGACTGCCACTCAGAAATCTGAAAAATATCAGCTCTCGTTTTTCCTTACTCGTCCTTGTATGCAGAGTGGTAAACTGATGCTCATTTATCTGAGGTGATCAATAAACGGTATTGATTTAGTTACTGGCCTCATCGTAGTCCAACTGTATTGATAATATGTCTGCAGGACATGAAGAACATCAATAACCAACAATCTGTTCACTGTGGGTTCTCACATCATTAAAAGACAACGGCACAACACTACAGCAGTTATTTGTGATTTATTCTACTGATATTGTGATTAATTCAACAGTCATTGGTTATTCTGCGCACTAATGAAGTGATATCAGGGATTTGACCTTTTGCTGACAACAGCAGATTTCTCATTCTCTTTACTCATCATCCCAACAGGGGGGAAATATAAACAGAATAACCACAACTCTGTCATGGGAGGAGGAAAGACAGGAAAACAGATACAAAACAAGATGCAATCAGGGAGGACAATGACACACGTAGCAAGAAATGAATCATTTCATGTCAGAGGCTACTGGTCTATCGTCCAGGTTTCCCCAGGGTTCTATTTTAGGCCCACACTATTCTTTTAAAAATTTAAAATATTGTCAGATTTGGCCAGAGTGAGCTTGGCCAGACTCTATGGGTAAAGGTCCCACCCCCAATCTTGGCTCCAAGGCGGGGCCCAAATAACTTTTTTTTAGGGTGAGGGACATAGAGATCTTTGTTTATGGACCCACTGAATTGTGCTTAGTCTGGCCAACTCCCCAGTACCAATTTGCCTCTGTAATTCAAGGAGCGGCAAGATTCTCCCTTAAGGCTTCTGTACATTTTTTTCAGTCTTAAAAGAGCATTAAAGCGCTACTGTACAACTTACATCTGCTTAATAATTGGTAAGGTGTCAGACTGTACGATGATGCCCTCTGGTGCCATAGGCTATGACCTTTGGAAGAAGAGACCAATTTGGACGCAGGACCAGTGTGACGATGGTTGTGGTATCACTTACATGTACGACATGAGACAGATGATTTAGACCTGCGATGACAGACATTTCCACAATTCTTCCCCCATGGCCATCTTTCGTCTGAGAGTGCTGACCGCTGGAACCTTGACTGTCACCACTGAGATTTCTTTGGTGTTAAATAAAGAAAAGTGAGTCTGATTTAAAGATTAACTTACTACACTGCAGTGAGCTGCGTTCCAAAGGTTAGACTTGAGCTAAAGTCTGAATGTAGATTTCTTTTCTTTCATATATTAAACATGGACGGGGTGGGGAGATTGACTATCTTCATATAAAGTAAATTTAGATTTCATAGACATGATTTCTTCCTTTCCTGCAGAGTATCAGGCTAAAGTTCTGAGAGTGGGCTCAGATTTTAACTAGTTTACAAGTTGGAGTTGGTGGAAAGAAATCTGTTTTACCTTTGACTTCTTTGGTGAAAGCAACGGAAAGACTGACGTCGTCTGTGGTTTTATAAGCATCTACCATCATCATCATTGTCACTCCGACTCTGACTCATCACATTGACTCAGAGTCTTCCTCCTTTCGCAGCCTCTCCTCTTCCTCAGGACGAAGCAGGATGAGCAGTGGCAGGCTGAAGATGACATTAAAGACCAGCGAGCAGTGACGAGCAGCTCAGTGGCTTTTTAATTACAGCAGGAAATAAACGCAGCTTATTTGGGCTAATTGAAGGGCTCTGGGCGATGTCATGCTTTGCGCGTGGACAGCAGCAATCATTTATGATTTATTGTTTTCATTTAAGTAATTTTCCTCCTTAATCTGCCATCTTTGCTGCCCACAGTCCAGTTTAGCTCTTCAAGTATTCCCCAGGAAGCCTGAGTCACCGGCATGAAATCTGCTGCTGGAAAACAAGCTGACAGAAGCAGAGGCTAAACCGTCACCATGGTTTGAGTCTAACAGCTAAAAGCAACACGAAAAAAATGTTTTCGGGCTCTTTCAGCCTATATGAGTAGCTTGATAAGCAGTCACTAATGCAACAATGCCTAAACATGTCAACACAAGTCAGTAGCTATGTTCAAAACCACCACAATTTGAACTCTTTACCGGTCGGTTGTGAAGACCAGAGAGCTGAGAATCTCAGTTCAGATCTTGTTGATATGTGTTCTTACCTTCCCCCTCTCTCATTAGTGTGACAATACTGGACCAGATCAACTTGTCCCTAGTCTTGGGATATGTGCCACAGGCTTTTAAAGTCGCAGTTATCAAACCATAAAATACCCTCTCTTGACCCAGACAGTTTAGCTAACTATAGACCGATTTCCAACCTTCCATTTATCTCTAAAATTCTGGAAAGGGTAGTTGCAAGCCAGCTGTGTGACCATTTGTATAGAAATGATCTATTTATAGTTTTTCAGTCAGGATTCAGAATGCATCATAGCACAGAAACAGCACTGGTTCCAGTCTCGAATGACCTTCTCATGGCCTCAGATGATGGGTTAGTGTCCATACTGGTTCTGCTGGACCTCAGATAATGGGTTAGTGTCCATACTGGTTCTGCTGGACCTCAGTGCTGCTTTTGATACTATAGATCACAGCATTTTACTGCAGAGGCTAGAGTATGTTGTTGGGATTAAAGGGACAGCTCTAGATTGGTTTAAATCATATCTGTCTGATAGATTCCAGTTTGTTCATGTTCATGAGGTTTCTTCCGTACAGACAAGGGTCTGCTATGGTGTCCCGCAGGGTTCAGTTCTAGGGCCAATCTTGTTCAGTTTATACATGCAGCCCTTGGGAAGTATTATCCGGAACCACGGCATTAATTTTCATTGTTATGCTGATGATACGCAGCTGTATTTGTCTATGAAGCCAGATGAAACAGAACCATCAGACAAACTTCAGATGTGTCTTAAGGACATCAAGGACTGGATGTCCACTAATACTTTTGCTCCTAAATTCTGATAAAACAGAGGTTGTTGTTTGTGGTCCCAAACACCTTAGGAAGGGATTAGATGGTCTTGCGATGGCCTCCAGTAAAACTGTGCGAAACCTTGGCGTTATATTCGATCAGGATTTGTCATTGATCCAAAATGCAGCAGCGCGAGTGCTGACAGGAGCCAACAAGAGACCACGTCTCTCCAGTTTTAGCTTCCCTCCATTGGCTCCCCGGAAAATCTAGAATCCAATTAAAAATGTTATTATGCATATTCAAATGTAGATTTGGAGGATGGGTCTTCTGCTATCAGGAACCATCACTATGGAACAAAATTCAAATTTGGGTTAAGGAGGCTGACACCACCTCCACCTTTAAAACCAAACTTCAAACGTTTGTGTTCAGTAAAACATCTAGTTGGTGTAAACTTTAGTGTGTCAGGACCAGTAGTCACAGCTGCAGCTACAGGACCAGACTAGAGCAGCTGGTCTTCAACACAGCTTCATCCTGGATCTGCTGCTGTAGACCTGCTGCAGGGGGACCCCAACATGATCCACTGAGTGGTGTCCTTCACCTCCTCTGTCTCCCTTTGCCTTCTCTGTCCCTTCTTCAGTTCAATCCTCAGTTATTAATTACAAGTATCTCATAAGTATAATTGTGCTCCATTGTTCTTGTAGTTTGTTGTGCTGGTCTGTCTCCTCTTTTCCTCTTCTGTACATGTCCTGCGGACCAGAAACTCAGGAGCTGCATGCTGACCTGCAGTCCCACCTCTGACCATCCCAGTGTTCACCTCCACCTGTCTGTGTAGATGTCTCTGTTGGAGACCTGCTGACATCCTGATCTGCAGTCCTCATCTATGTGGATCACCAACTATCCATATATCATCCATATATTCATAGAAGTCTAAGTTCTGCTGCTGATGGATAATTATACTATTGTATCCTGTCTTGTACCTTTGATGGTGTGTGTATGTCTCTATTCTCTCTCTTTCTGATCTCCCTTTTCCTGCTCTACCCGGCTGGTTTTCGGCAGGAGGGTCCCCCCTTATGAGCCAGGTCCTGATCCAGGTTTCTTCCAACTTAAAGGGGAGTTTTTTACCTGCCGTTGTTTATGTAATAATGGCTCGGGGGTCATGTTCTGGGTCTCTGGAAAGAACCTAGAGATAACTTGTGTTAAATAAAATTGAATTGAACTGAACTGAATTGAAATTGAAATGGTCACCAACCATGTGTAGTTATCTTAAGAGATGAGTGTCCTCCACGGGGTACCTGGACCCTGCCGGAGAGTTAAGATGAGAAGTTCAGTCATACAGGATAGACCTGGACTAGAGATGCTGCTCCTCCACATGCTTAGAAGGGTCCGGGCTGCGAGGATTATGGCAGGCGTGACGTTTCCCAGAACAAGCTGGGACCCTGTTTACTAGAAGGTTTTAACATTTCTGCACTTTTAGGTGACAGAAGAAGAAATATGGCCCAGCCAGAACACAGAGAGATTCTCTCTAAAAGATCTTTAAATAAAGTAAACATACTTTGTGTTCCACAGACTGCTCCCAAACACGAGAGGGCAAAAAATATCTTTAAAATACTTAAGTTGGCTTTATCAAATGTTGGGTCTTTAGCTGGGAAAACATTTTAATTAATGATTTTATCACTGAGCACAGCCTGGATTTAATGTTTTTAACTGAAACTTGATTCAACCAAAATAACAGTGCAGCTGTTTATTTGGAGTCGACCCTCCTAGTTGCAGTTTCATCAGTGAGGTCAGAGTGAGCAGGAGAGGAGGAGAGTTGTAATCTTTTTTAATGAATCATTGCAGTATAAGCAGTTATCTCCTGGAAGGTTTCACTCTTTTGAATACGTGGTTTCACAGCTGAAGGCCTCATCCAGAGTCGTGTTTCTTAATGTTTACAGGCTCCCAAATACTGTGCAGACTTTTTTGATGATCTCAGTGAACTCGTGTCTATAATCTGTGTTGATTTTGAGCGTGTTATTAACCCTATACAACCCTCAGGACAAAGGGACTAAAGACCTGTGTAACACTCTGGACAACTTTGGGCCGACTAAACAGAGGCCTCATAGAATAGAGGACACACTCTGGACCTTCTGATCTCTAAGGGTCTGAGCATCTCAAAGGTCACTGTGTCTCATATGGGCCTGTCTGATCATTCCTGTGTTTTCTTTGACAGGACGATTTCAGTCACACAAATGTGTCAACAGCAGTGATCACAAAACAGTGTCTAACTGAAAACAGTGGTGAAGATCTTTGACCAGGTCTTCTCTGTAACTCCTGCCCTGTCCGGGTTCAGTCAATAAACTCATCAATAGATTCAGTGCTAAAATGTTAAATGTTATGGACACTATTGCTCCCACTAAGGTGAAGGTTGTCTCTGGGAGGAAGAAGTCTCCCTGGAGAAACTACAGTCTGGTGAAAAATGGAAAACAAGAGTGTTGGAAAGCTGAGCTCAGATGGAAAAAAACAAATCTCCAGGTTCATTATATTTATAAAGAGAAACTTAGAAACTCTTAATTTACAACTGAGGAATGCAGGAAGTCCGACTTTTCTGATATTATCCCCAAAAACCGTTATAACGCTCGGGCCTCATTTGCTACAGTTGACAGACC
This sequence comes from Xenentodon cancila, assembly GCA_014839995.1. NCBI lineage: Eukaryota > Metazoa > Chordata > Actinopteri > Beloniformes > Belonidae > Xenentodon > Xenentodon cancila. The sequence continues at coordinate 2,759,867 of CM026203.1, forward strand.
AACAAACCCTCCTGTGTCGGTGGAAACTGAACTTCAGTCCACCGAGACCTGCAATGACTTTGACAAAATCTTCACAGACAAAATCCAAAATATTAGACAAGCAGTTGGTACGTCGACAGCAGGTTCAGGATCTGTACTGGTCCGCCAAAAACCGGTTTAAACACCACACAGACACAGTTTCACCCCATTAACAGCAAAGACCTGGAGGACATCTTGTGTTGTAATAACGTCCTGCCAACAGGTCTTTTCAAAAAGTTTCCAAAGATTTTGGAGTCAGACCTGTTACAAATCCTGAACTGGTCCTTAATGTCAGGTGTGTTTCCAGAACCACTAAACAGCTATAATTAAACCTCTGCTGGAAAAGGACACTTGACTAGACACAAATGAACAACCGCTGCTAATCTGTCTACACTGGCTTCCAGTTGCAGTGCACATGAAGTTCAAAGTTCTGCTTCTGTCTCACCAAACAATTACCCAAACGGCTCCTGCCTACCTTCACTCCATCATCCAGAGCTACACTCCCTCTGACAGCTATGTTCAGCCAGTGAAAGACACCTGGTGCATCCACCACAACGTGGCGTAAATTCAGTATCCAGACTCTTTTCCTCCATCGTTCCCCGGTGGTGGAACGACCTACCAAACTCTGTCCGATCCACAGGGTCTGTATCCACTTGAAGAGCAAGCTCAAGACTCAGCTCTTTAGGGAGCATTTTTGCATTTAGTTTAGCTTCTCTGCTCATCTGAATGAGTTAGAAGATGTGTCCATCTTTTTGTATGACTCAGCACTAAGAAAGCTTCATGCACTGATGCCATGATGATATTATGATGGTGAATTTAAGAACCAGTGTTGCTGAATGAAGGAACTGTTGTAAGGTACGAAGAGAACAAAATAAAAGTCTTATACCACTACCATGGTAGCACCTGTGTCCAACAGCAGTCTGACCAGCACTTATCCATCCTGTATCCTCCTATTTGATTTCTTACTTGTGCGGTTCCCTCAGATGTAAGTCGTTTTGGAAAAAAGTGTCTGCTAAATTGACAGTAGTAATAGTAGTAGTAAACCTCTGTGGGCCGGTTCAACCTGCTACGACCATGACGCTCCTGCAGATTTGATAAATCGATGTAAGTTGTTTTGGAAAAAAGTGTCTGCTAAATTGACAGTAGTAATAGTAGTAGTAAACCTCTGTGGGCCGGTTCAACCTGCTACGACCATGACGCTCCTGCAGATTTGATAAATCGATGCACACGTTGGATGAACTTGTCAGAACTGTCCTCCTGTCAATTCTAGTAGTTTTAATTTGCAGCATTATTTTTCCCTGATGTGTTTACCATAATAATTTTATTTGTAATGACCAGCATAAATCTCCCCTCATCGTTGTGTAAACAGGAATCCGTTACATGCAAACACAGAGGTTGCTCTAACAGCAGAGGCTGGAAGTTTTCCATTTAAATTCCCACATGAACGCTTGAGCCGGCGCTCTCAGCGGTCTGAGAACCATTAAATTACATTACAGCAGGTAAACATCAATACATCCCAAGCTCCCTGGAGGGTACGACACCAGCATGACCCTCCACGCTATTCACATCATTACTGCCTCAACAATGAGGCTCAACTTCACCTGTGTTGCTATGACTACGGCCAAAGGCCTGCTTTTTTCCACAAACACTCAGCTGTACGGCAGAGAAAGGAGCAGACTTATCTAACACAGCAGCAAGCACAAACCGCGTTAGCTAGTGGTAACTCAGATAAGGTGGGCGTGCTCCAACCAACTCCCAGACTTGTTTGTTCCTCTCATTTGCCCATTTTTGGACTAAGTGGTCGGCACAATCAGCCTCTGCCAACTTGGAAAGACTGAAAAACGACCCTCAAATACGACTCTTCCGAAACCCATGGTTGACGTCTTAGTGACTGTGTGTTTACCAAAGAGAAATATTAACAGGTTGATGAATTTTGTATTCTTTGTGAATTGTAAAGCAGTGTCGTGCTGAGAAAATCTTCAGACTCAGCAGTTTCATGTCCTTTTTTTTTTTTGTTGACATTTTTATCTTTGTATCCATACTTATGATTCAGCAGTGATGTATATTTTATCCTTGGGGGGGAGTTAAGATAGCGTGAAATGGCAGTTTTCTCTTTGACTGCAGGAGCTTGCAGCAGACCTTCTACTTTGCATTAGTCATCCTGTCAAAACCAGACAGCAGGAAGGTGGGATCGACCTTCAGATGAGCTGCTGTCACTCAGTCAAGAGGAAAATGGATTCAGAGTGAGAATAGCTTCTAAAAGCAACTGACTTTGACTGAAACAACTCAGTTCACGTGAGAGCATGAAGAGTCTGCAGGAGCTCTGACACAATGTGAAGTTTTAGTTTAAGTTTTTGCACTTTAACCGATAGGATGTAGTCAAGAACTTGTTATCTGTGGGGGACAGAAGCATGATTAATTCAGTGAAATTTACCTACTGAATGTCCATCTGTGACAATCTCCAGACAACAATTTCCTTATTTGCTCATTGTTACTCAGCTGAGGTCTTTCAAGGTCAAAAAGTCCCTCTGGAGCGGCAGACAGATGGTGGTGACATGTACAACCTCTATGCTGATGTTGACCAGTAAGATGACCCAAGTGCTGTTCATGCTGAAACTTTACTATGTGAACAGATAAAATTAGGCTTTTGTTTAGCTCCGACTTGTTTCCTGTTCTTACGCTCTGTCCAAACGTTTCTACCGACTCTTTTAATGCAGTTTGTGCAGAGTAATGTACTACATTAGTAACGGTGTCTTCAGTTGTAAATGTCAAGTCTTCAGTGCGGCCAAAACAACAGTCCAAATGCACATTTGTGTGTTTGGCTAAAAGTTTTGGTTAAATGTATAAGAAGTTATTATTTCTGAGGTTGTTTTTTTTTTTTTTCAAATTTGAAAAGTTATTAAGACTTTTTTTTTAATACCATAGAATTTTAATTCATGACATCAATTTTCTTTCTTTAAATGGTCCTAATATGCAGTTGTGGTAACTCAGTACAACTAAAAACAGGTAACAACAGCGTAACAGCGTAAAGTGTAACAGATGAATCCATCTCCTCTGATCATGATAAAGGCTCTGAACTCTCGCATCACAATGGAGTTTTATACCACTTTCAGAAAGAGGAAACTAATTTAGCGCTGAGGTGGCCTGTGCGAACATGTTCAACGCGCTACAGAAAGGATGGCTTGAGACCCGTTAGCCCTCCTGCTGTGATTATGATGATGTGATGTGGGATGTGAACAGTTTGGACCTAGAATCAGGACTGAGGAGATGGTGACAGGAGCAGCAAATATTCTCTTATCTCTTAGCACAAATGAGTCTGTATGTTAGCTAGCATTAATTGAATGGCATTTAGTGGTATTTAATGGTATTTTCAGCTGATAAAGGAAATCTGTCAAACATTGTTTACCCTGCTGCTGCTACGACTAGTATAAACAAAGAGTAATGAATCCTGTTTCAGAGTTTGATGGTTTTAGCTGAACAGACACAGTTTCTGGTGCCAGAAAGCTTTAGTACCAAGAGTACTGGTTCATCCAACAGCCTCACTTTATGTGTGTTCATTTTCATAATGCAATTATCCCCTGTATAAAATGAGTCTCAGAGACACATCATTTATGTCAGATCATAAATATAGATGAGTAAAAAGCAGCAGAAGAGCTCTGAGTGACTCCTGAAGAGATGCTGCAGAATGTTAGAGATGACTTGTGTCGGAGACTCAGTATCACATTAACATAACGCCTTCGGCTGCAGTTATCATAAATAAAAACATGTTCAACCATTTACACAAGCATATATATCTTCAGACAAACAAAGAAGGAGCAGCCGGGATGACTGAAACGTGCTAATGCTTCACTCTCAAACTCTAAAAACACAAACAGGCCACAATATGAAACTGTTTCCTCCACATAACAAAGAAAGGACCTGAGCTGTCAAGTGATTAGCATCTGGTAGACCCAAACCTTTTCTGAGGGTTCGCTGGCAGTAAAAGCTGCAGAGATAAATCAAATCTGGCAACGATATTCAATTAAAAAAACCCTGAAGAAAGTCGACCTAGCAATCAATGGACTCCTCACGTGAGGGAGGAGAAGCAGTCTTATGAAAGCTTGTTTGCTTATGATGTCTGGTGGGGAAAGCAGGGCTTCACCAGCGCCATGTGTAGTGAAGGTGGTGTGTTGTTGACTGGAACTGAGGATGTTGTCCGTGGAAGGAATATTTTGAGGATCTTCTTCTTTCACAGAGGAAGGCCAGTCTGTTGTCTCTGAGGTGACTTTGCCCATTACTGGGGTTGAAGATGCCATGGTAGTTTAAAAGCGTTGTGGTCGCAGGGCTACAGTGGTGGATGAAGTCCACCCTGAGTTCATCAAAGCTCTGGATGTTGAAGGGTTACCTTGGCAAGGGTGGTGGTTCCTCTTTCTAAAGAACAGGGACCAGAGGGTGTGTTCTAAGTACTCCCTGGTGAGGTCTATGCAGAGGTTCTAGAGAATACTGTTCCATCAATAAAGTCAAACTCCAGATTCAGGAGGAACAATTGGGTTCCACCCTGGCTATAAAAGACCAGACCAGCTCTATACCCTCGCTAAGTTGCTGGAAGCTTGGAGGTTTGCGCAACTGGTCCACATGTGTTATGTGGACTTGGAGAAAAGATTTGTCTATCCCCTCATTTTATGAGGTGTACAAGGAGTATGGGTAAGATATTATATTATTGCTTAATATCATCAATGATACAACATGTTTGTTTGGCAATCTAAGTGTGATAAAAACAAGAATGTAAAAATTAGGATTTTTAAAGAGGTGTTGGGTTTGTGTATGAGGTAGGGGTTTTACAGAGGATGACAGTGATTTTAGCTCATGTTAGTCACCCATTTCATGCAAACATTTGCCTAAAGTCATCAGGAAGGAGGTAACCTTCTCTTAGGCGAGCCAGGTCTAAGAGACACCTGAGGTCATTTTTACCAGCAGCTATTGGGTTCCTCAACAAGCTCAAGTCATCTGTTATTCACTGCATGAACAATCTATTTTCCTTGCTGCTTAAACATACTTTTACTATCTGACTTTTTTTTTTAAATATATGTATTTAAGTCCATTTATATATTTTTTTTGTCCTGACTTACATGCTTGAGTGTGATGTGGTGGCTATTTGCTGTGAATCAAGTTGCCCCCAGTGGACATTAAAGATATTCCAATCCAATCCATTGTTGTTAGCACTAGCGGGATAGCCACAACTTGACTGACAGATGCTGGTGTTGATGAGTGCAAAGTCGCGCTTTCCTCAACTCTGCTCGGAGCCAGTGGACTGCAACGCCGTTAACTCTGCTGATGCGTTCCCGCAAGTTAACTGTCCTGCAATGTTTTAGTGTCTTTCCAGCTCTAACACACCTGATTGAATTAAATTGATTAACATCAACTTGCCACCAGGATCTCCGCCAGTGTGATAATGGGCCATTCATTTGAATCGTGCGTGAAGAAACTAAACCTTCCAGGACTGCAGGTCTTGAGGACTACACTTGAAGAGCCCTGATATACACTATGGAGTAACCACTTGCAGGGCATGTATCATTGCTGCCAACATGTGTTCAATTTCATCTCTTCGATCTGATCTGCTGAACTGGAAACATCTCAAGATGATTTACTGTCTCGTTGAAAAACTCATATCATTTCATCAACATCACTTCAGCATCACCTACACAGAGGAAGTGCAGTCATATCTCACCTCCCCCTCATGGCAGGATTATGTTGGACACAAATCAGGATCATTTTTTGGCAGGTGGCTGCCATCTGTTTACTTTCACAGCTTGTTGATTTCCTCAGGACATTGAAGGGTCTGAATTTGGGTCATGACTCAGTTTTAGGAACTGCACACGCTAGTCATTCAGATAATCTGCCAGAGGTGAAATAGTTTGGGAGAAGTTGTAATAAAAGATTTTATAGCAATCAAAGGGATGTGCGTCATGTAAAATGTACAAATGCTCTTTTCATATTTTAATACTGCTGATGCGAAATTCATATTTAAAGGTCAGTACTCATCTTCTCATCCTATGTTGTAAATTTGTGTATAAACATCATAAAAATCATCTGAACATAGCGGGTTTTTATAGTGCACAAATACAACCTCAGATGAACAACATATAATTTTCCTCCCTCCTATTAATAATACAACTGTATCTAGAATGGCAGCACTCAGCTGACAGCTTGTTGCAGTTGCTCAGATAAATTGTTCTTCTGCCATATTATATTTTTTTGTTGCTTTTTGTCACTGAAATTCATATATTCTTTAATAATTTCACCATGCTGGTTTGCATGCTTTTCTCACTGGAGGATTTATCCTGGTAATTCTGGCACTTTTGAACAGTTGTGATGTTGGGTGTCAGTGACAACAGAGAGGTTTTTACACATGGAAGCGGCAGGCTGAGCTTTCCAAAGACCAGCTATTGATTAGAAAAATGCCCCACAAATCTAGATGAGTTGAAGAGTGGAGGTAAAGGATGCTGAGCAGGAGAAAAACCAGAGAGCCATGGGAGGAGTTTTTTTTCTTTCCCTTGGTCATCATGTGGAGAGTGAGATCCCTGGGAAGTACAATGGACCGGCTTGTAGTGCTGATATGTGACAGCAGGAGACTTAAGACAGGCTAAGAGAAGTGCAGCAGGAGTGCTTGCAGTAGTTGTTAACAATAGATGGTTTAATCCCAGACATGTCACTGGGAAGAAGCACCTCTGCACCCCCAATGTTCAGCTGCTGATGGTGGGTTTCCATCTACTAAGATACCTGCTGAGGCTGGCAGACTTAGTCACCACAGTTGTTGCCAGGCAGCAGCCATAGTTGGATTCATTATGTTGTCTGGAGATTTCAACTACGCCCACAATCCCAGTCTCGGACCCCATATTTATTTTAAGTTAACTTGTGTTTTCTTTATTTGATATTTTTCTACGTTTCAACATTTGAAATGTTATTTATGCCCTTTGTGGCATAAAATATGGGTTTATGAAACTTCTTTGGAATCGGGTTGTACGTAGTTCGGGAACTGCAGCCATGAACTGGAGCTTTGATTATAGCAGCAGATCATGACTGACATTTGTAAAAGAATCATTGCTGAGAAGCATGAAAATGTCTTCTTGACCCTCTGGATGACACTTTTAGATTCAGATGTACTTTATTAATCCCCAAAGGGAAATTAATTCATTTGAGTAATTCTGAAGCTACCTGAGCAGGCATTAGAGTAAAACGCAGCAGGACTGTGTTTCATCATCCCAGCTGCTTTTCCCTGTTGTTTGACAAATGTTATGCTGGAAAAGGCTCTAAATTAAATTCCATGTGATAGTAAAAGCCTCAGATTTCATTGGTTGAGCTGGTTTTATGGTCTTATGTGGGTGAGGGCGAACAGGACCGTTCTCAGCAGCTCAAAAGCAACGAGCTGCACTGTTACAATAATAACTATTTAAATGTTCAAGTTCTGCTTTAATGGTGCTGATATGGCTGCAGGTATGTCTGACATGGTGTTTAAATGTTCATCTGCACAGATTTGTGAAAGTGTCATTAAACCTTATGACGATGTTTTCGATCGTTGAGACATTTCTAAGTTGGCGGTCATCTTCGCTGATCCTGGTATCCCTCTGCAGGAAGAATATCAGCTCCAACATTACTCAGAGTTTTAATGACTTTCAGATTTATTTTCCAACCTCTTTTAGATCCAAAAAGAAAATCCAGCAGCCTGGCTCGCTTATTCAGAATAAGATCGCAATTAAAGTTGCAGTTGGTAACATTATGTTTCCATTTTTAGCTGAAATTATCACTGATTTCTAATATTAGATCCATCCATCCATTATTTATACCTGCTTTCTCCTTCGCAGGGTCACGGGGGTCTGTCGGAGCCAATCCTGACACATTGCAGGCGAGAGGCAGGGGACACCACCCTGGACAGGTCGCCTGTCCAACGCAGGGCCACATACAAAGACATACAAACTAGCACACTCACATTCACACCAGGTTCCAAGTTTCCATTGCTCCCGTTGTAGTGTTGTAGTGTCTGTAGGGGGCGTGCTTGCCAAATGTCAATCACAAAGTTGTGCACAGGCTCCAGACACCCCCAGCTCCTTGCTTCATGTAAACATTTTCAGGCCACTTCTTGAGAAAAACTAGTGTTGACTATAAGGAGTACAGTCATACCTGCACACAGTAAAAGATGAAGATTGCTGTCTAAGCTAAAGGGGTTAGTTTTATAAGAAGCTCAGTTGGTCCGCATTTATTTATTAAAATGTACTTTGAACATTATTTGCATATGCTGGTATGGTGTCCTCTAGTAAAGTAAGATAGTTGCAACATTAAAACAAACAAATCTTTGTGCAATTATCAGTCAGGCTCTCTGGCCCTGATGTCCACGCCATGAAAACGCCTGAGGACAACGGATTCACTAAATCTACGTGAATATTTAAACTTAGACATTCATCCGGCTCCGAGGTTAGTCAGAGTCAGAGTCAGAGTCAGAGTTTATTGTCAATTCTACTACATGTGAGATACATACAGAGAATCTAAATGACGTTACTCTCAAACCCTCGGTGCTACACAATAAATACATTTTTAAACACAAAGTGCAAATTAAAAAGAGACAAGAAACAAGTTATGGCATGACGTTTGGTTTAAGTGTACAACATTTTTCCTGATAAAAGTGACCTGGAGCAAAGTAGGCAGTCCAGATCTGCCAAAAGTGCCTGATGCAGACACAGAGGTCAGAGTGAGTGAGGGGGGGGCAGGGAGGGAAACGGTGGAAGAGCAGGGAGAGTGTTCAGCGTCCTGACGGCCTGGTGGACGAAGCTGTCCTTCAGTCGGCTGGTTCTGGCCCGGAGGGTCCGCAGCCTCCTCCCTGATGGCAGCAGATTGAAGAGGCTGTGTGACGGGTGGGTGGGGTCTCTCACGATGCTGAGGGCTTTGCGAGTCAGACGGCTGCTGTAGATGTCCTGAAGTGAGGGAAGAGAGACACCAACAATCTTCTCAGCTGCTCTCACTGCACATTGGAGAGACTTGCGGCAGGTTGCGGTGCAGGATCCGTACCACACGGTGATGCAGCTGGTCAGGATGCTCTCGATGGTGCCTCTGTAGAAGGTGTTCCTGATGGGGGCCGGGGCTCTGGCTCTTCGCAGTTTGCGGAGGAAGTAGAGACGCTGCTGTGCCTTCTTGGCGAGTGATGCGATGTTAACAGTCCAGGAGAGGTCCTCTGAGATGTGGACACCCAGGAACTTGGTGCTGCTCACCCTCTCCACAGCAGCACCGTTGATGGTCAGAGGAGCATGCTGGGTGTGTTGTCTCCTGAAGTCGGCAACAATCTCCTTGATCTTCTCCACGTTCAGGGAGAGATTGTTGTCTGCACCAGGCAGCCAGGCGGCTCACTTCGCTCCTGTAGTTTGAGTCATCGTTGTTGTTGATGAGACCCACCACAGTCGTGTCGTCCACAAACTTTACGAAGAGGTTGGAGCTGTGCATCGGTGTGCAGTCGTGGGTCAGCAGGGTGAAGAGGAGGGGGCTCAGCACACATCCCTGGGGGGCCCCTGTGTTCAGTGTGATGGTGCTGGATGTGTTGCCGCCGACCCGTACTACCTGTGGTCTCCCAGTCAGGAAGTCCAACAGCCAGTTGCACATTGAGGTGCTGATCCCCAGCTGGTCCAGTTTGCGAACGAGCTGCTGGGGGATGATGGTGTTGAATGCTGAACCGAAGTCGATGAAAAGCATTCTTACATAAGCGTTTCTGGTGTCCATATGTGTGAGGGCTGTGTGGAGGGCAGTGGAGATGGCGTCGTCAGTGGACCGGTTGGAGCGATATGCGAACTGGTAGGGGTCCAGAGAGGGGGGGAGAGCAGCCTTGATGTGATGCATGACTAGCCGTTCAAAGCACTTCATGATGATGGGAGTCAGTGCGACTGGACGGTAGTCGTTGGAGCAGGAGGGAGATGACCGTTTTGGGACCGGACAGATGTTGGT